>JBBYHM010000010.1:1632689-1712921 GCA_038381775.1 Adansonia rubrostipa | reverse complement strand
TCCACCTTATATGTCCATCTATATAATAAACTTTCATTTAGTTTATTATATATATAATTACCAATAAACATATATATATATATATATATATATATTCCAAACTCATAATTATTCATGAAGGATCCATATCATAAGCTACCAACAATATATAACAAACGTGAATCATAAGATCAATATAATAATTTGTAAGCACAGTTTAGTAGTAACTTTTTCAAATACTTTCATAGACATCTCATTATAAGCTATTAAGACTTTAATACAACTTAATAACTATACATAAATCAAGGATGTTACACGCAGATAATTAATTTAAATAAAAGTTCACAAAACAAAAGTACTATGAAAACTTGAGCCACCATTGATTGTTTCTCTTATCACTTCAATTTATTTGCATTACAAATTTAATTAAATATACAAAAAGAAAAATACGTACCTCACGCTCTATAATATTTACACGTATCGTTTTTACTTTTGCCATGTCATTCCAAACATTTGCATCTTAACATGGTTATGTTAGGCAATGGCTTATTAAATGCTGAGCCTTGCATCCTCTTTCACATTCAATCAAATTTCTCGTAAAATTACACAAATAAAACCTTAAAATTGTTAGTACGTAGGGAACCAAAAAACACGAAAAATTGATGAAGGCTTCAAAGTGTGTAGCAATGCCACTCTCTTTAAGGTTTTATTTGTCCCCACCATTAATAAGGTACACAAAAGGGTTAGCGGTGTATAAACCTCGAGGATACAATGAAGCCCTATGATTGACTGCGTTTTGCATTAATGATATCAATCTACTATGCACTAAGCCGTGTGTGATAAAACTATCAAAATTCTATTTGTAATTTTCTATTTTTGTCTTCCAAATGAGAAGGGTTTTAATTATGAGCAAATAAATATTTTTTTCATGTAAACATAATTTTTTCAAATATATGTCCATTTGAATAGTCATACTACCTAATAAATAATTAAGAGACACTACTCTTTATAATTAAGAGAAACAACTTTTGAAGATACGACATTTGACATTATTTTTAAAATGTTCCAACATGCTTTTCAGAATTTTATTCCATTTTCTTATTCAATTAGAGGCTATATATATATGTGTGACAAATATTATGTCTGTATCATATGTCTTCTGGAATTTTGGGCATTTCAGGGACATTCTCTTCTAAATGATAGCTCGCTGTATTACTTACGGGTTTGCCGCAATCCAAACCATGGACTTCTTATCATCACAGGACTCGATCCTTGGCGGTAAGTTTAGATGGTTTTGTTTCTTTTTTGTTTGTCTTGGAAGGACTGAAGATTGTAAGTTGTTACCATCAAGGGGAAAGGGATTTCTGGTGCTCTGGCTATATATGGAACTTTTATAGGTTGCTGAGTTCTAGCGTGTTGACCATGTGTTACGATTCATGGTGGCGTATGCTGCCTGCAGTTGCTTGATTAATTTTACCAAACTCGGTCATTATGGTGAGGTTATCATGATGGGCTTGTTGTTCCAGTATATTTCTCCCACTTTTGCTCTGTCAAGGTAGAAGTGTCAAGCTGAAATCCTCTTAATATATATATATATATATATATATATATAGGTTAGATTGTCGGTGCTGTGCTTCCATTAAGCGTCTTTACTTCTTTTTTTTCTTTTTTCCTTTTTCTTTTCACTTTTAACTTGATACTTTGTTCAATATATGACAAAGTAAAAGGTGAAGGTTTTGAAAGTTAAATGAAAGAAAAAAGTTGGATAGAAAATTCAAGGTCTCTCGTCTATATTTTTTAATTATTATTATACATAACAGATGATGATGCCGTTAAGATGCGGCTATATGAAATGGAACGAATGGTGAGAAAGAAAGTTCTAACAACTTAAAATCTCAGTGATGAGAAACAATTGACTTGGTTTGATTACGGAGTGACTTTCTTGGATATATCTAATCTAAGGAGGTTTTGTAGGAAACTGGAATGATTTCTGTGGGATCACCAATTCAATGGCTGTTGTTTATATATATGTGAGCCTGTGAGGTGCTTGGATTTGCAAAGTTTGAACATGGTTGATTGAGTAGAATTAATGTTTTAAGGTGCTGTCAAAATGGAAGAATTCTAGCTTTCGAAGATGATAGGCTTAGATGGAATATAATATAATATAAAATAATAAAAAAAAAATCCTTCAATTATGCTACTTTTATTGATTCCAAGGAGGCCCTATTTTCGACGACTTGGTGGTTAATTTGCTTGGAAGTTACGAGATGAGAATTGCCTCAAGATTGGAGGCATACACGGATTTATGATAAGCTTGGTGATTTAATGTTTTGTCTTTTGACAGATTTTCCAAAATCTGGGTATGTTTCTCAATGTTTCTCCTTTGATTTTCGGTGGGGTTTGGATGTTTTGACTTTCCCATGTAAGTTAAGGTTGTAAGTACTGCGCGCTTTTTAGGAGCCTTGCTGACAAAACTCTTTCCATGTATTTTGCTATGTATTTTTAGGAGCTTTGCTCCTTCCGGAGTAATAATAAAATTTCATCAGCTTAGAAGGAAAAAAAATTGAAAGCCAATATAAATAACGCGACCTTGTTCTATTCGTATGCCAACCATGCAAAAGGTGTTACAACTCCATCGTCGCCTTCGGAATAGAGGGAATGGGATCCTATAGTGCTGAATGAACTGAATAAATTAAGTTCCGTTTCTCAACCAAGACTGAAATTGAATTAATAGAACTGGTGTTTTACTTTTAGATCAACGATTTCGCAAAAAAGTTCACGGTGGTATTTTGATATATATAGTTTAAAAATCACTCCCGATCGATGCTGTCTTATTTAATTAGCTCATGCAATATATATGTTTTCAAAATAACATACAAGAAACCTAATTATTAATTAAGTTCCCCTGATCATAACATAAACATATATATATATATATAATATAAGTAGTAATATTATTTAGATATATTCGGGATCTGAAATCATAAAAATCTTCGCTTCAATTGGGCTGGTGGCTACTACTTGGTCGCTGCTTTCCCACCTTTTCCCTACAGAGAGATTCATTAGAAATTAGTTTGTGCGAATAAATAATTATCCATTAATTATTCAAAGGACAACTTTATTAAAAGTAAATTATATTGGGGGTAATCATAATATTATATATAAATATGTACCTTCTTCTTCTTCTTAGGTTCCCCAGGCTTTTGAGCAGCCTTTTTTGCGGCGGGCTTGGAAGAACCATCACTGGCCTTTGAAGCTGCAGGTTCCTTCTTGACCTGCCCAAAGAGTTGAGTGCCAACAGGTTTGTCAGCCTTGACTGATGCCATTGCTCTTAGAACCAAAAAAAAAAAAAAAGGAAATTAATTAATAATTAATTAGAAAACTAAATTTGTGTTTTTCTGTTTCCCTCCCCTGTATATATAGCAGAGTTTTACAGCTAAGCTGTGGACAGTGGCAAAGGAATTAGAATCAGTTGGTTGGTTAAGATTAGATTGGATTAGAATTAGAAGGTGAAAAGGGAATGGTGGAAGTTTAAGCGAATATGGAATACCTCACATCAACACATGGGGATCGAATTGGACCAACTTGAACTACTCTTTTTATTACACTATATATTTTACAGTATCAGATGCTTTGCTTAGAATCTTTTTGGCTTATTTTTTTAGTTCTAGATTTATATTATTTAATAATCATTCTGAGCATCCTCACATCTCATTCCAGGAGTACATTTTTTTGAAAGGGATTTAATAATATATTGCATTCAGGATTCTTTATTTATCTGCCAAACTAGAAATTAAATAGAAAAAAGAATTAAGCATAGATAAATATTTCTAACAATGAATAATAATAATAATAATAATAATAATAATAATAATATATCGTCAGTGTATATATGGAAATTCAATTAATCATAGACTAATTCCTTTCTATATTGCAATTTACAAGTGCTCAGGTAATAATCAACAAGAGCGTTAGCAAAATGTTACTAAATATTATCTTTGAATCTGATAATTAATAATTATTGCAAGGAATAACTAAACTATTTAAAAAAAAAAAAATTCAAAAGCTGCAAAATCTCGAATTCTTTTCGATTATCACATCTTACAAGCTTCAATTAAACTAAAAAATTTCCATTACAGTATCTATACATATAGAGGTGGTCAAATTCAAAAGTTCATCAAAAAAAAATTCAAAATCAAACTGTCGAAACTTATTTTGATTGAAAGGTAAAAAATTTAAAATTTAAACTCGAAATGATTCAAGCTTGAAATTACTCGAACTTGAAAACACCTAACCTAAAACTGACTCGATTATAAACCCCAATTTAATATTAAAAATAAATATAAAGTCAAATTAATATTTTTTTTTAGAACAAAAAATTTAACGATCAAATTTTGTTCTAATATTTTTACTAATTTATTTAAAAACTAAAATTAAAATTTAATATATAATAAGATAATAATTTCATCAAAATATTATATTTCGTATCTGTAATTTGAACATCTCATGTATCGATGAATCCACCATTATCTAATTATTAATAAATTAAGTTCATCTTAAGATAATAATATCATATAAATTAATTTATATGTAGATTGGGAATAAAATATAAGAGTTTTTCTTGGAAAGTAAAGAATAAAATGTTGATTATTTTTTTTTAAAATCTTCTAAAAGAGATTTTGTAGAATAAAATTGAAAATACTTAAAATGGTGAATATTTTTATTTATATATTTCATTTTTTTAAAATTTTAATATAATGTGTGATTTATTTTCTTCCATATATTTAAATATCAGATATATTTGAAAGTTGTTTAAAATAATATTAAAAGTCATACTATTAACTAATGAGTAATAAGCCTACAAACAGTCATACTATTGTTTTTATATAATATAATAAATTAAATTAAATTAAATTAAAAAAATCTAAAACTTAATTAGTATATGAGATCCAAAAATGCTACTAACATGGTTATATTACTAATTGTTTGGTTTTCTTTTATGCTTAAACTTAATTAGTTTATACATACTTCTTTTTCTTTTAAAATACACAAATTTATTTTCTAAAGTAATTGTTTTCTATTTAATCACACACTAATTAAATAATAAGATTTTTATGATATTTTTTTATATATCCAGTGTCATGCAATTCTATCATATCGAAAAATATCAGGTTTATAAATAATTATATCATCTCATCTTCGATGGCTAAAGCTTTTTAATATTTGCAATCCAAATGGTAAATTATTAAATATTAAAAAATATACTATATATCAAATAATTTTTAATCATGATTTCTTAAAGGTGTTAATTTAAAATTAAGATAATTGGGTAATAACTATTAGTAGTACTTCTTTTGCATTATCTTCTTAGATCTTAAACTTGAATTTTTATTCCTCCTTCGAATATAATCATTTCCTAATTTTGATTTGATTATTAATATGTACAATTATATTTATTTGTATGCATAATGTAAATCATAATATATGTTGAAAATTTGAGTTAATCGAATTAGTTGTTTTAAATATCAATAGGATAATATTTTTTTTATAATCAATTACTTAACAATTTGATTTTATGTCCCTTTAGCATTAACATATATTTGATATTAAAAATATCATATTATACAAAAGATTGCTATAAAAATAATAGTTTATTTTTAAATTTAAAATTATAAATTATATAAAAGTGATCACATTTAATATAAAATAAAAAATAAAATAAAATCGAAACTGCTTAAACACAAACCTTAACTTAAATTTGAAAGAACTCCAACTTAAAAAAAATGCAAACCCATAAAAATTTAAACCAAACGTAGTCTAAATCCCAAATAACTCTATCTGAACCACTTAATTGCCGCTCTCTATCTATATGTGTGTCGTTGAGGGTCCTAGTTATCATGGACACGAATTTATAATTTTCAAGCACGTAGAACTAGTTGAGCTCACAACCTTAAAGTTTCCAAATATTAATGGTGATACTAGCTTCTCCAAAAAAGGGAAAAAAAAAAGAGTTTGGTCGCACATTAGGGTAATTGCTGTTAGATGTTTTGCTCTAGTAATATTACTAGAGCGAACAAAAGTTAATTACCGTGTACCTACCTTTGGTCGTCTTAATTAATTTTCTCCAAAATTAATCACCTGTAATCTGCAGTGCTATCTTGGTAAGATTTTACGGAAAGTTTTAACGAATGTAATGTGTTCCTAGAATTGTCGATTACCAGGGGTTGGACTAATGGACTAAGTTGAATTCTGACGGACAAGAGACAAATATATCCTCATACTATATTTTATTTTATTCGTGGCCCCACCCAAGTGTTACGAATGAACTGGCTGCCTTCCTGAATCCATGCTTTCTCATGTTATATCATGGTTTATGATCATTATCAAAACAACAACCAATTCATTTTATTCTCTAAATTATTTATTACAAATTAAACGTTCAGAATACCCAGAATGAACGAATGAATGAGCCATATTTTTACTTAAATATATAAAGTTTTCAGTTGACGACCATAATCATAATTGAAGGTCAAGAAAAAATAAATAGATAGATTCTACGAAATTTTAACTTTTTTAGATGAATATTATACATCCAATTCTTTCCAAGTAGATTGGTTGTCGAATATAATCGCCAACGAAAAAATATAAATAGATACACAGATAGAAAGATGTACTTTTATTAATTAGGTCAAGCCTAAATAAGGAAATAACATGCACCTATATAAATATATATATAAGTAATTAATTACGAGGCAAGAGCTTCGCGATAGTATTTTTAATTCCATCCATGATCATTGATACTGACTATTATTTAACTTCAGCTCCATGGGACACACTATAGAATAGAGCTCTCGTCTCCCTAATTTTTACTTGCTTGATAATCACTTGCCTGCTGGCTTACCCCCCGATGCCTGCCAATTCATCACAAACGAAGTGTTTGATCGGTCACAACCAAAATAATAATAAAGCAAAAAATTAATTAATTAGTAAGTATCAATTAATGTAAAAATAATTAATTAATGCATGTCTCATGCAATTAGCAGTGAGTCTAGTAGTAGCTAGTATTTATTTATTGGAATATTGAATTAAATTGTAGTTAAACGTAGAAGCATGCACGCATGGACAGGAGTCCAAAACTAGGAAAGCCAATCGAGAAAAAAATTTGCTATTGGAATTGAATCAAGTCAATTAATAAATAAATACCTTCTTTTTAGGCTCCCGAGGCTTCTGCTCCGACGTCTTCTTAGGTGCGGTAGCTTTAGGTGCGCTACTGCTGGGTTTGGTGGTGTCCTTCTTGGCCTGCCCCGAGGGTTGACTGCCAGCAGGTTTCTCAGCCTTGAGTGATGCCATATTCTTCTAAAGTATTTGCAGAGAAACTTAGGCCTGGATCGAGTTTTAATGCAAATTAAACCAAGGAACATTTAAATTTATAGTTGTGATTTTGGAATCATCCATCCATCACTGCGAATAAGCTATAGTGACAGTGAATTGATGGATGGTGGGAGGGAGGGAGGGAGGGAGGGAGGGAGGTGAGTTCTTAGGGAATAGAATAATTGAAAGTGGAGAGGGACGGGACTTGCTTGTAGAATGTACACTCTGTATATGTAGCTACAGCTGTGCGTGTCAGATACCTTGCTTGGGCTTATTTATATACTTTATTATTATTATTATTATATTTATATTTGAGATTGTCGAAGAATTGATACCTGATCATTATATTTAAAAATTTAATATTCACATTATTATATATTATTAATTTGATGCTTATTAAAATTTGATTTAATTTCAAGTAATTTTAAAGTGCAATAAGAAAACAAATCTTCAACTGCTCTCTGAGAATATTTTGATCCTACAATCTATAAGTTTTCTTTGACAAATTCAAAATAGTGTGTATGTATGTATATCCGTATGTATGCATGTTCTCCTATATATGAGATTGTAAAGGAAATTCACCCGGAAACTCAATTAATATATATAATGTTAAGGCCAGTAATCCAGTTGACGCTGATTCTAATAATTGTGTATAATAGATGTATACAAATGGAGCACGTGTCGACTGTTGGACCAGCATTCCTTAAAGGTAATGGCTGACGAAGAAAGAAAGGAACGGAGCGTTGTCATGAATGAATGATGACACAACATATCTGGATATTGGATGCTTAAGGTTTTTCAATTGTCATGAGAGTTAATTCAAACACTGCTTGAAGCCTAGCCAAATGGAGGGGAGGAGGATGAGATGTCACATTTTGAAACGAATTAAAGGTATTGCTTCCGCTACTCTGTCGTCAACATTCAAAAATTTTAGGTTTTTGACATCTTCAGTATGTAATAATCTACTTAGTATATGTTGATTATGAGGGAAGGATTATATTTTAGGTCATGAATTGTCAAGCTATCAATATTTTAAAATCAAAATTAGCAAAATTATTTTATAATACTTTCCTAGGAACATATAGATATTTATATATTCTTAGATGATTAGTCTTTTTCAAAATAATAATAATAATAGTAATAATGACTAAAAAGAAAGAAGATTGTTCGTGAGGATCAGAACTAAAAAAAAAAAAAAAAAAATCTACTGCATTTCTCAATTTAGAAAACAAAATGATAAATTTTTACTTGTTTTATAAGTCAATAATCTAATTAATTATATTATAGGATTTTGGTGGCAATATAATATGATATATATATATATATATATATATATGCAATGATTATAACTTACTTTCCGTGAGTTATTACTTAGTTTCTTAGTTTTTTGAGGGTCAAAAGTGAACAACAAAAAGAAAGATAGTCGGTTAAAGTAATTAATGAATGATTCTAGCTAACTATAATAAGGCAAAAATGCGAATGGACAAGTTGAAGCAATTGGAAACTCATTTCAGAGCTATAGTCCTAACCCTAAATAATCCAAATTAAGATTGAGCATTAGAGTTAGAGTTTAGAGAGTGACGAAAACTACCGTTAGCAAGTCAGTTTAGTTATTATACATAGATAGATAATTTTAAATCTTATTATATGAATATATTACGTATAAAATAATTAAAATATGACACATACAAATATATATAATTTATATAATATAATTTATTAATATATTAAAATTGATATAAATGTAAAATACGATTAAAACGTTACAAAATATATAAAAATAACATAAATACAAGAATTGATAGGTATATATATATATATATATATATATATATATATATCCGACAGCAATTGACATTCCAAATTTGATTAAGGATAGCTCGCTTTGTGCATCCCTTGAGCCACAAGGAAATTATGGTTAACATATTCGGACTCACAGATTGATTCTGTCAGAATTTTCATGTTTACCCAATCAGACTGGAGACCATCTGCATCAAATTTCTCTACCTTCAACAAGTAAATAATTGGGTGGAGCCATGGCTATATGATCAGTGAGGTAGCCCAATTCTTAGAGCCGCATAAGCCAGTACTCTATATCCCACTAACATTATTGTCAAAGCAGCCACATCCAACAACTCATTGTCAAGACCAAGATACTTGATTGCGGGAAAATCCATTGCCTTGCAAAACATCCCAATCTCGCACTCATACACCTCATTTACTGAGTACTGCACCCCCACTAGAAGCTTATAGCAGTAGTGACTAAAAGAAACGTATTTCAACCAAGCTATGAAAGGAGGAATGTGCTGAATGTAGTATCCACCCACTAATAAAAACACCAGCATTGTCACTGAAGCTAAGGTTGTAGCCTGTTTTACGTCCATTAGAATGGCCCCCAGTGCCAGTCCTAGTCCTTGAGATACCAGCACGTTGAAGAGTATGATTAAGAGGGTTAGTACAAATGTGACGAGCGAAGGCTTGAGGCCGCCCATCCAATATGTGACCGTAACAAATATTGTAGGAAGAACAAGCTCCATTGGCAAGTCACCTGCTGTTCGAGCAATGTAATACGAGGACAGACGGTACATCCCTGAGGATCTTTCTTTGATTAGCAAAGGCTGCTCTTGTGGAAATGCGAATATCGCATTGAAGAGAGGGAAAAAACCCCAGAATATTGAAAAGAAAAAGAGCAGTCCCACCTGCAAAAATATTTATTCTCCGCCGTCAATAATAACTAACATAAATAATAAATTATTAAGGTGGAACCAAGAATTAGTATTCTTGTTTGAAGTTTAAAACAACTCCATGGAAAATAGTTTCTCTATCTTCAGCCTAATTGAAATTTTAAATTCGGCATATCCTAACGTAAGTCATAACCTCCATCTCCATGAATATGTAAAAAATTTCATAGGATCTGTTTCAGGAAAATTGCTACTTTACCGCTATGGCACCCCCTAAAAGCAAAATTTCATGCTTTGGAGAGCTTGAAGGGAAGATTTCAGGGTCATGATACCTGGTCTTGTATGTGCGAAGTATCAGAATGCCACCAGAGGAGGCCTGAAAGAATTGAAACAGACATGACTTGAAATATTCTTAAGCCTGAATAGGATTCATGCTTCCTCTCTTGTAGACCCCTTCTCACTAAGACTTTGAATTGTTCCCACCAGCTGCTGTTCCATTTAACCTCACCACCGCCTGCATATATGGAAACTAATGATCTCTGCATATAATATAAAGAGGCTGCATTCGAGCAGAGACTTTATACTTTTTGACGCAAGCAGTACTGATGTTAATAAGTAGCAGTAGTTAACAGCAGCACCTGTTGGGATACAATGATTTTAACTTACTTGATTTTGATGATTTAACTGTTGAAAATGATGGATCTTGCAAGTTTCGGTTAATATCTGCCTTCAATATAGGGTATATATTCTTCTTGTAAGACGATATTAGGTACTGTTTTGTCGAATTGTGATCATCATGATGGTCTACTCTGCCATGAAACTCCAGTTGCTTATCCGGTTTTACATCAGGGGCTATACCTGCTTGTACAAAAACAGTCTTGCAAATTAGCTGGAAATATAGAGAGGCACAGATAAAGAATTACAACTCCGCATATATAGTCAGAAGCTTTAGATTAATTCCATATGAAATTTTCATAAGCTTATTGGTTATTATTGTGTGATTAAACTACTGAGTTTGAAGTAATATGCATATTTTAACTGATTAAACCGTTCAAATAATTGACCATAATTAATAAAGCTAAAAAATATTTGACGAGGTGGGGAAAGCCAAAAAGATGATAAAATTAGTAGAATTTTGAAATCATGAGGGTGGTGGAGCTTCAATTATCAACAAACAACAGGAAAAAAAAAGATTTAAAAGATAAAGAAACATAAATAAAAACCAGACTTGGTTAATTAATTGAATACCTTTGCGACTTAATGATTGGCTTTGACTTGAGTTGCTTAAAAGCGAGATATATATATATATATATTATATATGAATGACTGAGCTATTTAATTAGAGTTAGAATGCATTGTGGTTAATTAACATACTGCTGATCAGAGGGAGGGAGGAAGAAAGAGGACTAAACTTAAAACTCCGCGTACGTATGTATTAATTAAGCCAGATGATCAACGAAAATAGTTAAGCCAAAGGGACCAGAGGAAATGTTAAAATTTCATCCACTTTAATGGTTGTTTGTGTGGTCGTCCATGGATAGAATTCCAAACTATATGTACGCAGCATTGATATCTAAAACATACATATAGTTGTCGTGGCAAATTATCATATAGTCATTGGCAGGCTTTAACAATTTTTTTTTTTCGATAATAACAGTGATTGAAAACATAAAATTAAGTACAAGGATTTATTAATGGCATTTCGTAACCTTAAAGAATCCATTCGCACACAAAATATACACTATGCATGTCAGGTTGCAGCATTAATTAGACAATCCAAATAAGTTGAAAGATAACTGTCTTGAACTTTCTTATATGTTAAAAGGGGGAAAAAAAAAAGTCGGAAGATTTGCTTACCATTAGCCAGATCAAGGAGAAAATCAGCAGGGTTCAAAAAATTGAAACTGGGTTTGAAACCAATGGAACTGAAATACTCCATGGCCAGATCCGCGGGCCCGCTATAAATTGGATACCCTTCAGATAGCAACAGCACCTTGTCAAACATCCTGTACAACCCACTTGAAGGCTGGTGAATGGTGGTTATCACAGTCCGGCCACCGCGTGCTAAGCCGCGTAAGGTAACCATAATTCGGTGCGCGGTGGTGGAATCGAGTCCTGAAGTGGGCTCATCCAGCAACAACAAACTCGGGTTTATTAACATCTCCAGGCCAATACTGACCCGTTTACGTTCCCCACCCGATACTCCCCGAAGAAGAGGCCCGCCCACTACACTATTCCTACATCTTGCTAAGCCAAGTTCCACTATAATCAATTCAGCTTGCTCAATTTTTTCTTGTCTAGTCAGTTTTTTTGGCAATTTCAGGAAAGCAGCATAAGTAAGCGTTTCTAACACCGTGAGGTGGGGACACAGCACATCATCTTGAGCCACAAATCCTGTTTGGCGCTTCACGGAGCTAGAAAAAGGCCGCTCATTGTATGTTATGCTGCCGGACAACTTTCCAGTTAAACGACCTCCGAGGGCAGTGAGGAGGGTGGTTTTACCACTACCAGAGGGCCCAAGCATTGCCAGTAGCTCACCAGGTCGAACGACGCCGCTAACGCCATTCAGTACACTTCTTCTTGGTTTCGGTTTGCGCGAGGAGAAACGATTTGTCGTTGTGGCATTGGAATGGATACTATAGGCCACTTCTTCAAACTGCAACGCAAATAAAAACTGAATCGATCATTACACATGCCCACATTTGTGCGTAATTATTAGCTAGCGAAATTGATATGTGCAAGATTATATATATATATATATATATATATAGTGTACTGTGTACAAGGAGAAAAAACCTTAAGTGTTACAGGACGTAAAGACTGGCATAAAATTGAACATGGAATTCTTGTTTGTTGTTCTTGTTGTAGTTGGGATGGGATTGGATGTTGAGAACACGGGGCAACGTTAGTGGATGAAGTGGATGGTTCAGCGTGAACAGAAACATTCTCCGACGTCCTGGCTGTGAGCATGATGCTGGCCGGACTATTATGGATGTTGATATTGGTAGTTTCTTGCTGAGGGGGCATCATTTTTACTTAGTTTTGATTTCAGGGGTAAAGCGAGAGAGGGAGTTAGATTCTGGTGATTAAACTAGCTACTAAATTAGAGAAATAAGAAGAGTAATGGCGATGGAGCTGGGGGTGGAGAGGTGAAGAGGAAGAGAGGGCCGAGGCTGAGAATTCACGTGCAAGAACAAGTCATTATCATGTGACTTATAAAAGTGAGGAAAACACGAGAAATAGGGTCGACGATTTATGATTTAAGATTTAAGCGCAAAGCCTTAGGGACTTTATACTAAGCCGGGAGATGTTTTGATGCAATTGCAATGTCCTTTCCACTTGTCTACGTGTTTGGACAAAATTAATTAATGTCTTACAATTTCAAATTATTTATGTCATCACCCACAAATGTCAAAGACAAAAGATGAAGTCGTGGGAAACATTCAAGTCGTTAAAATTTTATTTATTAATCTTTTATTTTATTTTATTTTATAACTAAAGAGCTGTTGACTGCTTGACAATATACATTCCTATAGAGGTAAAATCAAGTAAAAACTTTAAATAAATGTGTTGGAGGACAAAGAAGCTGTTGTACACCAAATTCGCTATGCTGAGTTATGTTTACGATAACAAGTTCAGCCCATATGCTTAACCACTCTTTGGCAGGGGCACTCATCCAAAAAGTGAAGCTTTGTCACTTAATGGATATAAGAGCTTTTTTTACTGCCACCAACGAATCTAATTTAAAAATGATTTTTCTAAACTAAATTCCCAAGCGAAAAATTTCAGGTCTAGTGATGGAAGGAAGCCCCATCGATCGAATCTCCTAACTAATGAACCAATGCAAACAGCCAGGCAGCCACCTTGCTTGTACTCCCTGCAACTAATTGCCCCGGATTCATCCTAGCTAGCTAGCTAGCTGTGACATCCACGTTAATTTTCACAAAACCCTCCGGAGATCGCTGCGAATGCCATGCAATGTATCGAAACTGTCTAGGAGGAGAACAATTATTAATAACCCTATAATCTATGTAGTCCTGGATCGAAGCTGATTAATAAGATCTATATAGTTCGAAAAGCATTAGAGGGTCAGGTAAAACCATCTTAAAGCATTAGAGGGTCAGGTAAAACCATCTTCAAATATGATTCTATTTCTCCAATTTCACATTAAAGATCAATTCATAAGTTCATAGAAGGATAAAATTTATGAAATAAAAAAAGAATTCTAATAAATGGCATTCATTTACTAACAACTAAAACATATTTATATACCAGTACGTATATATATACCTTTAAATTTAATTCATATATATATATATATATATATATACACAAAATGTAAAACTAAAATTGGGAATGTAGTTTTGGATTATCAACTGATGCCAAATGAGGTGAACCTCGTCCTTTAACATTTATATAAAATACGTCCAAGAACATATACAAAGCTATACCTCACCTAAACTTCTCATTTCAAAAGCAATATATATTTTTGCACATATCTTTTGTATAGAATATTACCACATATATATATATATATATATATATAGAGAGAGAGAGAGAGAGAGAGAGAGAGAGAGAATTGAAAAGTAAGATGATAATAACGAAAATTTGTAATTAAAAGTAACATGTATCTTCGTTTTACATTTAAAATTATTATATTTAACAATAAAAGAGTATTAGGTGTTGTGAGTGAAGTAGAATAGAACCCAACCAACCCCTTTTTTTGGGGTGTTTATAGATTTCATGGATAAAAAATAAAACAAAATGAAATAAAATAAAAGAGCCAAACAGAAAGTATCTATTTATATATCTATCTATTTATCTATCTCTTTTTTCTTTTTGGGAATGGGGGATGGGGTGTTTGGCTAAAGAGAAAAAGTGAAAGTGCTTGGATTCCTCATCCTCATGTCATGCCCTTTATTTTTTTTGGTTGTCGCTCTCCCATTCACAGATAATAAAACGTAGTGATTATGCATTCAGATTGTGTGGACACTCGTGTCGCATTTCCTATAGAAACCCTGCCTGCCGGCCTTCCTTCCTTCCATCCTCCCTTCAACAGCTTGTTCCATCCCATCCACCTCCAAAACATCTTTCCTTTTTCATTTTTTTCTATCTATTCTAGATTATAATAATATTATTAGCTTACTTAATTTCCAGGAATCAACATAAATTTTGCTTACTAATCACTCAACAAATACGTGTCTATTCATCACCCATCCCTAATTCTCACATAAAGCTCTTTTTCCTTTTCCTTTTTTTTTTTTTTTTTCACTTTAACAAATGCATCCAGTCTATCGCTTTAATCATAACAATTTATTTTGCTTTGCAAGTGCATCCTCTTCGAACCAAAAAATAAAAATAATTATAATTATAATAAGGCTAAACTAAATGAGAATGATATCGAACTGGATCAACGGTTTTTAATGCATGCAGCTGATCAAAAATCGATTCCCAGAATAATTTGCAAAGGATGAATTGAAATCGGCATCTTTTTGAGGAAAAGTTTTGATAGATATATATATATATATATATATATATAGATACAGATATATTATGTACAATAATAATAATTGTTATTATTATATTCGAGAATTTGTGTCAGACCTCAATATGTGAAGCCTTAATTAACTAACATGGTGCACTGATTTTCTCTCCAATTTCTTTTAATTAATTTTCTTTCATTCTTAAAGAATTTAGCATTGCCAGGTAATAATACTCTTTGACCTAAAAAAGGGGATAAGATTTAATTTTAGATTAATCTTCAGACTATGCAGTATTAATTTTTATCAATATTCAAATGAGATAAGCATAAGTCATCATTAAATTAATGATTAAAGTAAGTATTTTTTTTATTTTCTTATACTGTTTGCAATGTTTTCTTTTATATCTTAGAACTTGATCTCTCTCTTAAGGTGCTCTTTTATAATATATTTTTTTAATATATTTAAAATTTTATTTTTTTTAAATATCTGCACTGAAGTTTTAATTTTCAAAAAGAAAACTCCATCTTTTTAACTATTAGATTAATCTTTGTGGACGATCTACAATTAGCTTTGTCAATGAAAAAATAAAATAAAATTCGTTATCGCCTCTTCTCTTCTGTCCTTTGGTAGATGAGTTTTGTCCACTTGTAAAGATTTCAAGGTTTGGAGAACAAACTTTTTTTTTGAGTGTAGCACACAGCCAATTTGATTCTGGTGGCAGTGGCAGTGGCGCACCCCATTAGGTGCATTAGTGTAATGTAAGTTTTGCCAAGTGTCTTGGCTTTGCATTGCAGCAACTGGCGGCAGCCCTTCTTTTTTCTTTTCCTTTTACTTTCTTTTTCCACACTCTGCCATCAATCAAATTCAGAGGGAGAGAGAGAGAGAGAGAGAGAGAGGCATTGCAACTTTTTACACCTCGCCAATAACTGTGCCTTGGTGCCTTTCTTCCTCCCTTATCTTTCAACTCGTCAATTTAAATAAAAAAAATATCTAAGTGAATGTTTATAAATATTAATTAAAAATTTTAAAATAAAAAATATAATTATTATAATATTTATTTTAAATTTTACGAAAATAATTAATTAAATTAATTTTTTTTTTAATTTTTGACGGAAGTTTATAAACACCATCGTTTAATTAATTGAATATTTTTTTCTGTCCGCTTGCTTTGATTTGATCAATTATCTATTATTATTACTATTATGTTACTGAGTGATCTGATTGGCTTAACCTTTTTTGCTTGCTTTAGTTACAGGGTCATCTGGCCGGAGTTATTATTTTATTTTTAAAATATATATCTGATAAAATATAAAACGTATCTATTTATATTGTTAAATATATTTATCTAATTAATACATTTTGTTTAATTTTTAAGACGTCTGTTTTGGTGCGACAGCTGTAGGATCAACCCCCTAAAAGGACAGACACGAGGCGTTGGGCCAACCCCTGCACCTCCATTTGGTTGATTCTGTACGAAACTTGGAATATCGTGTGGCCAATCTTTGAACAATGCTTAAGTGAATAGATTTTTTTTTTTTTAAATTCCGTTAGCCAAGAACAAGGATACTGTAATTGGTACCAAAAGTTTGCAGGATTTAGATTCTGGGAACCATATATAAATCTAAAGTGGCTGGGTGCTACTACCACAGCTTAGTTTTGTTGCCACTATCTTTCTCAAGAACTCCACAATTTGTTTATATATGCATTTTTTTTTTTTTAGGGAAGGGGTTAGAGACTACGATTGTAATCATCATTTGATCACTAAAGCAAAGACAGATCCTTAAAAGAAGGATATGTTATATATTGTTAGTCAACAATTGTGGCATGGGTCTCTAAGAAATATGATTATGATGATGATTTTTAAATATTGCAATATTTTCTCTTTTCTAATAAAAATACATCAATGAACTCTTAATTATTTCAAATACAATTTTTTTTTTAATCTTAAATGTAGACTAGAATGTTAGCCAGCTTCGAAAGCAATGTTTTACTTTAACATTCTCTCTCTATATATATATAACGAATAATTTAGAAGGATGTAATTATAGTATTTATAATTTATTATAATTTTTTGTGTATTTGCTTGCGAATAAAATTTGTATAGATAATTCTTTTAAAAATATTTAAGTTTTTATATTTTTATATTATAATGTAAATATAATCATACAATATGACATAAATAAATAAAAGATTCAAAATTTATATAAAATAAATTATCAATATTTCAAATTTTATATAAATAATAAATACCTTAATTATGATTATAATATAAAAAGTGATAGGAATATGATAATAAGTAATACAAAATTCAGAGTTATTTGAATAGTGCTAATTAGATCTGAGACTTTTAAACATAACATGATTATATGCAAGTATATGTTAGAAAAATAATGAAAATATGACATAATACAAAATAATATGAACACAACATGAATATAAAAACATATCAAAATATGCACAAAATGAATTATTAATATGTCAATTTATATAACTATGTAATATATTAAATATAGTTATGATACAAAAAAAAGTAAAACAAACACAATAAAACATGTCACAAAATTGGATTTACTTGAATAGTATCAATAGATTTAACAATTCAAAACATAATATAATTAAATAGCACGTATATAATAAAAAAATATGATATAATATAAAAATAAATATGATATAAATATACAAAATAAAAATATAAAAATATTCACAAAATTAAAAAAAAAAAACAAAAGAAGTTTGCCACATGGGAACCTCAAATAAAATAATCCCCTGAAATTGAAGGAGAGTTGAGGTAGAATGGTTTAATCTATAACACATAGATACGTTGTACATATTTTATCTTTATCAAAGGTGAATACAATTATCTTCTTCTATCCATTATTTTTTTCAAAGTTACAGAGTTCATTAGTATTTGTTTTTTTATATGTGAAATGATGACGATCTTTCAATTTTTGAACAAATAAAGTTGAATATCTAAGAAATGAAAAAAAAAAAAAGATGAAAAGTCGTGCATAAAGAAAACGTCGAATAAAATTTAGAAAGTTAAAAGGTAGGAATGAATAAAGAAGGTTCGAGGCATGCAAAGCAAGGGCCAGGAGTTGGAGAGAAGATATTAATCTCAATTCGCAACCAGCTGTTCTGCTTTTATTCGGCTATCTGGAAAGGCTGAACATGCACGCCTCATATATATACATATACACATGGAATGGGCTGCACAGACCATCTTTCAAACTGGGAATAGAGTGCGACTGTAAAAAGACGACAGATGGATATAATATAGTACAACAGAGAGGAATATTCTCTTAATTTTTCTCAATGTTTATCTACAACCACAACTGAAAGGTCTGACCTCATCTATGGCCTATCCTAACGTCTACGATACCCAGTCATCTTCATTAAGCCAGTATGATCTGCCCACCTCAATCAATATCTATTACCGAAAAAGATTATTCCTTTATGAACTCCATATGATATATACATATATATGTACAGAGGGTCCGTTAATTTTCTCCCGGAGATTGCGATATTTGTCCACAAAAAATTGGCAACACCCAGGTTTGACAATGATGCCATTGTGGGACGATTCATACGTGAAGGAAACAAGTGGGGAATCCGTACTCACCATGAAAAAAGCAGGCAATGCAATATATATATATATATATATATATGTATGTATAGATTTTGGATATACATTTATTAATATATATCCCTAAAGGCTATAGCTAGGCCTAGCTAGGACAACAGTAGTACAAGTGCAAAATCTCACTTTCTTTTTCGTTAACAGCTCGCTTTGCCAACTTTCACTTGTGTCTAGCTTTCTGTCAAAATATTGGTGGCCATTCAGATGCACACCACCTTAATTTGGGAGCACATGTATTAGGGGGCAACTGTTGTGTTTTTGTCTCTTTTAATTGAAATAGGCCAAATTGAGATACAACCTGGACAGGCCCAGTGATAACCTTAATTCATCTCAATGTAGTAATGTTTTCCATGCAATATATATATATATATATATATATATGCTTGCGTGTTATATGTTCATACGGCTTAATTAATATCCAGCAAAAACACAGAGAAACGAACCCCAGACTTTTTTTGTTCTTCGAATCGAGCCTATTTTTTTAACAGGAGAGCATGCCCTAAACGTTAAGCCAAATTTAATTTATTTGGGGCAGGCAGCCAAAAATTCTATGATGATCATATGGGGGAATTAATTAAGCTTGAGCAATTTTGCTCCTCATGGCTATTAATTAATTCGAATTCCTGGCTATAATAATTAATTAGCCGAAACTAATATTCTTGCAATGCTAAAAAAGAGTCGTACAGTTAAAGGAAAATGATTTCAGACCAGTATATAGTTTATAGTCTACATATATGTATTATGTATGTATAAAAGAGGAAGCAATGCAATGCAAGTAGCTAGGCCACAATGCTTTCAAGGACGCAAAATAAAGAGGCTGTCAATATCTCCCTGCCTGCCTCCACCGAACTTCCAAGCAATAGATCGATCTAAATGCCCATAATAATTAGTGCAACAATAATTAGTCGCTGTTGCACTAAAGTGAAGCATCACTAATTTCATGTTGAGTATGAGATTCTTTGCATCTTTATAGTGCCTGTATCTATCTCAGTCTCAGTTTCTTGTCACACAAAACAAAACACAAACACAACAGTGCGCAATTTCTAATGAGCCACTTCTTCTTCTTAATTTCAATAAAGCATCATCCATATTCATTTCCATTTCTTAGGATTACCTTTTCGTGCAGAAAACATAGCCATCTGTCTTCCTAATGCTCACAAATACAACAAACACAATTGAAATGCATGCACATTCTCCAAACTACTTAATTTTGTTTTATAGGTATCCATCTTCTTCAAACAAATTACTCATTGACACTAGCTAATTAAGCTAACCATTACTTCAAATCTGTCTTCGAAATTATATATGCTACCAAAATGTTTGGTAATTCCTACAAATTAAGGACAGTAAGGAGACGTGGGGTTCTGAATTGTTTCTTTTTTCTAGTTTGGATTTGAATGCTGTATATTATTATTATTATTAACTGGCTTATTAGCATCAATACTAGATATATACGTGTGTGTGTGAGTGTGTGTATATATATATATATATATATATATATGTGCCACGGAATTTAAGCAATATATATATATATATATAACTAATGGATGACCAGTAGTCAATGTTCTAAGGAGGCAAGTTTGAAGTGAGATGCATACATATAATGCAGTCCTAAATTAAGGCCGTAAATTAATAATAGATACCTTTTCCAAATCATGTTATGTACGTTTGCTTTGAGTTGCAAAATAATTGACAATTTCACATATAATTCCCACTTTAAGATAGCAATGAGTTGGAAATTGTTTGTTGGCATCCAATTAAGAAAAGAAGAGAACACCCACGCACATAAATAGATGAGGATTGATGCATGTGTACCTACCTCCCTCCCATGCCATGAAATGAAAGCCATAATAATTAGCAGTGGATAGATTGGTGACAGCGCCACTTAATGCAAATGGTGGTATGAAAGAATGCTTTATATATTTTTGGTGGATGATTTTTAAGTTCAACGTAAATCTTTGCTTAGATCATGCACCAACTATGAAAATAGAGTAATCTCCCTTCACCTAAACACTTTCTTTACACCTCCCCCCCCACCCCAAAAAAAAAAAAAACAATGTATATATAGATAATCTCAACGTACGGAACAAGCAAAGGTTACAATATATTAATTTTATATATGTTATATTTCTTCACCTTACTTAATATGAATTGTTTTTATGCATTAGGATGTAAAATTTATGCACTCAGACACATGACGGAGTTTTTAAAATTGAAAATTATCCCAGGGATTGGGCTTAATTATATCCTTTTCTTCTTATTTGTTTTTTTTTCCCTCAATTGTACAGTTATTTTAGCGTTAACTGGTTATGTATTAGTAAAATTAAGATGAGTTAAAAAGGTGGAGGTTTCCCCATTGCAGCAGGGACACAATCCAATGGAAGCAATTAGTTCATTTGATAATTACTTCTCTACACTACAATGACGCTTTCACAGTAAAGTTCTGGGGTTGAACTATTAAATTAGGAATAAAGCTGGTGTTGGGAATGATTGGGCAGGGTCTAAAATAGTTGGAAATTTAGAGTGAACTAACCTTTTTCCCCCTCAATTGAAGAGTGAACTAATTATATAGCTAGCTATGTATCTACAAGCTGAATAATATATAATGTTTATGAAGAGAAGAAGAAATTAATTAAATATAAAATTGTCTATCTATATATCCATGTTGCTGGAACCAAGCAATGAATTAAAATGCATGATTAACAGTTTAGCACCAATCATTCTTACTGGCTTACTAGAACAAAGTAACTAATTAAGATGCCTGATTAGTAGTTTAACACCAATCATTCCTAATAGCATGCATCGAATTAAGGGAAAATGGAACGGAACGTAGCGTTGTAAATTAACTAAACAATTTTAATAATTAAGTTAGGTAAGATTGTATTAATTTAAATGTAGCGGTATAAATTAACGAATCATGCTTTTGCACGTAAAACATACATTAATATGTTAAATATGGGAGTCAAAATCCAAGAAAAGAAATGACGTGACTTCCCACTCAAAATATATACTTACAAGCTAGCGTGCCTACATATTTGTGTCATATCCATGTCCATGAGATATTGGATGATTAGCACTAATAACTATGAATCAAAGTGATATAATTCCAAATTCAAACCTAAAGCTGGACAGCACTATCTAAGACAAAGCAACCTATGCATCTCTGGTAGCTTAAGGAACCTGATCTCCAGTCCAAAATCACTCTCATGTTCTTTTAATTTATGTCCTAATCTTACATATGTATATATAAATACATATATATTTAACATCTAAAATTTTTACTTTATCTATATATATATATATATATATATTAAATTTTAACGTTAAAAATTATAAAAAATAATTAATTATTAAATACACTAAAATTAATTTTTTTTTTCTAGAAGCTATGAAAATGAAAGGGGAAGAAATAAATAAGAGGGAGTAGTGTATATTTGCAGGCCGACCAACTTGATTGAACCTCACTACTTCCATGAGCGCAGGGATGGTATCTCCTTTAAACAACATTTAGCATCTTGTATCCAAAAGACAACTGGTGAAAAGCTGGGGAACACCAACAACATTAATTAAAGCTGAAGACAAATCCAATGCAATCAAAGCAAATATAGCTACATATATATGGACATTAGATTCCTGATTTAGTGGAGGGTACAAATATATATCCTCTCAACAGGAAGTGGAAGCTAAAATGATAAATTCACTTCAGTCATTACATATATACTGACAACAGAACAGAAGTGAGACAGACTGACCCAATAGTTTTATCAAAAGACACATGTAAAGATAAAATTATACGAATGGAGCAAGTTGCACGCTATGAAAGTGAAGCCTCCAATAATTTGCCAATTTGGCGAAGGGTAGTAGGGAAGTCTTTGGTACGTTGTATGTAATGTATGTCAGAGACATTAAATTAAACAGGAAAAAAAAAAAAAAAGGCTTTGTTAAAAGATCGTGGTAGGTTCAAGCCCTAGTTGTACTTGTAGAGGCCGCTCCCTTAACTAAACAGAGTCCGATCTATCAAGTGTATTTTCATTTGCGGAGTTCATGATGCATATGGTCGTCCAATTCGGCCGAAATGCTTTATTATGTCTAGATGGATTATCTGTCTTTCCTCATCATTTGATAGTTGGAGGGCCGCCGATGCTTTCTGGTCACTCTAAGGCAATTGTCGAGCTTTGTTGGTCGTTTCTTTCTTAGAGATTGTTGCCCTGTTGGTCGCCTCGCCTTGATCCAAATATAATATAATGGCTTTTGACCTTTTATCTGATTTCATTACGTGGCCATGCGTTAGGAGGACGGCTGCCCAGACGTTTATGACTGCTCAGTTTGTCTTCTAGAAATAAAAATATTTATATATATTTAATAATTTGGGGTTTAGGGTGTGGGCACTAAAACTTGAATTCAAACTCTGGTGTTATTACAAACATACCACTCGGTCAAAAGATATTATTAGTAACAAAACGACCCAAAATTAAATACATTTGTTTTCTGTCGGGTTTTCACTCACCCCACCACACCACAACATGTGATTGAGCCCTGATCCAATCAGCCTTTCCAAAATGAACCGATTGATTAATATATAGCACTATCATTTCTAATTCTAATTAAACTCTGCTTAATACATCTAATAAAGCAGCAAGTTTCACACGTCACAAACCACATGATAGAGATTAAGATTTCAATCTGAAAGGTGAAACAGCTTTCAACCTTTCTTGCATTGCATTCACCAAATTCCACTCCGGCTGTGTACTTGTAGTAGTCTATCTGAATTTAGTTTTCACAAAAACATTGTCCCAATTATAGTTATTAACTCAGCTACCAAATGATAGCACTAAACACAACTATATATATATATATATATATACGCGCTTAATCTTTCTCCATCCCACCCACAGGTTGAGGTTGTACCTTTTTTTCTTTCTGGTGAAGATATAGATAGATCTAACCTAACCGGTGTTCCTCATACCAGCAGCAATTCCATTTATGGTAATTAGCAATGCATCTCTCAGTTTGTTGTTATCTTCATCACGCCTAAGCCTCCTAAGAACCTCCACCTGCAACATATTCATTGGATTCAGATAAGGCAGCCTGCTCTCTATCAGCCTCCTCAAGCTCCTATTGTTCTCTGACAATTTCTCATGTCCACTCACTACCAATACATACTTTTCTGTCATCATCAATTCTCTCCTAAGTTCCGCACCAAGTTCCTGCCTGCTCTCCGACACTAGCACTTCATCATAATGCTTGGCTATTGGAGTATCCGCCTTTCCTAAAACCATCTCTATCAGGTCCACCGTGGATTGGAAAAAAGGCCACTCTTTGTACATCGCTTTCAAGTCTTCTGTATGACCCTCCTCACAAACACCCTTTAAACCTGCTCCAACCCCAAGCCACGCTGGAAGCACAAATCTGGTCTGGGTCCACGCAAATACCCATGGAATAGCTCGAAGATGTCCGATTCCTGTCGAGGCTTTTCTTCTCGTGGGGCGGCTTCCTATGTTAAGAAACCCCAGTTCAGCCTGGGGCGTAGCCTCATGGAAGTAGGCCAGGAAATCTGGGTTTTCATAAACTGTGCTTCGATATTTCTGGCAACTGATTTTTGAGATCTCCTCCATGAGATTACACCATTTCTGTTCTCGAGGTGGTTGAGGGGGACGTAGAGTTGCAAGGAGCACAGCGGTTGTGTATATTTCTAGCTGTCTAATGGCAGTCTGTGGCAAACCAAATTTTGCCTGCACCATCTCCCCTTGCTCTGTTGAGCGAAGTGTGCCCTGCCAATTGAAAATAGCATTATCAATTACAGACCACACAAAATATTCCTGAAAGTAAAGACATGCAATTTTTTATAAGTTTAGCTCAGAAAGACTTTGCAACAACATGGAACATCAGTAAAGTCAATGGTAGACCACAAGTGTTAGTTTGTGCAACCACTGAAACAGAAAAAGTATCTACAATATACAAGTCCTACCTTTTGGCAAAAACTATGGTTAGGACTCAGAAACTCAACCTTTGAACTTTCCACATTGATAAAAAGTACCAAACTGCTAAATTGAAGTAACTTATCACAACAAGAGACAGCAAAATAAGATATTGTCATTTATTATCTTTTAAATCATTTGAGAAAAAGTGATCTCCAAAAATACGGAGTATTAAGTTAATAATTGAATAACAAAACCAAATTTCTGAGGTAAAAATTACAGTGGCAACTCACCATTACAGAACCAGGTGGTTGGGACTGAATGGCGAGGTATGTTGGGCCACCACCACGACCAATACTCCCTCCTCGACCATGGAAAAGAGTAACTTTGATTCCAAACTCATTGCAAGCAGCAACAACATCCCCTTGTGCTTTGTAAAGCTCCCATGCAGCAGTGAAGCGCCCAGCATCTTTTCCCGAATCAGAATATCCGACCATCACCTGTGTAAAATAACTTCGTAAAAACCAGATTAATGAGCCTTCAAAAAAGATCTTAGAAATGGCCATGAAAACAACATACTTCTTGATGCCCATTATGATTCTTTATAATGTGCTCCCGGTACCAATCAATTGATAGCAGTTTTCTGATAACTGAACCTGCTCCTCTGAGGTCTTTCACAGTTTCAAACAGAGGAACAACACGCAACCTACTCAAAAGATACAGATATGTTTAGATATCTTGAAGTAAACAGTGCCAGAGTTATGCTAAGTTATTTTAACCATTATTGAATATGTTGTGCCGAAATGTAATATTAATTCTTATTTTTTCCCTTCAGTAATGCTTTTATTGTTGTTCTATTATACTTACCCCAGTAAATATCTACAAGACATTAGATAGTGACTTAATAGATTCTGAGTTCCATTGAATTGAAACTTACCTTCTGCAACAAAAATAACTTGTAATTTGAACCCTACCTTAAGCCCCCACCCCTCTTTTCAATCAACCAAAACGAAAAGATGTAAAGGAAAGATCTCCAGCTATGCGGTACTAACTAATTCACTCCTGATAATAAATAAACATGTAAACTTGGATAGTTGGTAATTTCTGCCACCCTTCTACAAGTGCATATAAGATCATCCATGTTCAAAGAGTAGCCCAGTAACTTTAATCAAACACATTATAAGGACCCACAATTAATATCAACTAAAGGAAGTGAATGCAGGAAACCAGAACCAACTCAAGATAAAAGAACTATAAATCCCAGGGGAAATCATAGTTAGACATCCAGACAAAAAACACCAACAATAACTCTCTCATTATATTGTGCTATCACTCTTAAAAAAATATGATACCATTTAATTTATCTAAGAGCATATGAGTATCTACTTGTAGGACATGCAAACTTACGTTCCACCAGGACATGGTCTCCCTAATTCCCCACTAACAGCAAGTCGAGCATCTTTCTGCAAAAGCTCCACAGCAAGGACATCGCTTGCCTGCAAATTAGCAAAAATGGATAGCATTGATTCTTTTTATCCCATATAAGAATATTGTAAAAGTTCTTCAAGAGAAATTAAGAGAAAATTAAAACAAAATTTCTGTTATGAATTGCAAAAGTAGAAACTAGTGTAAAACATGAAATAGTTTTAACAAATCATACATTGGATGCCATAGATATCACATATGCTCCAAGAGAATCACTTCCTAGCTCAGCAGCAACACAAAAGGTATCTAAGACTTCTTTAACATCAGGAGCAACCTGAAATATAACCGGTTGAGATAAGAGCTACATGTTAAAGAAAGCAATAAATGCAAAGAGAAAAATAAAAGAAAAAAAAACTTTGCTCTCCGATTTGTCTGGATTATTGTACGTAACAAGGCACCATTTTCTAAACTCAAATAATGCCTAACCAATAGCGTGCACAAATCTTTTTGGAGTTGATGAAGAAATGAATGTATAACAGCATGAGCAAATCCAAGGGCCAAAGCACCATGACCTGCGCACGTACCAGTGGACCCCCCACACGTGTTATGCTATTTAGTCCACAACACAACCAGTCTGAAAGTGAGGAGATGGAAAGAATCGCTTGATTAGTAATGCCAACTCCAAGGGAAATTTTTTTGTCTCTGTTCAGATTTCTTCCAACTGCTACTCGTTTGGACTGTTAAGCCTTTTCCACCCCACATATATGAGTATGCTTTTTGTTCTTGAGATTAAATATCAGAGTTTTGCTTTTTCTAAATTTTTTTCCTTTTTTTTTTTATCTTGTAAATTAGAAATCACTAAAAGTAAGAAGGAATTTATCCAAAATTTTCTACATATTCTGAAGCCCCACGTTATTAGTAGAGATGTCTTCCCAAGAGGCTAACACAATAAACACATAGGCCTCAAGTTATAAGCATCTCAATCTTTTAATATCAGTTATCCAGCTATGGATCTCAATAATACAAGAGCTGTTTAGGTAATTTTGACTATCCTTGTAGTTAGAAAGAGAATGGACCTCTTTGCTAACTATGACTAAGAGACACAGGAAAAAAAAAAAGGGAAGGAAATTTGAACTCAAAGAAATCCTTGACACCCGGTGATTGTATGCATACAGTCCCACAGCATTATCATTCTGTCTTCAAGACACTTTTTGTCCATGCTCTGACCTTCATCAACCATGAACCAGCTCAGGCATGAAGGTCAGGCAATACACAATAATTGCAAGAAGTATTCATCAGTGTTCTACCTCCACATTCTTATCAATTAAGGTTTATAATGACTACCTTAACTCCCAGGCTCCCACAACCTTTCTCTAATTTACGAATGAAAACTGGATTGAGAGTTTGCTTAGCCATTTGTCCCTTTGGCATCGTTTTCTTTCAATTTCAAAATTAACCACATCGCAAGCCAAATGTCACAACTACATGTGACATTTACATATGTTATCAAATTATAATAAAATTATATATATATATATATATATATATATATATATTTCCAGCACATTAAAGAAGGCCAACTTGCGGTGTTTTATAACTGGATGAACATTCCAATGCTAACTCTTCCTAAAAACACATAAAAAGCCATGAATTGTAGCAAATTGAACTCATACATGAGTTCAAGTAAACAAAATGGGAAAAATAAAGGCTATATTTCGCTCAAGACTCATGAAAATTTGGCAGGCATCTTGGATTCCCTTGGCATATTATGTTCCCACAAAAAAATGAGAATCGAAGACCCATGTCTTGCCATGCCTCATTTCATCAGAACCTCAGAGTGGTTTTATTTCATTATATTCCATCCAGAACCCAATTCCATTTTGCTAGCCTGATGAGTCATTGACTGGTTATTACCATGAAAACTGACTTTTTTAACAAATGAGAATCAAGGACCCATGTCTTGCCATTCCACCTTATGACCCCAACAATCAAAACTTGCAACCACCTATTATTAATTTTAAGGAATTATCATAATAAATTCTGACTCCTACAGTTAAGAACTTCTGATTTTAGGCATATTCATGTTCTCTTTAATTTGTTATTATTTATGATGATCACAAATAGCAATCAAGGAAGTCAAATCAGGTTCGGATACTATGCTGTTTTCAAGATGAGAACTTCTGGGTTTTGGCTGTTTCAGCCATCAGGCCATTTGATTTTAGGTCACTTCAAGTTCAAGTTAATCTGCATATCCAACTCTTTTATCTACTTAATTCGGGTTTTGGGTTGCCTCATCTATTGATTACGGTAAGGCTTGGATCATTTCAAGTTTAGAAGCTTTAAATCTAATAGCAATTTATCTGTAAGAATATAAAGGTTTCTGTCCAGCATCAATTTTTCTTAACATATAGAAAGTTAAATGCAACTAATGAATAAAAAAAACAATGCAACAAAGTTTATGCTATAAGAGCTCACATGAAATGTATGTCTGTATTCAGGTATGCATTTCATACACACATCAGCTCCACTACAGAAAATTCCTAGCAAGCCATTATTTGTTTCAATATACTTTTGAACCATCTTTACCTCTATGGTAGGCGGAACTAGTGGTCGCTTCCCCTTTAGCTCTTTCGTCAAAAATTCAAGTTTTTTTTCTTCATCCCACTCACTATAAGTACCCATATCCAAATATCTAGTAATTGCATCAAGTGTTTCAGCATGCCTACCAGATTCCTGTACGTTAACAAAAGTTAAGATAAAACACAAAACATGAGCAGGTCCCAGAATATAACTGAAAATTAAATGCACCTGACGCAAATCAAGCTTCATTAACACCATCCCAAACGTGGCAACTCTCCGAATCAGGTCAGCAAGCCGGCCATCAGCTAGAATCCCAGCCCCGCATGATTGCTGCAAATATAATTATAGCACATTAGAAGCATATTAATACTTCACAGTAGCATGAACTTTTTTCTAGAGCAGGACAAAGGAAAAGTGGACTTATTACCAGAGACTCATAACATAGAAGCAGCGGTTCCAGAAGTTGATCTGTTGTCTCATAGTAATCCCAAGGATCATATTCACAGGGAAGATCCTCCAGAAGAAGCTCCAACCGTCTTCGTGTTTTCATGAGCTGAAATTACAGGTCATCAAACATAAATAATCCATCTTACTGGATACTAAAAGCAGATTTACTGGAAAAATAAATTCCACAGTCCGGGGTTCAATAACTACAACTAATTGTTCACTAAATTTCACAAATTTTACATTGAAAACTAGCACTGAATAAGCATAATTAATGATAATTTGTTTAGTTCCCTACTCAAAATAATCTTGAAATTTCAGATAAGCTTTTCTTTAACTGTGCCACCCAAAGCAATTGTCCCAACATCTAGAAATGAAATAGATATAAAGTAAAATTTGAAAATGCCTTTCCTTTTGGTTCGATATCATTCTTCAATGAAGCCTAACTCACTTGAATTCTTTAATAACCTTAAGCTATTATTGTAATATGGACCTAGCATATAAGTTTGTTCATAGATCACTTTCACACTAGAATCAAATTTTGCAGCTTAACCTAAATACCTGGCAGAAGGAATGTTAAATATCTATTACTTACAATTTCACATGAAAGCTGTAACCCTATGATAGTCTAATTAATGTTAAAGTCCCAAATTTTCAAATTATTTTCAAATCATTTAGCCATAGTCATCAGCATATTTTGCCAAATGAATTTATATAAGAGTTTCGGTTTCCTTAAAACTCAAATTGACACAATCAAAAACACTTTAAATTTTCCAGGAATTTTGAATATTATCTTTAACCATTTCCTACATACATAGAATGGGTAAAATCATTTTTTATTCATCTTATTTTTTCATCAGCTCAATTCTTGGAGCAACAATGAACTAGACAAAAATAAAATTCTAAACATCCTCTACATGAACTAAATTGACATTTTTAAAACAGAAAAAGGACATGTTCTCTTTCAGAAAGAATAAATATACCTTTTCATCTCCATGAACAAGCATTTTACACTGGCTATTACATACTTTAACTCACAGAGAAACAATACCTTTTCCTTGACATCTCCCAGAACAATTCGATAAGAAGCAATTCCAGGACGTAGTGACGAACTTGGCTCAAGAAGCTTATGGAAGCTGGACCTTCCGATGGGAGATTCTGCAAATAGTTTCCTTTGAGCTAGAAGCTGACTAGAGGAAAACGAACCCCGTGGTATGCCAGCTAATTGTGACCCATTGGAGTTAGCAAAGCTTCCATTTGCTGATAACTTGAGTATATTGTGACTAAAAACCTTAGATGAATTTTCTGAACTAGCAGCACCCCGGCCATCCTAAAGTGGACATTTAAACTAATTTTTAGCTATGATGCTGGCAGTAAAAAAGAACCATTTGAACAGTCAAAACTATAAGAGAATGAACTGACCTCACGAGTTAATGGCATGTAATTAGTCCCTGGGAGTTCTAGTTTTGGATACTGAGATCCACCATCATTGTAATCTACAAGAATAAACAAGTCAGATGAAACCACCCAATGATACAGTATCAGTTGGAAATTAAAGATTAATCCCATTACCATAGACAAAGAAATATTATATATATATATATATATATATATATATATATCTCACAGCTGTGGATAAAATGCGTGGGACAAGATATAAAATGAAATGTTACATACAAAACTAAACTATCTATTTTGCTTATTATCATTACAATCAACTAATAGTTCAATACTTTATATTCTTTTGCTTGTACTTAAAAAGGATGATATTGGATAATAAATTATATCCTTTCAAAATAAAGTTCATTATTCAATTTCTGATCTCAAATAAATTGCTTTCAAACATATATCACTTCTAATAAAGAAAAAAAACTCTCCTATTTAAATTTCACATTTCATTTTTTCGATCAAAATGCTCAGCACTGCTTATAAAAGTTCAGCTTCACTCCTGACACAAAATACATTACATTTTAGAAAGAGCAAAACCTCTTCAAAAGAACATGCAGAAATGAGCAAATCACGCAAAAACGTTGTCCTAAGTAAAAAGTACCAAAACTATTTTGCTTTGTGTGTATGTTTTTGTACCAGTGCAGGCAGGTAAATCTGCTCTATCAGGAAGTTGGGTAGGAAGGGACGGAGTTTGTTGGCCGTGAAGCTTGAATTGACTTCGGCTTAAAGGTTGATTCCGACTCTCACGCAGGTTCTCCGATAAGGTTTCTGAAGATAAAGAAAGCCTACAATCAGATTTCAGAAGCACTGATATATTTGAGATAAAGAGAATTAAAATAGATTATAACAGAAAATCTGATATGGAAAACAAGGATGAAAATCATCAGATCTAACTCTTTGATACATCTCGCACAAAGTACAGAATCATCAGATCTATGATCACTTGTTTCTTCAAGTTTAGATTTCTTTCAACGAATTTGAACAAATCTTCAAAATTATATGCCTAATTAACATTTTTGGTTATGAAGGTCAACCAGAATTATGCTCAACTACATGTCTCTGACTTTAGCCCCCTAAGAATACAAGATTAGGCAGTCCTCAGTTAGCATAAGATGGTTCAAACAGGTATAAGAGTATAAAATTCTAGGATACTTGTTTTGAGTTGAGATCATAAACATGCCAAACAGCCCAAACCTTTTTCTAGAATTTCGTGAGCCATTTTGGATAACCTAGCGCTGCATTGATTCATGGATAGTTCAAATCTAAGGCTATCAACTTCCCGGATGTACAGATCAATGGCCATCCACCTAGATAAAAGTGAGACATCCCTTGTTACCTGAAACAACAAGAAGAAAAACAACGAAGGCATCAGGCACTTGGAATACTAATTCTACATGAAATTATAAGATAGGTAATTGCAGAGAATGCTAGATATCACTGGTCATAACAGAAACAAGGTAGAAAAGGAAACATGCAGTCTTAGGAAAAAGAACAAGAATCAATCTAGAAATTCCAAATGTAAGATTCCCAACAGCATTTCCAAAATGAACCAGTCATTCAATTTTTTGAGTATAAGCCAGCTTTAAAGCAGCCATGAAAGAGCTAGAAAGTAAAAGGATGCAAGGAGCCACACCTTTGCTGTGACATTAGGATTTCCATCTCTATCACCCCCCATCCAGGAGCCAAACTTTATTGGGGTACATGTAAGCGGAAGCGGCTTTCCTGTATGCTGAAAAGGATGGCAAAGAAAAGAAACAATGAGATTGAGAAAGCCCTCAAACATTGTGCATCCATTCAAAGAGCCTAGTAGCTTCAAAACAGAAACTAATATCCCACTTTCTTTAGAGCATTGCTAACACGACGTAAGTAATGAGGTACAGCTTTCCAAAGGGATTGCTCCACAATGTTCAAACCTGACAAAAAGTAATATTTTTGTCATACAGAAGCATTTACAAGACAAAATGTACGCTATTTTTAATGTGTAACATGATATACCAGCCCTGGCCTCATCTACAGGAGTAGGTTTGTGGCGTCTAAGTTCGTCAGTCTGCCATATAGATGTTATCTCTCTCACCTAAAAATGCCAAAAGGAACAGTGGTAAAACCAAAAATGGAAGACAATTTTTTTCGCATGATCCCAAAATAGCGGAAAAAACAACCCCCACCCCCTTTTCCCTTTATTTTCCTTGAGAGGGATCAGGAAACATTGCGTTGGGGAACAATACCAGATCTTCAATTAGCATTTCTCGATCTTCATGACCAAGATCAGGTCGATCATTGTATTCTAACAAATGCTGCAAGGAAAGACAACTGACATTCAGATAAATAGCTCTAAGACAATTTCAAGATCAATTTAATAATAGAACACAGCCCTTATGGATCTTACAGCAATTCTTATATGTTTGTATTGTAAGGTACGACGGTTAATTTGTGTGGGATGTGCAGTAAGAACAATCTCAACCTCCTGCAGCAAAAAGGATTTAACAGTTAATTAGATCAGAAAATAAAGACTTGGGCAACTTGTTGCCTTGACTGAACTAAATGTTACAGTTATGTTACTCTCCAATAGTAGAGCTTGTACAAGAAGCTCATATTAGTTTGCCTTCATTGAGGTGAGTTTCAAATTTTTTTCAGAAACACAATGAGAAGTCAGAGTTTCTAATACTTAATATGCTTTGCTAATTTGTGTTTCTGGATTAGGCACATATTACTGAACAAGGCTTGAAGAACACTAAATCTAAAAGCAATTATAAGAAATATACCTGCTTGCAAACAGTGTTATAAAGGTCATCCGGGGTAACGCCACCTTGAACCAACTGGCTGAAAATGTCATCACAAGATTTCGATAAATGTGTAATGCTTCGTCCCTTACGAACCCTACAGAAAATAATAACTTAAATTTTTCAGTTTTCTGATTAAATAAAACTATCATAAATTTGTTTTGCACAAAGAAAAATTGAAAATAGTAGTAGTGATAATAATATTAGACGCCTCTAAAAGGCATTTAGGAGGACATTTATTTTATATCTCCAGATTGTTTTGCATTTTCTTAATTTTTTTTTATTTTTTTAAGGAAATCCAAAATGCAACAACCGCATTCGCAAGTAGTTACTTAGACATAACATAGGCTTTTTCCAGATGGTTTACCCACCATTCACAGAATAACAGAGACGCAAAGTAAAATGATTGAGAAAGGGAACATTTTCCAGAGTCTCAATTACTTCCATTAGACCTAATCAATAACAGAAACAACTGCTATTCCAACATGCTTTTCTGTTAAGATAAAGCCATGAAAAATGTTAAATGACAACAAACCCTTTATTTTTTATTAAGTAGGGGGAGATAATATAAACATTAACCCAAAAAAATCAGCACTCAAAGTCATTGAAGGAAAAAATCTACCTGAAGTTACGTAGAGAAAATTTTAAAATAACCTTAGTGGAACGTAGGATCTACAATTGTACATGCATTATTCCTTATAAATTGAAAAGTGAAGCTGAACTCATGAAATATGAATAGTTGATAAACTAAATCCCACTACCTGTGATGGGTCTCAGCGATTCCCATCAAAGTGAGGTAATGGCTGAAAGCACGGGCCAGTGTCAAGGCTTCCTCTAATGTCATCTCTGATATCTCAGATGCTAGTTGCTTCTCTAGCAACTCTGCCATATCCTCTATCCCCGACAACCGCATATTAGAAGCACTCTAAAACATTTAAAAAAAAACAATAAAAAAAACTAGGAAAAATCATTCTCAATAAATCTTTTGCAATTGTTACTTTGTGGGAGATTTTAGGCAAGAAAAAGTAAAGTCAAATCATAATTTGTCTTCCATCCAAAAATCAAATAAATAAATATTATCATTAAAAAAATATATATACAATTTGCATTTCCCTTCATGTTCCACTTCTTTTAATGTAATTTCTCAGCAACCAAACAGAGTCAAATAACATTTTCTAAAGAAGAAAACAATAAAGGAAAAAACAATTTACATACTTATAAAGAATATTGTTTACGAAAAAAAACAAATTTAACTTATTGTCCGAGTTGATTTTCGGTTTTTGATATCAAACAAAATCAAAGAAAAACGTAACTTCTGCACACCGGCCTTCCCCACTGTCGTTGCCTTTCCATCACTTCCTAAGCAACTAAAGAGAAGCATGGAGGGGGAAAGGGCAAAAGGCAGAACATAATAAACAAGAAAGAAGTATGGAAAAGAGAAACCATAAAGACACCAATAACTAGGAAAAATTTTAAAAGCAAGCAAGCAACCATACAAATAAACAGAAGACTGGCATATTGAATTTGCATTTTAAAGGTTATATTTGTTCCCTATCTATATCTGTCACTGTGTGCCTGTAACCTTTTGCTCTCTGCTTTATAAATAAAGAGCAAAATAGAAAATAAAAATAATGAATGGATCAGAGAAAAAGAAAAGCAAAAGCGTGCAAAGATGATAAAATGAAAGAGAAGAGAGGGAAGTGACTGGCCTGAGCGAGGAGTCGAATCCTCTCGAGCTTCCCCATGAATTGTCCGCCGACTTCTCTCTGTAAGACATCGTTGAGCAGATTCCCCAGCAGCTTGCAGTCATCCTCAAAGCTCTGGAAGGAGATTTCCTCGGCTATATCGTCCGTCGTGTCCGTCATTGCTTGCTTCCTGGACTGAACAGGCCTCGCTACCAAACAAAAGGGGAGAAGGTTGTGAAATGGAATTGAAATTAGGAATTATATGAAATGTTATGTGAGTCAGCAGCACAGTACTGATCTGATCTGATAATGGAATTATTTGGAGGATGGAAAAGAATAGGAGTAGTAGTAGTTGTAGTGGTGGTGGTGGTACGAGTACGAATATTCTGTTAAATAAGCGTGGGGCCAACAGTTTTACCGCATATGGTGACGAGGAGAACCTGACACGTAGCGGTCTCAGCGGTAAGACCGGAAAGTTCATTTCATTTCTCAACTCTTTCTTTCCGTTCGTAGGAGTGAAATCCTGCCCCACCACCAGCTGATGTGACTCTCGCTCCAACCTTTTCTCCTTTCCCCTTTTTTTTTTTTCCTCATTAAAAAATTATAAAGAAATAAAAGTTGGGTCAGGGAGCGGAATCCCATTTAGTATATTCTAATCATAAGAATAAGATTCCTTAAATGTTCTTTCAACAACAATATCCCTACCTTGAAGTTTTTTTTTTATTTTTAATTTTAATATTGTAAATCGTATTAATTTATTATAATGCATGATTTTATTTATTTATTTATTTATTTTTTCTTGAGAACGTTGGATTCCTTCATTGAGTTTGTTTGGAGTCAAAAAATGGTCAAAGAAAGTACTATTTTTCATCATTTCTCTTATTTGATTTAGATAACAAAAGCAAAAAAAAAAAAAAAAAAGAATAAAAGAAAAATAATTATTTTATTAAAATCAATCCATTTAGATGTTGAATAGAAAAACTCTGATTCCACTTAAACTACGCATTTTATTTATAATTTTATCGTAAATTTTTTTCATCAATTCTTCATTATTCACACCAAACCAAACACGATTAAAGGAGAATAACTTATATCTCCCTAAAATCTTTCCTAAAAATGCTGGACATGAAGTGGTAACTACCATGACCTCCCACAAATTTAAGACTTATGGAAGGAAGAAAATATAAGGAATATTCCGCCGAGACGTAATTATCTTTAATTTGACGTTCCCATGCTTGGATTATTTTCTTCTACTCTTTTTTAACTTGAACTTGTCTTCTAACGTGAACCTCTTCTCAAATCATAGTTCGGTCGTCTAACCTGCTCAAGCACGATCAAGTTTTTAAAATATCTCTACTTTACTTGACCCATCGTCTTCTATTCTAACGTTTTAAACCCTAATTCATCACAGCCTTATATATTTTGGTTTCTAATCATATTCCTAATTTCAATCCTAAAACCTTTAATTTTACAAGGCTTGCATATAATCTTTACAAAATTTTCACTCCGAAAGTTTGTATTTTTGTACACCTTCAATCTTGAAAGTTTTCAATCTTACAAACTTCTCATCCTAAAAGTTTGTAATTTTATTCCTTCTCTCTTGAAAGTTTTTCTGCTTCAAAACTTCTAAAAAATTATACACCTTCTCTTCTTAAAAGTTTTCACATTTACAACTTCCCCATCTTAGAAGCTTTCAATCTTACAAACTTTACCTACTGAAAGTTTGTATACCTACTGAAAGTTTGTATTTTTACGCCTTTCATCCCGATGGTTTTCAATCTTATGAACTTGTCGTCAAGTTTATAACTTTACTCCTCTCACCCTATAAGGCTTTCTCGTTTACGGACTTTTTATCTTAAAAATTTGTAACTTTACATCTTTTACTTCAAAGTTTTTCCCTACAAACTTCCCATTTTGAAAGCATTTTAATTTTACGAACTTTTCATCCTAAAAGTTTACATATTTACACCATTCATCCTACGAGCATTAGTCTTACAAATTTTCCTTCTTAAATATTTCTAATTACATCTTCCATCTTGAAAATTTTTAACCTTAAAAGTTATCAACCCCCCCCCACCCCAAAAGCTTGTAATGTTACTAGTTTTTCATCCTCAAACCTTCTAGTTCTTAAAGCTTTTAACAAACAATTAAGTTTGATTTAGATAATTATTTATTAATAAATACTTTAAAATTTTCAAGCTTATCATCCAAATTTCAATTGAAATGAAGTATATTTCAACTTATAAATTTGAACAATTAACTAAGCAATTCGATTACTTAATAAATTTCATATTTTAAACATATCATTTTATTTAAAAGACCAATTTAACTATGTTCAAAAAGATATCTGAACTAGTGCTGCCAGATTGGGATGGTTGTGAGGGATGGTAAGGTGAAAGCTATCCTTTTCGGTGTTGGCGGCGTTGCATGTGATTATGGTTTTAGCTCATGCGTAATTGAGAGTGATTCCCCTGTAGCCATCGTTGAGATAAATAGAATGAAGACCGCGTGTGGGATGGGAGAGGGATGATGATTTCGGGAGCTAGCTTCATTTTGTTCTAGATATCAGTTTGTCCATGCAAGCCAGAATGTTAGCACATATGTTGTTTGGCCAGAGTCGAGTGTCAAGTTGATCAATAGATGAGTATGGGGAGGTTTTTTGCCCAACTTTATTTGTCATGCTGATGTGCCCATTGATTCTTAATGAAATCCTCTTTTATAAAAAAATAAAATTTAAAAAAAAAAAAAAAAGAGGTTTGGTGGAATTGTTGTGCTGCGTTGGATGTGGTCCAAAATCTCAATTTTTTGTCTTACGTTTTATATATATTCTCTAAGATAAATCAAACAAGATGAATGTCAGTGTGCGTCTCAAAGCAATCTGAGCACCGCAAAAAAGCAAATGTCGGTCGGCAGCGAATTGGACCAAAATCACAAATATATATATATATATATATATGTATGTGCGTCTGTCCTTCCTTGACATCAATTTCTTAATTTTCTTGTTTTAAGATATGAAATATGTGATATCTATATCATTTGGGTCTTTATGTGATCCGACGGATACCGGTGGCTCTCAATTTACATCCTTTGGGATTCACAAAGAGCCATTTTTCCCCTCAACATAAAATGTTATGCTAGTTGCAGTTGCGCATACATAATACTTGCAATTGTTTATTTATAGTCCTTTTATATATATTTATAATCATTGAACATTACTTTGGAAAATAAAAAGGACTAGGGCTCGGACTTAGAAAATAAATCAAAACCTCTGTTTATAGTGTTGATATCCTGGAATATTTATTAGGGACTGTAATCTAATATTAAGCAATATCTTCAAAGCAAACTAGGAGTTTGATGTTTCGTTGCAACATCATCATCATCATCGGTGGCTTGGCAATATAGGCGATGCAAATCTCAACGGCTTGACTTGTATCTCTCTATATATCTAACAATTTAACTAGGTTTCTTTGAGTAAAAATAAACCCATTCTGCCATGCGAAGTTTTTTCTTTTCCTTAAGAATTCCGCAGTTTTCTCATGATAGGCAGAAGTACAGGGGAAAGCAACAGTCTTAAGGATGGAACGTCCCTGACAGATAAATTGCTGAAAAACCTCCTATTTCCCAGGAGATTTAGTGAAGCAGCCGTAGCATCTGGTCTTCCAATGCTTTCCACAATCCAACTCACTGAATGGTCTCTTTGAAGCAAATGCTAATGGTTCAAAACATATGAACATTTATTCTTGTAGCCAACATCCTGTAGACCCATTTTAAAACTTTGCTTCCACAGCTCCCAGACTTGCTCATTTCTTTGGGTACAAAGCCTTCTAAATTTCCCATGATTAATCATTCAACTTCTCTGACTCCAAGATGTGTAGGTTGGGTACATCCATGTACTGGACATTCTGAGTACTGGTACATTCAACATTCATTCATCTAATTCTATTTGCTACAACACCAAAATTCATCTGTAAGATTGATTTCTTCTAGGATGCACAACGAGAGTGATTTCTTCTAGGATGCACAACGAGAGATTCCTAAATTTCATTGCTGTAGTCTGTAGAAGGGATGTTATGTTCATTGCCACACCATCAACCAAAATTATTCATAACGCTGGTGTTGGTGATCGCTACATTACATTAGAGTAAAGGGGGTTCATGTATCCGCTCTTACAAGTCATGGCTTCCGCTATTCACGGGGTCTTATTAGCTGGCTTACATTTAGTCCATTCTATTCTTTGTATATGATGTATATATGCTCTAGTGTTTAATTACTCAGTGCTTTGGTTCTTTAGTTCTTTGTAGCAGACTTGTCCTGCTTCTATCTCTTAGATGAAGAATACAACAATTTATCCAAAAAACAAAAAAAAAAAAAAAACAAAATGGTTGGGGAAGAGGAACTAAAGTGAACAAGATGATAATAAAAAGCCTAGTTATCCCCCCCCCCAAAAAAAAAGAGGTCAACAAGATGATAGAGCAGAGGTGGCAAATCCTGATTTGGTGATTTGGTGCTCCCGATATATAGTTTTCTTTTGCAGTCATTTTCTGCCCTTCCCTCAGGATTTCTTTGTTTAGGCGTACATAGTGTAAGAAAAAGCAGTGTAATGTTATTATAAACCCATTAACTAGAAACTCTAAAAGCAGAGAGGAAAATGAGTGGTAAATTTCTTGGGGTTAAAGGGCCAGTTCCAGAAAAACGCGACATTAATTTCCTTCGGCGTCTCATATCATATGGTAAGAGACGGTGAAGATACCTTATGTAGCAGTGATTTTCCACTAGCAATTAAACGGTCTCAGTTGGACAGTCCATAAAATTAATTAGGTGTTGGTCAAAAGCATATCGACTTACCTCGCTTTCTTTCTGCTTGGCTTTTTGAACTGTTCTATTATACTAATGATTTGGTATTTAAATTAATTAATTTGTGGTCTGTTGCTTTTGGTTTGATTGTGAAATACTTTCTCCTGATTCACTTTCAGGGGGAACAATAGAGTTTTGTTTATGCTGAATAAGTTTTGGTTGGTTATCTATCTAGACATACATCGATCACTGACGAATTTTGCACCACCAAAGACTTTAGCTTCTTAGGTCCTAGTTTGATTCTTAATTTATTGTTCTTTTAATTAATGCATTACTTGTTGCTTAATCTTGACTTAAATAAGCTTCATGTTCTTCTTGAGTTGTCCAGTAATCAAGACCATGATACATATGTAAATGAAGTGGTTGGAATGACACAGAATATATCTATATATATATTGCTTGTTGTAGATTTAGGTCAACTTCAATTTCTTGATAATCATAGGATCCTGGTTAGTTGATCTGTGAATTAGGTCGGGCCCATAAATTTGAAAAATAAAATAACTTAAACACGCCATTTTCTAACAATTTGCTGTGAATGGGACTTAATCATGGTGATCCAAAATTCAACCAGGTTTGACCCTAACCTAAGGCCTGTCTGGAGCACTTGTGGAGAGAGAGAGAGAGAAATCTCAATCAATCTTAAATCTTTGACCTAATAATCTATTAAGCTCAAAATTTCAAACATACACACCAAAAAAAGATAATTGCATTTGTTACGGCCTATTTTTGCTTCTTCTTTTGCAAGAAATTTATAGGCTCCATGGTCATAGTGCCATTAAGAGTAGGCAGAAACTTTTTTGACATTGATGCTCCACCACCATACAACTTGTAACAAATCATAGGAGGTTACTTCATTTGTTTTTTCGAGATCTGCTATGTGATAAATTGTTAATGGATGACGGTTTGGCTGCATTGCATTAAGTTCCATCATTTTTTAAAATTTTATATTAAAAAATAAAATCAAAATTCAATATTCGTATTAGTTGAGTATTACTTCATTATTTTTTTTTTTTTCATTTCTGGTATTTAAATGAAGGAAAAAGAGTCAGATAATTATAATGCTCTGCTAACCTCGGGATTGAACAAAGTAAAAGAGTGATTAGCTTTTAATCCAGACCAGATTGCAGACTATACTGAATCGATCAACCACCGGCTTGTAAGTCACCCTTATTTGCAACAGTCAGACTAATCATTCTCTCAAATTCAGGAAAAAAAATATTTAGGGTACAAAACACAACTTAGGAGGCTAAGGTATTGTTGGCTTATAGCTCATATTTAGAGTAGATAGAGGCGTCGAAATAGAATAGAAGGGCTATTGGGGCTACGGTGAGTGTTGTGTTGCAAACTGCAAAGGACTTGAACAAGTGGGGCGCTCCTGGTGGGTAAGGTTGGTATGGCTTTACCAGTCCTCTAACAGATCCCAATGCAAGTCAGACTAGACAGTCAATTCTCCCTTTCACTCTCTGGTGTTTACCCCACACTCCCCTTACTTTCAGCCTATCCTTCCCCCCAAATGATAAAGAAATCACGCAAGCTATTGTCTCCTCAGATTCCCAATATTCTCCAATACTTCCTTCAAATCCCTCTCTGACTCTCCCTTGTCCCTTTCTCTCTCAGTTATATTGTCTCTATAAGCTTCCCAATTTCTTTGCTCCTGTTACAGTTAGGTGGGGCTGCTCAACTCCTTTTGTCAGTACTTTCTTGCAAGTCCCCCCCCCCTCAATCCTACAGGGTTGGCTGACAAAACAGGCATTAAGACGCAAAGAATGAATAAACCCACCCCACAACCACTAATAAATAGATAGCCACACTCAAAATCTCTTTATTTATCTGTAATTATTTCTCTCTTTACTCACCACAACTTGTTGTCTACAAGCAAGGAGTTACTTGTTTTCTAATTCTTTCTTTCCTCTCCCATATGAAGACAATCACTGCTAAGAGCCCCCGCGATTCTTCTTTCTCCTTCTCCAGGAGATATTTTAACTGGAAAAAGAAGGCCGAAGATGATGATGACGAGGAAGAAATCCTAACCTTCAGCTCCTCCTCGCATTTTTGTGAGGAAGCCAAGGAAGCAGAGGAGCTTCGAATCCCAGTGCCTAGTCAAGTTTCTTTAGTTTCAGCACCAAGAAAGAAGCTGCCAATTATGGCAGTTTCCAAGCTTCGGTCAGCTTTCAGTTTGTTTGGTAAGAATCGATCGGCCTATCGTTTAGGTTTAGGCACCAGGGTTGTAGGAACCTTGTTCGGATATCGGCGTGGTCAAGTTTATTTTGCATTTCAAGAAGAAGCAAAACGAAGTCCAGCTTTTTTAATCCAACTTGCAACACCAACTAGTATTTTAGTTCGGGAAATGGCGTCTGGATTGGTTAGAATCGCCTTAGAGTGTGAAAAGAAGATAGGGAAGAAAGGGGTGAAGTTGCTAGAGGAACCTGTGTGGAGGACTTACTGCAATGGCAAGAAATGTGGGTTCGCAATGAGGCGTGAGTGCGGACCCGAGGAGTGGGAAGTGTTGAAGGCGGTGGAGCCAATTTCGATGGGTGCTGGTGTGCTACCAGGAAACTGCAGTGGAAATGGAGCTGGGTCGGAAGGTGAGCTGATGTACATGAGAGCCAGGTTCGAGAGGGTTGTAGGGTCTAGAGACTCGGAAGCCTTTTACATGATGAATCCTGATGGTTCCGGAGGCCCTGAACTCAGTGTTTATCTGCTTAGAGTTTAGTTTTGCCGCGTTTTGGTGACAGTTTCTGTTGATCCATCACTACGCTTTATATTTTGTTGTTAAGCAATGAAGACGTACAATAGAGTTTGGGTTATCCGTGTGACTTGCTTTGCTTCTCATAATAATGGAAATGGGGATCATGGGTTATAATGTTTTGTATCATTCTAATTAATATATATATATATATATATATATATATATAAATCAACCTCTGGACTGTGGCGGGGTATATCCATATGTTTAAGTGGAAACAAGGTAGCAAGTGTCTCTCCTTTTAAAGTTATTTGATCTTTGATCTTCCACAGCGGAATAATCTTGCGGTTTGGATGAACATTCCAATTTTCACGTGAGTTAGAAAGATAATCTGTTAATATTCATTTTATTTTACTATTATTAGTATTTTTTTTTTCATTTAACAGATACTAGTACAATTGGTCGTTTATTAAGATTCATGCCTGTTTTTCATGATATTGGAGTTTAAAATGCTAAACTCTCTTGAACGATCATAATAGCAAGGGTAAATGTACCGAAGATGTTTTTATGGAACAGAAACAAGTTAGAGCCAGACAGAGCCATCCTCTGTGCAAACATATGCCTGCACTCCACTCGCGGCTCTACATTATACGTTATCATCAATTCGTCAAGTGGAAAACTATGCTCCTTCAGCATTTATTAAGATACATGTGTCAAATGTCAATCGATTGTTGCAGGAATCAAATAATGGATTTTCTCTTCTCAATCCTATTAGGCCTTGCTGGGATTAAACAAACCCAACCCCTGCATCTGATCTGATGACTGTTTCCATGCCAAGTTCTTCATCAAGTTGAAATTTTGCGGCAGATTCATAGCATAATTAAATAGCAATCTCGGAGTGAAATTATATGTCTTTGTTGCATTTCAAATTTAAAACCCAAAGAGTGAACCGATTGAAACGTAGTTGCTTACAGCTTGCCAAAAGCAAAACCAAAATCCATCGGGATTCTGGAATGGTCCAAGACTAGACCGGAGAGCAGTCTTGATTGAGTTGCAGTTTTCATGCAGAAAGAGAAGCTATATACTCCAATAGATGCATGTACGTACGACTGCAAGTTATTTTACTAGTGGATATATATATATATATATATATATTATATCATATTACTACTGCATCTATATAGATATTATATCATATCATATCATGTTTTATAGAATTAGCTGCATTAATTTGTTTTATGTAATGGTGGAAATATGAACGATTTTGGTTCACGTCTTCAGAGATTGATTTCTCCGCAGCCCAAGGTATAAAATGTTTCTTCCAATGCAGAAATGGTTTTATGCTTTTGATTATAATTTTCAACTTCTATGCTTTTAATCTTGCAATTTATTAGACCATCTTATTCCACCCCCCCACTCATACTGTTCCTCTAGCTAAAAAGACTTAAGACTAATAATTAAGGATTTGCAAGCAAAAAATTAACCTACTTAAATACCCAAAAAAAGGGGGTTCAAAGTGAATAATACACATTAACTATGTGAATAAGAAGGTAATCACTTTCATTTCATTTATTCAGAGTAAAAAAAAACATTTTGTAGTTCAAACTATATTCTTAAAACTTGCAAATTATTATGCGTTGGCATTTGGGAGCTGAGGATAAGTGTAAGAACACAAGTCAGTTGAATACATATGGACTGTTAGTTACTGATGAGCCCAACATAGTGACGGTGCTATTTAGTAGTGTCGAGTTTGTTGTTAAGTGGAGCAAGCCAAGGCCCATCGTCTAGTCTAATCTAAGCTAAGTGGACTGGACTTGACTGGAGTGGACTGGACTGCTGGACTACACTTAAGCGTTAACCAATGATCCAACCTTCGCTCCCTTACTTTTCCTTACTTCAATAATAAGTAATTAAACTCTTTAAGTTCCAATCTTCAACCCTTTCAAGTCATTAGAAACATAAAATGTAAATAAGATAATGGAGAGCTAGCGAGGGAAGGGACTAGGGAAGTTAGTTTATTGAAATTGAAGTTAGTATATAAATCTGCGTCAATCTGGACTGGACACAAGTGATTTTTCACATTTTGATTGAAGAGGTTTGACTAGGTGCATTTGCCCCGCAAAAGAATTACTTGGTTTATTAAAATTGAAGCAACTTCTCCCACTACAACTTGCATATCGTAAACAGCTTTGATTAGTTTCAGCTTTTGCCAACTAAACCATGCATATATAGTTTATTGCACAGCATAAGACTCGTGAAATTTTGCTTTTGAACTTGCTTAAGAAATGAAAACATTTAGTTAATAATTAATTAATTATATTATTATTGTTGCTGTTGTTCCCATCCCGCCATTGATGTTCATGCAATTAACTAAGTAAAGCAAAGCAAGTAGCATTGTGGTTGCCACTTAATTTAGAATGGCGTTGGCAATGGCATGCGTGTCTCTACACTTTTACATAAACAGCGTAATCACGGGTCCAACATTGTTCTCTTTGACTCTCTCTATCAAATGCTAAATTTAGATGTCAGTGAGTACTAAGATCAAATCCGTAGATCAATAGTATTTGCTTAGGCACAAGTGCTGTAAGAAATTTAAAGCATAAATAACTACATGGTTGGTTTGACTTCAAATAATAGTCATTTGTATTTTCACTAATTACCTAATTAGACAAGGAATCTGAATAGACATCAACCCCAAACAAAACCAGTCATAAGATATAGTTCATAGACATTTTTTACGAGATTGTTATGTCTATAATTAAAATTACAACTATAATCAAATAATTTTCATACATATCACCTATTATGTTTATGGAAGAAATCAACAAACGAACAAATCAAATAAAACTCGTAACAAAAATGATGCTAAGTTCATGCATAATTGCATAGTGAAATTAAAACGTATTAGGACCACAAAGAAGATATTATCTATGATTACTGGACTATAATTAATCAAATACAATTTAAAATTTTATAGGATTATGTACGAAACCCACACTAATAAGTGATGAATTATTACATAATTTTCTAATGATTGAAAAATTACAAGATTATAGTAAAAAAAAAATCTAAGTGAAATATCAATTTTTCTAATACAAACTTAAAATAAATTAAACTTGTGCATGTTGAAATATAGGTCGAATAAAGTGGACTTAAATTCATTAGTGCATCTACATACTACATAGGCATTATTTAACTTTAATATTATTTGAGTTAGAATTCTCTTTCTAATATAATTGTTGGAACATTTTCAAAGATAATGTCAAAAGTTATATCTTTAATAATTAACAATTGTCGCTCTTAATTATGCTAAGAGTTGTATCTCTTAATTTTTTATTTGAACAATTATGTTTGTATCAATATCCCTTTAAAAAATGTCTGTTCTAAGAGATAAGTAATAATAATACATATATTTATCTAATTCAGAAGAAAAGGGTATCGAAATCTTTAATTTTTTTTATTATCCCCCGTTGTCAAACTTTCAATGATTATTTTTACAACAACTTGTTGCAAAAATTCATTATAACAGAATGATAATTTTGCTGTAAACTGCTTACTGCTCAATGAATTAATTACATTAGTGTCACATACGATCAGTTATTAGATTTTATTGTATCTTTAAGGTTTATATGTTATCAATTTTTTTTTGCACGTAGGGGTGAATAAAATTTTAAAGAAAATGACATTGAGATATACATCTTTCGTGTTTGTTTGGTGATTATATACATCCTGCGCCAACAATAATTTCATACTGTGATATATTTTATACCAATAGACACAAAATTAAAATACAAGTGTTATCTCAATGACTTCAGTGAAAATTTTCTCTCATAAATTCTTCGTTGCCGACCTTTGGTGTCCACCTAGCATATTAGAACTTGAAAAGGCTGCAGACAACTTTAATAGTTGTTTGAAAGATCAAAAAACTATAACAAGAAGTAGATCTTGAAAGTTCTTAAAGTAAACATTTGATAAATCGTTATCCAAAATTCAAGTTAACATTTTATATAGCATGTGACCATCAACTTATTATATTTTTATTTTATTTTATTTATTTTTTTATATGGTGCAAATAGCTATGCTGCTCTACTCCTAATATAACATCTACCTGAAGGGAAAGGGTAACTTCACCCAATGTAATTTGTTTTTCTTCCGAAAGTAGAATATGTATGAAATTAAAAACAATTATTAGTATTTGAGGTTTGATTGTAAACTTCAACATCTCAGCATCATTTTATATAATTTAATTAAAAGAAAAGCAGAGGCAAACCGTAGGATAAACCTGCACGTATGTGAGAAGAGTAGGTGGCAGTGAGATCAAACTTAGCATATCTCCATCTCCAACTCCACGTGGAAATTTTAGTTTCAAGAGTTGAAGGGTTTTGAGATTTCGATTTTCCATGGAAACTGCAAAATATTGCACAGTTTTTTAGACTTACTTAACATAACCATTGCCAAAAGAAATGCATTTATATGGCTCATGCTGTTTCTTTCAACGCACCTACAGATCAATGCTGCGTACGTATAGCAAAAATGGAGTATACTTTTTTTATTTTTCCGCGTATATTTGTATTGCGACAAGAAGAAATACTCTTTAGAATTTAGGTGAGAGTTAATACATGGAGTACTCCATATTGCTTAGATATAAAATCAACTTAAAGCATACATCTTATTTTACATCTCGTCTTAAGCAAATTAACCCAAATTTTCAAAAGAGCTAAAACCTAGGGGCTTGCCTATGGTCTGTCTAAATATTGGATGCTCCGTTACTCTTCTACAATGCATTCTCATGCTTGAATTTGAATTTGGGACAAACCAGGCAACAGCTCAACCCATATATATATATATATATGGACTTCATTGCCTTCCATTGCTGTATAATTGTCAGGCCTGCCTGCCCGCCTCTAAATAACATCTAAAATCTATTACGGGAAATCAAGCTAGTTAGAGAAATTCGATAGCAAATACGGCTGATTTCTCCCTAAAGTTTTTGGAGTTTGCCAGAAAAAAAATCCGGTTATTGCAAAAGAAGCCAGAACAAGGCAACAAATGTACAAAATAGGGAATGATTTTATAGCGCCAGCTAGCTAGTATAGCTGTGCAAGGCAAGAAAAATTAATAGTAGGGTATTGAACAAATATGTATATATATATATATATATATATATATATGACTCCGTCGAACCATCAAAAGTTTGAACATAAGTTCAATACTCAAATTTTCGAAGGCATTGACATGCGCTACCTCTATGCATGAATTTGGAATTTTGGACCCACCATTTAACAAAAATTTAACCCAAAAGTCAACTCAGAGATACTTGAGAGCAGTGGCGTGTCCATAATATATATTCTGCCTATATTTAGCCGCCTACCCGAACCCAAACCCATCTCTCGTCTCAATCTTATTCATAAAAGTTTGCAATAGTTCCATCGAGAGACGTTTGAGTTCAACGTTATACAAACTTGCCTAACATGAAAAGTGAAAGACACAATCATTTAAGAAATACGAATTAATTGAATAACCATCTGCCAAACTAAATTAAGCTCAAGAAGCAATAACTAAGAATTAACATAATTACTGTGTGAGATAATTACCTACAACATTCCAAGATGGAGTGAAAAAAGCGAAGGAATTGTCAGCTAGCTTCTGATATTTTCAATTCTAACCCATGGTTAAAACCTTGGAATTTGAATGGAACAGACATTAGTATTTTATTGGTTTACAGGAGAAGGTTGAAAATGTCTCCATATCGAGGCAAATGCGTGCCAAGGTCCATAAACATAAAGGTTCACATCTTACCTGTTCCCATAAATAACGGCGAAGCAGTGTCGAGGTGGCATTCCGTACTATTATTATTTTTTAAATTTATACAATCCTTTTTAATTTGAAGTTAGTTGGGCAATTTTAATATTATCTTAGATAGCCGAGGGTTACAAATATGCCTAGCTAGGGCGAGAAAATTAAATTAGATTAAATTAAATTAATAGGAGCAGAACCCAGAGTTGGAGAATACTTGGATGCATGAGCTTCGCGGTTTTGTGTAAAATATTCCTTAATTTGTCTTATCATCCTGCTTAATTCGTTCTTCTTTTTCTTTATGCTTTTCACATACTTCTTCGTTTTCCATTTTTCCTTTTGAGATTTGCAATTTTCAACGAGATTGCCCAGCAGTATCAGAAGTAATTCCACGTGGAGCAGAAAAACGCCATCAAACTCAAAAACTCTGTTTTTCCAAAACAGAGGTGTTAGTCTAAATATGAAACACACAGAACACAATGCAACTAACGATGTCAGTTTGGCGCAAACAAGGAGTCGAGTCTTAAAATCTAATTGTTCAAAAGGTAACCTTATAAAGACAAGATACCTTATTGATACTATTATAACGAACTGCGGCCGAGGTTCCTTTTCCTCATTGAAAGGACGACTCCAACCAAGTGGGCCAAAGAGGCGCCCAACTCTAGTCTAGACCAATACCAAAGCCAAGCTGATTGGATTTGAACGGCAACCACTGGAGTTTTCTTGCTTACAGTAATGAAAATAGATCCAAATGATGGCTTTTCATAAGAATCCCAAGTCAAAACCAAAAACATAGGGGAAGATAGCCATATACCTTCCGTGCTGTATACAAATCTTGTTGCCAAGAATATATGAAAACAGAACCAGTTCATAATACAACGACTGATCATAATTCATCACAAAATTGAATTCATTTCAACCAAGTATACATACAGCTGCATTCATATTGAAACGAATACCGGTAGAAAATTTCAACAAAACAAATCTTAATTTCTATACAGTATAGATAAGAATCCCGAAAAGCCAAAAAGAGATGAGCTCTGTTTTTGACCCCAATCTCATTAGGCTTCACATTCAATCCCAAAAAAACCTACAATCCTAACAACCACATTAAGAAAGAAACAAGGAGCCAAGAAGAGATGGGGAAAAAAAGAAAAAAAAAAAACCTTTGAAACTACAGAAAAAGGGGCTGTTTACTCAGTTTTGAGTAGAATCGACGACCGAGTTGTGTCTTTTAGATGGACCGGAAGGTGGTATAGGGGTCCCTTTTGGAAAGAAGTTGAACATCTGTTCTTGGTATCGAAAACCCGTCTCGTACTTTCTCCGGAAGGTGGTCATGGAAACTTGATCGTCAACAATTATGGTTTTGCCAGGCCTAGTGGCAAAACTAGATCCAACAAGAAGCATAATTAGAAAGACAACATATATGATATTGAAAAGCCGCCTCGTGCATGAAATTTGGTTGGACTTGGATTGAAAAGAAAATGACGATGACAAAGGAGCCATTTGAAGACGAAAGAGAAACAAACGCTTTTGTTTTTTGGGGAGTGGCAGTAGGGTTTTAGAAGAAGAGTCTTAAAAGGTTTTGTTTTCTGTAGGTTTTTTTTTTTTTTTTTACTGAGAAGGGGGGGGGGACAAGCTAGCATATAAAGTGAAGATTTTATTTATATAATCGAAGGTGAAGGAGTAAGAGAGAGAGAAAAATGGTAGCAAAAGGGGAAGCAGAATACGAAATTAAGATAGGGGGGAAGAGAGTGAAACGCACGCTAAAGACTATTTAATTTTGATTTAAGATTGTCAACGCTTTGGAAAATTATTATTGAAATTTTATGAATTATTGAAAGTATTTGGTGCCGGCATAGACTTTTTTTTTTTAATGACATATATATAGATATATATATATATATATATTTTCCCTCCTCATCTTCTTTTCCTTTTCTGGTTTCTTGCTTCATAAGCTTTTGATCTGAATGTCACTTGCTAGTAGGGATTCTTGTTTTTAAACAAGGATGAACAGGGGCAGATTTTCCTAGAAATTGTGATCGTTTTGGCGTGGCAAAGTGAAATGGACACAAGTGGAAGATGAGGATTAAGGAGGGCCACATCAAGAACGCGGAAAAATCCGTCCCAATTCAAAAACATGATCCCTTTTTATTATACATTTAAGAAAAATACTATACAATTTACGTATCTGTCCACTCCAAAGCCTGCCGTATGGTGTACCTAACTACTCTGTTTGCTTGGCGGAGATGAAAGTCTTAAACGAATTTTCTTCTTCTTCTTTTTTTTTTTGTTCTTTTCAATGTTACTTGCATCAATTTCGTTGACAAAAGATAACCTAATTGCACACGCAGACGCAGAAATATGGGATTTCATAGACGGCAAGTATATATCATGTATAGTCGAAAACAAATATATGGGCTTTAGCACTTGGTTGAGATTTTTAACTATACATGCATGATCACACGACTTTATCTTTTACTCATTGTAAGTATATATTTTGGTAAATTTAATTTAAAATAATTAAAGAAAGGAAAAGGTTTCTGATTTGATTTGATGTGGAAAGAAATTAATTGAATCATTTACAAAGATAGAACTCGTGCCAACTCTCATGAATGCTACGTTCTGGCTGCGACTAATTACTGAAAATGAATGCCTCTCTGCTTTGCCACTTCCTTATGAAAACGAAAGGAAACAGTAGCAATTGGCAGTGCTTTCCCTTGCTCTTTTGCTTTTGCCTTTTCTTTTCTTTTCTTTTCTTTTTTTCACCTCGAGAGATTGAGAATGTATAACATGTAATTACCAATTAATAGAAGTATAAAAATATTGTTACTTATTTTTTTTAAGTTCTTAATCTGCTTAACTCGTTTTAAAAAAAATATCATGTGTCTAAATCTTCTCAAACTTCTAAAAGTCTATCAATAACATAGATGTAGTCTAAACTAGTAGTCGGTCGAACAAAACTTATAATTAGTCGTTAAACCTTTTCCTTCAACAAAATTAGCTTCAAAGCATAGTTATATATTATGATAGTAGTGTTAAGATCCCGTATGTCTGAACCAGACCCTTCAAAGCTTTTGTTAGTTTTAACGCTCATGATTAATATGATGGGCTGTTTTTCAAGAGACATAATTTTGTTTGGTTCCTAGACCCAGTGATATTGTTTTTAGGCCATATATAGCTAGATTTAGCGATATTGATTAGCCAATGAGTACATTTATAATCTCGCAATCATGATGATGATGATGATGATGATCATGATATTGGTAGGCTAAGATTTATTCCATGTGAAAGGAAATTAAACATTCAAACAAAAGGAGGAAAGGAATATTAAATCCAAATAGAGAAAAAATATTTTGATTGAAGCAATTCGTTTATTTGTATTTTTATTATGATTAAATCCTAACAATTCATTCAAACCCAGAATTTAATTTATTTACTTCAGCAGTATAAAGGAATCATAATCATAGTAACATATTTATGTAAATAAAAAAAAAATAAATGATGAAAAGATAAATGAAGTTGAAAATTTTATGTAGTAGGCGATCTTTTGCGTAGGAAGCTCTTATAAGAAAGAAATCAAAGCTATATTGAAGCTGACATTGATGGACATCTGTATTTTGCATACGACTCCCTGTAGAAATCGTTTGTCTTTTCGTCATTTAGAATTTTGAATAGTTAAGTACCCTAGCTATAAATATATATAAATTCAAATCAATAGAAAGTCACAAAGAAACTCTCTTGCATGCTCCACACGCATCCTCGGCATGCCAAATTCAACCTCTTATGGACAGGCTGCGAAACGAGTTCCTGAAGTGCAGACTTTGTCAACTAAACTTGCCTACATTAATATTATCAGGGAATAAAACTATAAGAAAAACTATTGATAGGTCCATATCAAGACTTTGAACTGGCCTTCGGCCTTGGGGTGTTGAACATGTGCCAAGTGGGTAGGTGCCCATTGAGATGAGATTGTTGTGTGTCAATTGTCAAATTTCAACGTGATTTGCATGATCCTAACCGTTGCTTTATGCTTAATCCGGAAACAAAATTAGGCAAATATTAGGAAATAATTCATGACCCAATGAGACCGACATTCACATTGCACAGGGCGTAAAACCGGAGATCATGGGAATAGTTGCTGAATATTTAAAACAGAATTGATCTTTTAACAGTGCATTATTACCTTTTTTCTTGAGCGATTCTTATAAAACTCATAATTGTCAACTTTTAAGATTTGGTGATGCATTTGCCTAAGCATGGAATACACGACGGTTTTCGCAATGTTGACACTTGAAAGAATACATTGCCATATGGCACGACTTGTTGTGAAAAAGAAAACTTTTAAAAAACAAAATAATTAAATAGATTCCCCCCCCCCCCCTCTTTATGTGGTCCTTACTGCAGTTGTTTGGTTAAGTAGATCGTCCCAAGCTGATCCCAGATCGAGGATGAGTCATGCTGGCACTTCCTAGTCTCTGTCAGCTTGGCCATATCGGTGTCAAAACAGCAATGCAGTTTTCTCATGCTCTGTTTCTACAATCTCCAAAAGGGACTTGGAATAGGATTTTATTTTATTTCTTTTTCATTTTGTGAAGTTAGATTGAACTAGTCCCCCTTCCCAACCTATAAATCCCATGCATTAATGGAGAAAACATTCGATTCTAAATTTTTTGTAAAACCGTCTAAAGACTGGTAATACTGTCCCTGCTCCTGGTACCTAATTAATATATTAGGCATTGCTCGTCACGGATGCCAAAGTTTAGTTGCAGTGGAATGTCAGAGCTTGAATTGATGTCATTATAAATTACCAATTCAACTACTGTATTTTAATCTTCATTCCTTTTTTTTCCTACATGAAACCAATACAAGTAATTGCTATTGGAAGTGCGTAATCTGACATGATAGTATTTGAAAATTGGTACATGTTCCATAGGTGGGTAGCCGTAGGATATTGAAACATTGCCTATTGCGGCAGCAAATAATATCCTGATTCCTGGTTGCTATTATTAGATTAGTATAAAGCTGAACTAAGTCTATGCTAAAATTTCACAGTAGAAATCCCGCAATGCTTGATTTTAGAGTGTCGGATGTTTTGCTCCAATTAATAAGAACAGAGTAGAATCAGCGTATACCCGTTGCAGCGTTTGGCGGTGTCCTTGGGCCTGAAAAGAAGATAACAGCCAGCCCACAAAGGGGAAATTCGGAGAGCGGGCAGGGCAGCAGCACCGTCAGGTTGTCATAGTCAGAAAATGGTGACCCTGCCCTGGGCACCCAAAACACAATACTGTCCTACGGAAGACAACGTAAGCTTTAGTTGATTCAGCATTAATTAATTAGAATAAAAGTACGACGCAAAATCAAAGGGTTTATTTTTATAATATAGTTTTTTATTCCATTCCAATGAAAAGAAAAGAAAAGAAAAAAAGAGAGGCTGGCTGAACGAGTTAAAGGTGTGGATCCCATCCCACAATGAATGCAGTGGTTAGCTAAGATAGTTTAATGATAATATGATATAAAAATAAATAAATAATTAATTAAGGCAAAAGTGACGGTGCATGCAATGCAATGCAGGATTTAAAAGTCAATCCTCTCTCTAAGACTCTGACCCTACCCTGCTTGCCGTGAACAAAGCGTGTAAAATGCAATTAAGTTGAAATTGTGTTTAGGCTTGACCAAGACCACAGCTAGAAGAAGAGAACTAATTCATTTCAAACATTGGACGCCACACCAGTTTGACAACAAACCAATACGCAAATATTATAGTTTTCTTTCTTGTCTGCATTAATATCACATTTTCTTGCACCTACATCTAATATCAACACCTAATCTAATAGATCAAATCAAATCAAATGTTTTTGATTTTGAATTTGGGTTTGAATCCATATAATTGCATTGAACCCCCTCCCCCCCAAAAAAAAAATCCATATCATTGCTAAGTATTATAATTCAATATCACAAATATAATATACTGATTAACAAATGTATCATAAAATCCGTCAATGATAATGTATTAAAAACTATATCAATAATTAATACATACATATAAAAACTGTTATCTAACTTTCATTAGAAATTAAAACATTTAACTTTTAACGTGTAAAAATAGAAAATCTATAATAAATGTATTTTATACTTTTACTCAACTAATTGATTCGGATGCCATTTTTGTCTCAAATAAATAATAAATAATAATCCACATGAAAATAACTTGATTGGACCACTTGAAGCCCAGTCCATTTTTGTACTTCAATGGTAATGGTTGCTCCCACAGAGCTTTCATGCAATATTGGGCTTCACTTCAGTCTTGTCCATAGATGTTGAACATCTATCACCTCATGCAAAGTGCAAACCCATTTTTTTATTTTATAACCTATAAAATTCCCTATGAAAAATAATTGTAAAATTGTGTTTCTATAAATGAAAAGGGGAAAAAAAAAAAACTTGCACTTTAAAGTCTTAAAAGCGGGGGGAACAAGACAGATATTCCTACATGTGATCAATAGGAACAATTACATTAAAAACAATCCTGACTTGGTGAAATATAAATGAAAATAATAGGTTAAAATTAGAACAGAACTTTCGTAGGATCAGTCCATTGAACTACACAAAGTGAAGGAGCATTCGATTTGGGTCAGACACAGCTTCAGAATGCTCTAAGAACAATACAAGGAAAGAAACCAACCAGAACGAAATCAGAAATTCCCTACAGTTAAATTAGTTTACTTTGGCCATCGGGAACCGAAATCAGAATTGCTGGTTAAGGTTGACAAAGTAAAAAATTTTTGACCGCAAGACGATATATAGTACTAGTATCAAATCTTAGCGGCATGTGAACAACAGAAACGAGCATAGCTCAATGATCCAAAAAAAAAAAAAAAGAAACGAGATTAGCTTGATGTTTGTTTACAAAGACAGAAAGAGAACACAGCTGTTGCATCATCGGAAAGGGTCAATTAGATCAGGCCTAGCTAGCATCTCCTTTTCTAAATAGGACGGACCTATTAGCTATAGGAGGAAATGATTCAAGACTAGTACCGTTATCGATGTATTTACCAAGATAAACTGCCAAAGCCCATAAATGCTATAGCTTGAGAATCCCAATGAAGTAATGCAATTGGAACTCTGATTCAAATTTCCATCCCAAAACTTCGCCTTGGAATTGGGTTGTTGAAAAGTGACACCTACTTGGCATGGCATTACTCCATATGGAGCATTAGTTGCTGTCACTGACCCAGCTGGATAGCAGAGATTTGGGTTATTCCAAGCCCCAAAACGCTTTCCCATTTTCCCATAGAAAACATCAGAGAATTTAAGCACTCCTGTCAGATTGTTCCCGTTTAGATAAAGTGCATTCAGACTAGGCAGAGATGCTAGCTTCGGCGGGAGATTGCCTGTGAGATTGTTGTTGCCAAGACCCAGAAATCTCAGTTTCTTCAATCCAGATAGAGATTCAGGAATTTCACCTATTAAGCCTGCATTAGAGAGATCCAGAATGACGAGATTTTGCAAACGATGCCACTCGAGGCTCATAATATCTCCACCTAATGGGTTGCAAGACAACGTCAACACTTCCAAAGAATGCATATCTAGAATTGGCTGGTGTAATCCACCTGAAAACTTGTTGTTTCTCAAATCTAAAAGGGTCAAATTCTTCAGATATGCAATATGGACAAGCAGCTTCCCCTCCAATTGATTGTTACTCAAATCAAGCTTCAAAAGTGAAGTCAGACTGCCAAGAGCAAAAGGTAAATGGCCAGAGAGTGAATTTTTACTTAAATCCAAGACTAGCAGCTCCTTTAACCTTCCTAAACTATCTGGGATTTGACCAGTAAACCTATTTCCAGCCAGGACTAGTCGATTCAAGTTAGTTAAGTTGCCAAGATTGGTTGGTACTTCTCCTGTTACCCCATTTTCTAGTAAGACTAAAGATTGGAGCTTGTTGAGGTAACCAAAGCTAGTAGGAAGTTGCCCAACGAGACCTGGGTTGGATCGAAACTCTAATAACTCCAAGCTGCCAGCAAGTTTTACCCATTTTTTGCCAGGGATGGTAACTGGATGTCTGCGAGGTGAGATGAAACAATTGAAAAAGCTGAGAGATTTTAGGTGCTTAAGCTGGAAGAGCTGTGGCCTAAATTCCACGTTAACGGCACAAGCAAGTGAGTTGTCATGAACGGGACCAATGCTCAAAGCAGTAACATACCACTGGCCACCAACGATATCACAGGAGACCCCCTGCAGAAAAAAATCAAAAGGAAGATATTACTACTTAATCAAATCTGTCAAATAGTTTATAGCATCAATTAGGAATACTAATCATTTCTATCAATGCACTGCGAGAAAAGTGATGAACTTGTATAGTTTTGGAATTTAGAGGAAGAGACTTTAACCGTAACTATATTATATCACAGAAAATTAATTTTGAATCAGGCAAGGTTATTATTATACATTTATATAATGTATTCGTGATTCTGTTCCTGTCTCATAGTATATGGGCTAACATTAACCTTACACTTTTCTGAAATATATAACAATGAGACAGTAAATGTAAATTTCTCCAAGCAAGGTTAAAAGTTGAAAACTAAAAGGTGCACCATACCTGTATAGGAGTCCAACCACAAGGATCTGGATAGAGATCTGAGCCATTCCACCAATTTCCTACAAAGCCTTGTATGGCAGAGTACAGAGCGGCTTGCTCAGCTTTCTCCATGGGAGCTGCTTCTTCAGTACTGTCTGCATGGCCACAGCACCAAACACCAAAAAACAAAGTGCAAACGCCCAAAATGAAATGATTTCTACTGACAAACATCCTCGTGCTTGGGTATTGTTGAAAACACACTACATTTAAACCTCAGGAAAAGAAAACAAAGTGTGTGTGTGTGTGTGTGTGTATAGCTTGGCTTAAACGGCCTCAAATTTGTTAGTCTTTGAGAAACAACAAAGGAATAAATGTATAATATAGAGATAATATGAGTTAAAAAGAAGCAAAAGCACAAGGCTTTTCAAAGTGAAGGGAGTTTTAAGGGTCAAAATAAGGTAAAGAAGAGTAGGAAGGGATAAAAAGGGAGTCGAACCAATCAGCATAGATGCAAAGGTGTTAGGGAATATCGGTATGGGAGAGCTCCAAAAGTCACTTATCTGTGTTCGAGAAAGCTTAGAAAAGTAACGAGAGTTGAGAGTGAAAAGATACAAAAAGATGGTTAAGTGATAAAGGAAAGGGAAAGGGAAAAGGAAATGGAGAGAGGAGAGAAGCACAGTAAGGGAGTTTAGCAATTTGCTTCCTTGTGGGTAATTGGAAAGCTAAGGTAAGTAATATAGCAGAAAGAAGAACACAAATATCTAAGCACAGTTCTCGAAGCCAAGAAAGTAATGGCAGTAATAACGAGATCAATGCAGTGGAAATAGAAACCGGAGGGCTTTCGGCTTTGAAATAGTGAAAGCGAAGGGAAGAGTGACCCTTTTATATTATTATTATTATTATTATTATTATTATTATACAGCTCTGCTTTGCGTTGCAGTTTGCAGGCAGCTCCTTGTGATTCTTTTCGCAGACTCCTTTTTGGTTATTATAACTTTTTTATTTAATGTATTGCCAGAGATGAGATGGCTAAGGAGCTTGGTGGTTGAGGGATTTATTGCTATTGGTGCATGGATAGAGGGGGTTAAGGTTGTAGGATTAGTTAGGGATAAGAGGGCATTACTTTTCGGGGATTGGGAAGGAGGCCTGGGACCATTATTTGTTCCTCTCAAGGGAAATGCGACAATAAGACAGAGTTGTGTTTTAAGCTCTACTTAGCTTTCTCTTTTTCCCTTCGCTTTTGAGCTTTGGGGCTTGAGCTAGTTTAGCTTAGTTTTAGGTTTTAGCTGGTGCTGTACTGCTGCTACTCAGACCCAGAGAGACGTCGTAATTCAAGGACAAAATAGCATTTGACTTGTGGGGAAAAAGTGGGGATTCATTTCTGCCGGCTCCGTTGGAAATTAAGACGCAGTACCAGAGTCAGTCAGTAGTATGTGTGCCACAACATGCGATCAACTTGGCTGTTTCAAAATTAACGTAGTAATAGCATTTTATTTTATACCAACGTCGTTTAATTAGGAATTGGGATATTATATCTTACTTTCAATTTTATAGGACCTTTAATCCTAAAACTGGTTCAGTTGGAATGGAGGCAATTTCCCAACTGAAATTTGAAGGAACCTAATATATTTCCTTCCATGAAAATGACACGAGATAGAGAGAGAGAGAGGTTCACAGATTAGAACTTAGAATGACATGTCATAATCGAACTTTGACTTTAATTTAGAAAATCTGCTGCCTCTCTCTCTCTTTCTCTCGACCTCCACTGACTCGATGCTAACAACGCCCACGCCTAGGCAATGCAATGCAAAGGTCGATTCTGGTCTTACAAGTCCTTGTCTTTCTGTAATTGTGGTGGTTGGTGCCATATTTTTGAGACAGTGATATGATCCGGAGATTCAGAATAGCCCAGCAGATGCAGAGCACCACCACTGCTTCCTCTCTTTCATTCCTTAACTCTCTTCTTCCCTCTTACACTGCTACACTTTTGAAACGACTCTCAGCCTCCCCAACCATATTTGCTTATTCTGAAATCATCTTTTGAAAGGATCGTGATTTATTTAGTTGCTCCCTTCTATCTACGCACTAACCCCACAATTACACAACATTTCGCCTCCATTAATCACATGCAAAAGGAATTAATAATAATAATAATAATAATAATAATAATAATAATAACGCACTCAACGGCCGCCTCTCATCAGACAAACAGTTTCGTTCTTGGTCTATTTTCCTTTCACATACCGTTTCTGTATCTATTGATGCAAATCTTGCAAACACATTAAGGAGAGACATGCCCTTTTCATTTTTTGGCCAATGAAAAATGAAAAGAGAAAACCAGCGTAAACACGAACAAGTACAAATCTCTTCCCCTTAGAATCCGACTATGCTCTGTGCATACAACTAAAACTAACCAAACAAAAAAACAAACAAACAAGCATGTGAGAGAGACAGAGAGAGAGGGGGGGGGGGAGCCTATGCTTTATACATTGCAATCCAACTCTTCTTAATGATATAATTTCCAGTAACAGGGAAGAAAAGCAAAAATAGGATCTGCAGTAATTTCGCAACAAGGAATTATAAAAATGAAGCATAAATGTAGCAGCTAATACTTGCAACTGGGAACTTAAAAAAGAATCTAGTATACAATAGAGTCGACATGAAACACTCCTTTATAAGCCATAGAGAAAGATACAATGCAAAGCTCATAAGCTGAAGCTAAAGCATCCTAGTTGCACAACTTGTTGTGTCAACAACTGAGGGTGAGGGATCCACCTCCAGTCTCAGAAGAAACAAAAGAAAACAAAATAGGGGGGAAGCCTTCAAGAGGTAAAAAATGTCCAGATTTTCTTTCCTATTGACACATCACCTGGATGTTCTATCTCATCATCATCATCATCATACTCATCCTCATCCTTATGCATTGTGCTTCCACTCTGATCTTGATCACCATTTTCAGCTGTAACATTTACTTCTTCCCTCAAATCCATACTCCGAACCGACTTTGCTGCTTTGTCGTTGTCATCAACATCCACACTCATATCAAACTGCATAACAAGGGTCAGGGCGGAGTCAGAAAACCCATGATGAAAATTTTAACATAGCAGCATCCCAACACAAATGGATTAGCCAGGATTTACCTTAACCACCTTGCTTTCTAAAATCTCCACATTTCGCAATGCCGTGACCTGCACTAAATTAGATCTTCTGTTCTCAGTATCTGAAACTCCTCCCTCCACCCCACCATCATCAGACTCTTTCCTAGTCTTCAGGGCATCAGATGAGGCCTTTGCTGCTGTGGCTGTGAGAGCACTGTAAAAACATTAAAATAAATCCTTAGAATGATCAAGTGTTTTCACATCTTGTGAAGCTAGATCATATTCAAGACAATCACATAAGACCATAAAAAATGATCCAATTAAAGAAAAACCTGGTTAAATAGAAAAATGGACCATGAAGATATGCTCCACAAAAGATACTTTATATGTTACACAATTAAAGATAAAAAATAGTTCCCTGTTATGCAATTAAGCCTTCCAGTATCTGATAACATTCTCCTGAGTCCTGACAACTGAAAACACAGATCCTAACATTCAATGTAAACAATAAAAAACCAGAGACTAGCAAAATTCTGCAACCTTCCATGTTGTGATGCACTTTTTTTTTCTTTCTTTTTTTCACATTTATTTTGGCATCTATTGATTCAAATCTAAAAATAATAATTGACCTTCCACCACAACCCAACACAAACACAAAAATAAGCTGACTTCCAAACTTTTACAAAATTTGTCATTAAAAACAATAATTAAAATGTTTGGAAACATCTTTTTTTCAAAAATTTAAAAACTAAAAGAATATTTTCAAAATAATGCGAATGAAAGTTCTCTTCACCATTTTTAATCCATTATTTCCACTTCTAACTAAATGTGTTAATGTAAATCCTTAAACTTCAATTGTTTTATTTGAATCCCAAAGCTTGTTTTAAATCATTACAATGTAATCCTACTGTTAGATAATTCTTTTAAAGGATGGAAAGTACCGAACAGGAGAATCAACTCCTTGATTTGTAATTATATATTACAAATCATAGCATATAAAAATATAATACCATACCATGTTTTAATTTCCTTTTTCTTATTTTTTCCTCCCAAAATGCAAGACCAATGCTCAGCAAATCAATTTAACAGCTAATGCTTGTGTTGAGTCCATTTTTCATTCCAGACAGTTATATTTTGTGGTCCAAAAAAGATGAGTGGTAGTCGTGGCATCTGATCTGCAGAAGACACCTGAAGGCTGATAAACTAATATCCGTTTCAACATTAACAGCGAATCCAATTAGAGGCTCAGCACAAGCACATTCAACACTCAAAGGCAGACTTAGCACTTAAAAATAGAAATCAAAATGAGATTCTTTTTAAAGAGCATTCTACAAAACAACAAGTCAGAATTTCTTCCCTTTCAATCAATTAAAAGGGGCAACATACTTGAATCTAGTCAAAGCACCACACCACATTAAAAGCAACATTGTACATAAAATAAAATGTCTAAACTATGAGTCATTGAGACTAGGTATATAATAAAATGGACTTACGTCTTGGGTCGCCTGAGATTGTATCGTTTTTCTCCTGACGTTTGGGGGCCTAGAGCAACTGTTTGTTGCCTCTTCCTTCTCCCACCAGCCATGACACTATCAGAATGACCTTCACTATCGGCAGCATCCAACTCACTGTCTCTAACTTTGAAACTTTGAGGGCGTTGCCGCTTTCTTGCATTATTGCGCGCTCCTGCCCCCTTGGCAGTATGACTAGAAACACCAGCAACTTCTTCATTGACATGGCTGATTTCATGTGGCTGCAGACTCTCACTAGGCTCAGGTCCTTCAGGGCCTTCACCCAGGAACAGTTTTGCATCTTCAACGACAGCCTTCACAGAGCGTGTCCGATTCAGTCCAGATTTAGGTTTTCTTCCAGGTTTGCTGCGATGACTCCTCTGCTCTGACTGCTGAGAATCTTCAGGAACTTCTTGCACCTTACTGTCACCAAAGCTATGATCAACAGATGGGCCAGATTCATCATCCACCTTTCTAATTGTAATAGATCGGAGCAATTGATTATGGATACAATCACTTGTAACCCCTAAATATGACTCTCCTGCCTCTTCCTCAATACTCACTCCTGCTTCCTCAGTGGTAAGCACGTCAGGCCCTTCAGCTTTACTTGCATTTCTCTTAGTTGGCGAAATGCTAAAAATCTTACTAGTGCATTTGCGAAGCCAGGACATGTGTCTGGAAGCTTCTGGATATTTTGCATCAGCTTCAAGAGATCTCTTGATATTTATAACACCAGAACTACCTAAATAACCTTGAGAATGCCTTAAGATTTCATCAGCTACTCGTGGAAGCGGAAGGATTTCCCTATCCTGCAAATCAGGAATCTGGAAGTTAGAGAGTACAAATTCCCTCGTTACTTCTCCACAGTTCTTACATGACTTGAGTTTGTCAACAAATTCAAGGAAGCTATGTCTTTCACGGATAAACTGTTGACGTTGGTCTTTAAGCCTGCTGCTAAGGACACCAAGTTCATCAATGTCCTTTCGCATTTCTAGCTGCTGCCCTTTCAGCTTATCCCTGTTAATTGCAACTTCTTGTTTTTCCTTTTCTACAGCATGCTTCGCAGATTTTAATTCTTCCATTTCCCTCTCAGCATCTTCTTTTAGGCATCTCATATTAGCAAGTTCTCTCTCCTTCACCTCCTCAAATGCAACAATCCTTTCTTGCAGATCTTTCTGTATTTGATCAAATCTATTCTGCATATCAGTTTCAAGATTCATTTTCTGCAGTTCAAAATCTTGAACCATTTTAATTTGCTCATTCTGAGCTTCTTCCAATAACATTGACTTCTCATGCTTCTTTGTGGCTTCAAATGCTTCTTTCTGCAGTCTGATTGATTCCATCTCGCTACAAATATAATCTTGCATGGCAGATTCCTCTTTCTTTAATCTTTCTTCTTCTGAATGTTGCAACTTTTCGAGCTTTTCCTTTTCTTCAACAATTCTCTTTTGTTGCATAATGATTTCAGCTCTTTTTTCATCCAAAACATCCCACTCTTTCTCAAATTTTTCCCTTTGCTGTTTGAGGTCCTCGTGTTCCTTCAAAAGCAATTCCTCCTGCCTTCTGCAATTGTTTATCTGCAGCTTCAATTCGGACTGCAAGTGCATGTGTTCAGCCCTATCCTCTTCAGTTATTTTAAGCTTTTCAGACTCTTCTCGAATCCGTAACTCTTGCTGACTAGTTTTAGCCCCTAAATTATCAATCTCCTCTTTGAGAGCCTTTAAGCTCTCTTTAGCAGTAAACAATTGTTGCTTTTCTAGCTCCAACTTTTTCTCCTCACTTTTCAAAAATTTCTCTCTTTCCTTGACGGTTTTCAACCTCACCTCAAGGTCCTTTTCTTTCTCCTTCACTCTCTCAAACTTCTTATCCAGTGCTTGTTCTTGCTTCCTCAACTTTTCTTCTTTGTGATTAATTTCAGCTGCCTGCTGGTTTACTTCACGCACCTTGCTTTCTAATTCCTCATCAACAGACTTCCTCTTCTCTTCCAGTTCCAATTCAAACTCCTGCATTTTAGCATCCAGAATAACCCTTTGCTCATCAACAAGTTTCTGAATCTCCACCTATAAAGATCCAAGGAATAAAAAACCTGAGGCCACTAAATAGAACTTATTAAATAATAAACAGCTTACTCTCAGAAAAAGGGAAAGGGAGAGATTATTCTCACCCACATTAATCTATTCATATGTCTATTGCCCATGCACATAGATATATAGTAACCAAACATGAGCAATTTACAACAAGCAAAGACAGGGAGCATGGACAGAAAAAAATACATAAAATCATCTGCATGCATACAATAAAAGACTGATACATTCGACATTGTGTCAGTCTATGAGCAAAAAAAAAAAAAACACACAAGCATCTACTGCTTTTGCGAACTTAGCAATTTTTTCAAACTCCATTGCTTACATAAAAAAATTAGGAACATTGCAACTTGTGACCGCAATAAAGTACATTTGATGTGAATATACAATCATTTGTCAAATTTATAACGCCTACTTCCAGTTTCTCACATTTATCAGAAACAAAATTACCTACAATCATTATGGAAACTATTCAACCTTGACTGAAGACTGAACTAAAGTGTCAAGAAAGTGTTGGCATCATTATCATCACTCCCACATCCTAATGTTCTTATGAATGCAAATAGGACACTGCAATCTTGCCAATGTATCATCAAGTTCCTCATGATCTAATAACCTGCCAATTCTCTCAAAAGATGCTCAGCTTAAAAACATAATGGCTTGTAACCAGTAAAGCAATGAGTCCGTTCAACCAAACAATTTACATGTGCCTTCAAAATTTATGTGTGCCTTTAATGATGATACATACATACATGTGTGTGTATATACACACAAACACACATACACACACACACACACACACACACACACACACACACACACACACACACACATATATATGCATGTACGTATGCATGATGTGTTTCCTTATGCATGGAAGAGTACAAAAAGCAATACAAGGTGCCGAGAGAAATGGTAAAACATCACAGTCATCGAAGCAAAAAACAAAGAACAAGAAAAGGCGCCAAAAAATGGAATCTTAAGACATCTAATCCAGGAATATAGCATTTTTTGCATTATTTACAAGCCAAGCAAAAATAGCTTGTATTATATCTGACCCTTTCTCTAGTAATAAGCCTTTCTTCCAATGCAGCTAGATCCTTCTCTTTTGCCTCTAAAGTACTTCTTATAGACTCGGCTTCCTACAATATTTAACAAAATGCAATAATCAGGAAGGAAATCACAATAAACTAATGCATTAAATTAGGCATGAAACTCACCTTCTCTTTTGAAACCAAGTCTGCAAAACGTTTCCCTATATCATCTTCCATCTCCTTTAACTTCAACATGGATAAATCAATCTTATTTTGCAGTTCTTCAAGGCTCCTCTCTTTCTGCTTGAGAAGCCTATCATTCTCATTTGCCTTTTCCTCCCTCTGGTTAATTATTCTCCTAAGCTCAGTCAACCTCTCTTCTCCTTTGTTTAGTCTCTTCTCCCACTCATTCAAGTCTGCCCTCTGTTTGTTAAAAGTTGCCTGATGTGCTTCTCGTCTAAAAGTTGTGGAACAAATGCATAATTAGAGCAATAAGTCATCAGAAGTGAGTATCATCCAAGAAAGTTCAAGCCAAAACGAGCATCGTAACGTATTTTAAAAAGTTGATTAAGAGGAATACTCTGTATCTAAGGAAAGGCGCTCTCTTTGAAGCACACTTTCACGGGCCTCTATCTCTTGCAATTTCCTTTCCAGTTCTGAACTTTTTCTATTCACCTCTGCAAGCCTACCATCAGCAGCACGCAGCTTTTCTTCCACCTCTAAAGATTTTCCTTCAATTCCAGCAACCAATGCATTCGCATTAGCCAACTTAGTGTCAGAACTAAGCTTAACCTGCGCATGTTCTTCCTGAATATCATGCAGTGCCTTTTCAAGCTGCAAGAAGAGACATGGCCATAATTTCAATTTCAATAAGTTAGAAAGGCAAAAGGTTAGACTAGAAAACAAAAAATTAACATTAAGGATGCTACTAAACAGAGACATTATACGCAATTGTATAAAGAAAAAAAAAGGAAGAAAGATCATACATCCGCCACACATTGCTTTTCAGCATCTAAGGCTTTTGCCAAGTTCTCCTCCCTCTTTTCAACCTCAGATAAGGCAATCAAGTGTGCTGCCTGCTCACGTCTGAGAATCTCCTCAATTTCAGCAAGTTCATGCTTTAATTCTTCACACTTTGATGTCCATTCCTTTTTCTCAATGAGGAGGAGCCCCATATTATACTGGTAGTTAAAAAGCTACAAAAAAATAAAGACACAAACAACGAAAAGTATTTAGCAAACTTGATATGTGCAGCTTCAATCAGGAACTCAACATAATCCAACAACAGATAAAGAATGACAATCAACTATACAAAGTTGTCTGTATAACCAATCTTGAGATGACGGACATTTAATGATAATTTATAACTAGTAAAGTCAAGAACAAAAAGGATTAATGTTTCACCAATTTACAATGAATCCTCATTATCTAATTCATCCATTTGAATAACTAAAGGGGGCAGCCTAGTGAAATTCAACAACAGAAAGATTCATGTTTCACCAGCACTGCAATGAAGCATCGTCACATGATTCTCCCGTTCAAATCACTAAAGGGGGCAGCCTATTACGGCGCATTAGACTCCTACATTGCAAAGTCTGGAAAAAATGGAAATATATGTTAGCCTTAACCCGGGTTTGTAAATGGACTGATTCCACAACATGAACACATAACATCCAGGGTCCCAATGGAGCAACCCAAATGTTGCACCAAGGCTAACCAGTTCAAAACACTAAATAACTTTTTTTTTTTTCACAGGTAGGGTGAAAGAAGAAACAAAAATTCAACATTTACATGAAAATTAATATGGTTAGGCACCTAATAAATAACCACTTGACTTGAGTGATCAAATGTCCTAAAAATCCTTCTACCTCACATACACTGCAATAGCTAGCACCGAGCAGCACACGATGGTAAAATGCATTCGACCAAATAAGAGAAGACAATGAAGGCCAATGCAAATAAACCCAGTACAAAGCCAGTGTTGTAATGATTGTCATACATTTGATTGATTTAAAAGCCAAATAGCCAAAGCATAATATGACAAAGAATTTTCCTATAAGCAATCTAAGCTCCAAATCAAATTTTAATTGCAAAAAAAATATATATATATATACACTACAGAGGAAAAGTATAAGTTTCATATTGATTTTTTGCCCCAAATCTTGAGTTTATTTGGGATCAACGTTAAACATCTAAATTCAAATTTCTAGAGAAAAATTTGTCATTCCATCGGACCTTGGTTATGTAGCGGATGATTCCAACTAAGTCATTTAAACTAAGAGCAAAAGCTATAAAAATTAATAATGACCCACCTCCCCTTCAAGGTTGGAGAGCCTTTCGACAAGGGCCTCGTGGTCCCTCCTCTCCAAGGCCGCTTCGTCCAACAATCCAGCTTCCTTGAACCGCCTCCAGTCTTCCATGTCCTCCGGTTCCACCCCAACATCCATTGGGCCCTTGCCGCTAAGCGAAGCAACAGGAGGCGGTGGCAGTTTCCTAGGATCATGGACAAAAGCAACGGCTTTGCCCTTATCGCCAATGCGGCCACTGCTAGTGTTCGAAAGCCCAACCCCTTGCGGCTTAGTTGGCGGAGTCAGAGTTAGTCCGGGCCACGCCTTCCTTTGCGGTGTCATCATATCACCAAGAACCAGAAAAAGAAGCCAAAGAAGAACGAAAAGAGTAAACTTTGTAGGAAACCCTAGAGACCTCCAATCGCAAAGTTTTGCAAACTCAAGGGGCAGTGAAAATACAATCTTTTTTAATTATAATTAAAAAAAAAAAAAAAGAGAAAAGGCAGAGGAGTGTTATAAGCGTGGGGCAGCAAATTGACCCTGGTCTGCTTGCTTCCCTTGCCTGTGTGGGTTTTTCCTTTTCTTTTCTTTTTTCTTTTTTTTTTTTTTCTTTCTACCACCGGTACGCTTTTTCTTTAATCGTCGGCTTGCGTTGTCGTATACATATATATATATATATATATATATATATATATAAGTTAGCACCACCGTCCACAACTTAATTAATAAAATAACTTAAAATTTTGAAAATAATAAAAAATTATATTTTTATAAATTAATTGTTAATGCAAATATAATTTTTTTATAAATTAATTATTTTTATATTATTTTGTTCCTTTAAATTAATTATTAATGCAAATGGCATCGAGCGGGGGTTAAAAATAAAAATGGATATTACTATTACGGTAAAAAAAGGATGATCATTTATTATCGCAAACTGTCAAACAAACAAAGAAACGAAGAAAAAAATTAAAATAAAAATAAAATAAAAGAAAGAGGTCGCCCATTCCGCAATCTAAAAGGCAAAACCTAAAGAAACCCTGATCCCTCTCTCTCTGTCTCTCTGAAGGAAGAGAAGATATCGGGCAATGGCGACCGAGAGTTCAGGTTCGAAATCGGCTTCAACGGCTGATTCCTACATAGGGAGCTTAATAAGCTTGACTTCCAAGAGTGAGATCAGATACGAGGGCGTTCTTTACAACATCAACCCTGACGAGTCCAGTATTGGATTGAGAAACGGTACTCCCTCTTCTTCTTCTTCTTCTTCTTCTTCTTCTTCTATCCTTCACTTTATCTATTATTTATCATTTTATGCTGCTTATAAAATATTATTCACTCTAAAAGAGAACAATTTTGCGAGGACTGTTTCTTGGCCAACTTCTCAGATGGGATGAGATTTGTTTCTTTTACCTTTTGCTGTTAAATTCAACTCAATTGTTAATTGGGCATCTACTCGTTCTTAGCAAATTCAACTATTTATTGATCTAATTTGTTTAATTTCTCGAAATTTGCTGCTACTAGTTTTCTCTTTTATGCAATTCTCTGGGGTATTACTTTGTTTGTACGTGCTTATTCTTTTATGTTTGTATGGGCAGTACGATCATTTGGAACTGAAGGAAGGAAAAAAGACGGTCCACAAGTACCCCCAAGTGACAAAGTTTACGAATACATATTGTTCCGTGGAAGTGACATTAAGGTATTAATTTCTATGCTTACCTGCTTTCACAAATTTCATTTGCCCCAAACTTAATCTCCTTATTGTTGAGATTTGTTACTGGGTTTCTTCACTTGCACGGTAATCAAGTTCATCACAATGTATGTGTTTACTGTAACTAATGAAATTTCTCTTTGCTGGTTTTGCAGGATTTACAGGTTAAATCTTCACCACCTGCACAGCCTATCCCACCCATAAACAATGATCCTGCAATTATCCAGGTTAAGAATAAAAAATAAAATATTAATTTAAAGCTTGACACATCAAATGCTGAAGTTTTTTTTTTTTTTTTTTCATCCTTGCAGTCTCACTTTCCAGGCCCAGTTTCCACCACTACAACCATGTCATCGACTGCTACTGGACCTTTGACTGATATTACTTCACACACTGCGCAAATGGGACTAGCGGGGTCAAATTTTCAAGCGGCACTACCTTTATATCAACCTGCAGGAAACATAGGGTCATGGGGGGCAGCACCTCCACCTCCAACTGCTAGTATGCCAATGTATTGGCAAGGCTACTATGGCCCCCCAAATGGTCTTCCACATTTGCACCAGCAATCTTTGCTTCAACCATCACCAGGACTGTCAATGCCTCCTTCCATGCAGCGACCAATGCAATATCCTAATTTTAATGCTTCTTTGCCTGCTGGTCCTGCTAACTTACATAGTTCAAGCTTGCCTGAAATTCCTCCTCCTTTACTTCCTGCCAGTACAGGTTCCCTTATTTTAACCTCTACTTCTTTATCATCCTCTACTTTGACATCAGCTCTGCCTCCTGCACCTTCTGCTACACTAGCATCAGAAACCTTGCCTGGTTCATTGTCTAATAAAGCCCCAAATCCTGCACTTCCTCCAGCTACTCTTGGTGCTAGCTTGCCAGCGCTTTCGCCTTTGATAACTTCTGGTCCAGAATTAAATTCAATCATTCCACCAATTGCCAACAAGCAAAATGAAATTCCTACTTTGCCATATCAAGGTTCTTCTCAGGCTGCATCCTCTGTTATTGGGGCTTCAAATTCTATTCGCATGGAAAAACCTACACCATCACTGGTAACCCCTGGTCAGCTCTTAAAGTCTGGAACTACTGTTGTTCCTTCACCTCGGCCTGCAGCAACTGCCGATAAAGATGTGGAAGTGGTTCAAGTGTCCTCATCATTATCACCTGAACCATCACCACCTGTTGTCTCAGAAGCTCAGCCTCCAATATTGCCATTACCCGTTACTTCACATGTTGCCCAAAAGGTACTTGGAAGTTTCCATTTGAAACAAAGCTCGATATTAAGTAGACATTGAACGTTGGGATACATTAGTTAATGTTATGTAACAAATTCTTATCTTTTACAAATTAGCACCTTTGCTTGCAGCAGCTTTTTCTTTTACCTTGTAACTTGGGTGATGTGAGGGCCGTAGACTCCTAATGCCTAAAGTGCATGGCATGCCATTGGGCTTTGACAACACTGGATGCAAATGATGTTTAATAAATTTCCTGGACATTAATATTCTGCCTTTGGGCTTTGACAACAGTGGTTGCAGTGAAGTGATAATAATAGTACAGATGTTAGCATTCAGCAGTATTTTCCCTTTGTTACCATAATTAAAAAATTTGAAGCTACTCGTCTAGAATGCTGCACATATCATATAGTGGTCGTTGTGACTTTTGTTTCACAGGGTTTGGGCTTTTAATTGAAATTTTTTTTTTTTTTTTTGTTGCCATGTATTATTGGTGCTGGTTTTCAATAGTTTTCTATTCATTTGGTTGTTGACTATGGGCTGCTTGAGAAGTTATTAATGTGATTATGAATTTTAGCATGGGGAAATTAGAGTTGTTATTGAGAGCTAAAACCAAATAGGGATTCTTACAATGCGTGATTATCTGGCCAATTTGAAGGGTTACCTGGTGGTTTTCACTTGGTGAAAGTATGTGCTGCCTTTCGTAAGGATTTTTTTTTTTTTTTTTGACCCTTACTAGTTGATTAGTACATACATATTGGTCATTTTTAATGCATAAGGGCAATTATTATGCAGGTTTTCTTCTCTCCTTTTTTCTTTTCCCAAGTAGTGCCAGCCCCCAAAAAGAACACAACTACATATCGAAATGAAGAATATCATAGTGTCAAAGTTGTTTTGTTGGTCTATATAATAATTGATAAAAACCTTTCATGAGTATTAAGTTTATTTATGAGTTCATTTATGATAATTTGCTTAACTGAATGCTGTAAGTAGCCTGACAAGTACTTTCTATTTTTTTCCCCTAGCCAAATGGAGCTACCTTCCAACCTCGCCGTGGTTATAGAGGACATGAAAGAGGAAGAGGAAGGGGAACTGGGGTAAACTTCATTACATTTGTATTCTAAAATTTATTTTTCACAAATTTGAAAAGATGCAGCAAGCTGAATATTGTTGTTGTCTTGTTGAAGTTATATGCTTAAAGATTGAACCATTTCATTTGAGTAGGTAATTTATTGAAAAGAGTAGTTGGGTTAGTTTGTAGATGTCTTGGACATGAATTATTGGCATATTGAGTTTCTTAAAGAAAATTGTGAATGCATTCTATTGGTGGTTATAGTTATTCATCAAGACTTTGACTTTATATTATGGAAAATTTTTTTGGGTAGAGTTCACGTCCAGTGACAAAATTTACCGAGGACTTTGATTTCATAGCAATGAATGAGAAATTCAAGAAAGATGAAGTATGGGGTCATCTTGGTAACAGCAGAAAATCTCATCCTAAGGATAGAGAAGGGGATGCCAGTGATGACGATGGTTCTCAAGATGAAGATGATGCTGAAATATCTAAGATTCAAGTCAAGGTTATATTGCTACCCTGTATTTAACCCTTGTACTAATTTGATTACGGTTGAAGGCTCTCTACTCACTTTATGAGTTTGCTGTTGTTTTACAGCCTGTTTACAATAAGGATGACTTTTTTGACACTCTTTCCTGCAATGCACTTGATAATGACTCACAAAACGGAAGGACAAGATTCTCTGAGCAACTGAAATTAGACACAGAGGTGATGATGCTTTTCTTGTTTTTCTTCCTATTCGCTCTTTGAAATGTCAAATATGTGGACCTTTTTCGATGTTGTGGTTTTGGTGGTGCAGACTTTTGGTGAATTTTCTAGACATCGAGGTGGTCGAGGTGGACGTGGACCTAGACGTGGTGGTCACTTTCGTGGTGGCTATTATGGAAGAAGGTATGGATATGCAGGGAGGGGTCGCGGGTGAGCCATGTCTATGTATGCTTCATAGTGGTGCTTGATGTTTCGAAATCTTTGGCAGGCCATGTTAAGTTGTTCTCTTTTGTTTGAAATGTTACAAAGTAAAACCCATCCCGTCCGGCGAACACCAGACTGATCTAGGTTTATGCTTAGAATTTCTTCTCTTTCTTATTTCTCCATAAATAAAAGTAGGCTATATTTTTACTTTGTCCTAATTTGTTTCTCGTTGTCCATGGTTTTTTTTTTTTTTTCTTTTTATCTTTTAATGGATCTAATCTAATTAAGATGCATTCAGTTTCTATTAAGATGCAGTTGTTTTGCCACTCAACATAATAACTTTTACATGGTGATTGATTTGTTACATGCATTTTTGGGGAATTGTATATGAAAATGTTCGAAGGAAACTGGACTTATTCACCATGGATTGGATGGGTCATTGGATCTGAATGCCCGTCATCATCATGCAGGCACTTTAACTATACAGCCCAAAATGCATCTCCACTAAAACAAACATATATGTGCACTGCAGCTGCATGCAGGAGTTAGGCATGATCTATTCGAGTAATCACATGGTTGTGAAGTGTTGATTTTGAAGTTGAATATGAATCGTAGTTAAAAGTAGTAAAAGAGTTATATCTTTCTGTACAAGAGTAGTGAAATCATCATAGAACTCCCCCTTTTTTCTATTCCAATTTATGGATTAAATGTCATGGTTTTTGAACATTCCATACATGAAGATAACAAGTAGCAATAGAAGCTATTAATTTAGCTCTATATTTTATTTATGCTATAATGAAAATGTTCACAAGAGTTGGTTTTATTGTTTCTTTTACTTTGAAAAACACAGTCCATGGGACAATGATTTCTTATTTAGAATACTATTTGATCGACCTGAAGGCAAACCTTTTAAGTTAAAGGAGTCGTATAAGATGTCTTTGGGTGGATAGGGTTGAAACAAACGAAGGGCGCTCCTCTACTTGCAGGTGGCAACGAGGACTCTTCTGGGGGGCTTAGAAGGCCTCCGTCCGTGGAGCAAAGCCACGTTGTCAAATAAGAGAACATCACCCCTCTCCCACTTGAATTGAATGCTTTCTTCCTCAATGATCTCTCCACATCTATTTACAACTTTTTCTGGTATCTCTGTTCCATCCGCCATCATGGCTGAGCTATGCTCTTTTCCATGCATACCGACTACAGTGTTAAACCACATTCTCCTCCCGTTTCTTCCATCAAACACCCTTGTTAGAGGTCGAGGTCCCAATATAGTCTTCACCCCACCGTTCGGTAGCCACTCCATGTCCATTCCCAGTGCTTTGGCTCTGTAACAATTTTAGGTGTCTCAGAAAGGTCATGTGTGCGTGTATGTGTATATATGTGTGTGCTTTAGTTTTAATAAATTATTAATATAACTTATAAATGTTCAAAACCTTCTTTCGGCCTCTGCACGGTCCAATGTTCCAAAAGCATCTTCCCAGCCTCTACCCCTCATTGATGATGTATCATTCTTGCTGAGGGCTGTGAATGTGTATTTCAACCCTTTGGCATCGATTTCCTCCACAGCTTCCGGGAACTCCTCTAGCATCCGCTCTGTTACTCGAAAGCTAGGAACAAAGGGTGTTTCTCCACCTTCCGGTGGTGGCACCTCGCAGAATAGTAGTAATGTCTTTGGATGTTCCTTTATCTGGCAAACGATGACGTAAAATCTAGTTAAATACCAATTTCATAGCTGACTAGTGAGAAGTGACTATGTGTCAAAATATGCCAGTTTAAGTTATGGCTAAAATTAGGGGACAAGATATTATCTTATAAGTTTCAACTTCATTGATTGCATCGTCAAGCTGTCAGCTATAGACAAAGATCATCTTATAAAAGACTGAAGTAGGAGTTTTCTCTTTGAAAAGAAGCAATAGTGAGGAACTTGATGGAGTTGGGTTTGGTGTTACCAGAAATTTTAGTGACTATAGACATACCAGAACCATTTCATGGTGGTAATATATGAACTCAGAGAGAGGGCCTTCATTAGCTGTCCAGACACGTTTATACACATGCGTCCGAGGTGCTGGTCCGACATAACGAATATCTTCCCAACCAAAGGCTTCAACAATGTCATTGAAGTCTTGTGGATTCTTGACATCGAAACCTCGAAGGAGGACAGCACTGTTTTTTATGATCAATTGCTCAAACCAATCCCTGTTTGTCTTTAAAGCCAACAAAAGTGACTCCATATCAGCCTTGTCAGCCTCGGGAGGTTGCAGAACCAATGGCATGGTTTCACCATCCACCAGCTTTTGGCCTTGGCATTTCCCTACCTTGAAGTCCTCGGAAGAATATTCCATATCTTTCTTAGCTGCTTGCTGCTTACTGCTTAATTAATTTCTATGTTGTTGTTCTGACGCAGAATGTTCAGTGAAATGGGGAGGGGAGATTTAAATAGTAGTGATAGGATAAATGCCATTGGCATTTACTAGGCAAGGTGTAAGGAATCCCGTTGGCATTTACTAGGCAAGGTGTAAGGAATGAGATAAATCATAAGGGGGCGGCTTTTAGATTATTCCTGTGTATGTCGTCTTGTCGTGTTGTGGGAAACTCAAATGCATATTTTTATTTCATCCGGTTAATATATATACCGGGTAAGATGGACGACAACAAGAGAGAGTAATATGCAAATAATGAAAGATTTACGTTTATTTTTCTTTCAGTTAATTATTAATAGATTGTGATAGTAGATTCTTTGGAGTTCAGTGAATGAATTTTGTTCCGGACGTCTCCCAAGTTGGGTCGGGAAACAAGAAAATGCCATAAAATGTTGTCCAAGTTTTGTGTTCTGCCAGCAAAATTTCAGTAGTTAAACCTTGTTCTAGCAATCAACGACGTTTTGCCATTTCATAGCGTGAAGGGAAGTTCGAGGGACATCTTAGTTTATAGCATAAAATTTAAGTTAATTTTCACCTCATGCATATATTATTATCCTTTTTCATGCTCCAAATCACTCCAACAAAAAAGAGGCACCAAATATTAAAAGGTTAAAGCCAGCTTTGAAACTGCTGGCCAATGGCCGTATCTCGCAACATGAATCACAAAAAAGAAAGTTATTAGCAACGAGTTGGCATAATTAATTATACTATGTGTATATATATTTATATATTCTTGAAGTTTCCACGTTTGGGTGTCATTAAGGGTGCTCCACTTGTAAATCTCAGTTAGATGAAAACAAAATAGAATATACAAATGCAGAATATGACTGAATCAAGGTTGCCGTCCCCAACAAATCACGTTAATGCAGGTTCAACAAAATGCTGACTCTGGCCAGTTCTATGAATTATGATCCAACTGCCATTGTTCTGGGTTCAGAGTGTGCGGGTCTTAATCCTTTTTTAAAAAGAAAAGGCAAATATCGGTCGATCACCATGAATCATGTTCTTGTCATGAAGGATTGAGTGCTTGAATTCACGTACAAGCTAATTGGCTGCGTGTTTAGATGGCAGATTGGGGGTTTGAAGGAGCAGTAGAAGGGAAGAGTTGAATTTGCCGCTCGGCTTACTTCAATTAGTTTATACTTTTGAAATAGAATTAAATAGATTTAAGATTTGATACTTAGTATCTGCTATTCTGTCCTCTATCATTAGATTTTGATCTTTTTTGAAAGAAAAAAAGAATGAAAGAGTAGAAAAAATTTGTCAAAACACAAGGTACATTCAATTCAAAAAAATATCAAAGTTAAGATTCAAAATATATCCGATTTTTAAATCAGGAAAAATCTAAAAAAAAAAAAAGAAGAATATTATAAATAATAAGAAAAGCTATAAAACATTAGAGAATTTATCTAAAATTTTGTGTTCTTGTCTCATAAAATCCTTTTTTTTTAAAAAAAAAACCTTGAATCATATGTTAACTTGCAATAATTAAACTTATCGTTTTCACTCTTGTTGATAATTGGGAGTGTTCTTGTACCTTTTGACTGAAGTAAACAACGGGCACAGCAATTGTCCCGGGTGCAGAAAGTTTATAAGTGAAAACTTACCACTTTCAAATTTGTTGCTAGACTTGCTTTAATTGAATTATGATAGTCAATGATGTATATTCTAACTTGTTATATGTCGGCCATTATATTAATTATTTTGACGAATCGACTTTTAAAGTTTATCACTAATTACCATTTATTTTATTTCTTTTGAAATTTTTATTTGATAAAGTAATTATATATATATATAGAATATATTATTTACAATTATTATACTGTAATTATTTCATTATAATTTAAAATGTTATAAAATCTTTTAAAATTTTGTGTAAATTATTTCATATTGCTCGTATTCTGTTTATCATTTTTCCACCACTCAAAGCTTTTTTTTTTTTTTGGAACTTGAATTTATTAAATAAATGGAAGTTAAAGTCTTAAATTTGTTTAAGAAGGTCGAAAATTTTATGGATTGAATTTGAATGAAAAAGATTCCTTTTACGGCGTTATTAAGGAGACCAACAAATAATTATATATGTAAAAGCCCAACAACCATGAGAAAAAAGGAGACCAACATCAACTAAGATGTTATTTATATAAAGTAGTAATTAAAGGGTCGAGTCCGACTGCGTTAAATTCATGATGCAGCAATGGACCCCCACTATCAGTAATAGTCCTCTTTTTTTTTTGTTCGTTTGCTCTGTAGTTTTTGTCCTCCAAATTTCCCAACAGTTTAATTTAATCAAATGGCCTTCTGATTTCTGCCTGGTCAATATGTATCCATTCCCGATCATGAATAAACTACAGATATTTATATATATATATATATATATATATATATGTTTATCCGATTTCATTGTGCTTGTTTGTTTACCATAGCATTTACAGGGAATCTAAGGCAGTAAATAATATATTGATATTTTCCATTTAAGGTATTCCTAAGAGGGACTGCCTTAGGTACTTTACTTTTTGCAGCTTTGCTAGATCTAGGAGTGTCTGTCGGTAGCGCTCCTCTCGCCACTTCACTCAGCTCAGCTCCACTGTCTCACTTAAACTGAAGCTGCATGTCGCTAAAAAGCCCCATGGCTGCAATTTCTCCTTCTTTGGTGCCACTTCTCTTATTTGCTAGAATATCAGCGATCCTAGTTGCAGCTTTGGTCCTCTCTTGGGCTCTTCTTTTCAAGTCTAGCTTCCTTCCATCTTCGTTTTCCTCCCAAGAAGACCTCATCTATGCAGTGAGTATTTATTATGGGTATATCTAATCTATTCTCTAATTAATTAGTTCACATTTCCTTCTGCAGAGTTTTGAAAGTTATCTGTGCTGACAGGTCCTTCATCCTTTGCTGATGGTGATCGGCTTCATTCTCATAAGTGGGGAAGGTATATAGACCCTAGGCAGTCAGGCTATTCAGAAAATGAAATGAAAATAGATTATGCTTTGTTGATTTCAACAGTTTTGACAAAAATGAGAGGTTTGAGTGGTGATTTTTGTTTTTGTTTTTGCCAGCTATATTGATACACAGTTGGCTGCCTGGTTCAAGGAATTTGAAGAAATCTGTGCATTTGTGCCTTCAAGGGGTGGCTTTAGGTTCTGGGGTTTTTGGAATTTGGACAAAGTTCCATGGACAAGATGGCATTGTGGCTAATTTTTATAGCCTGCACTCTTGGATGGGATTGCTCTGTGTCTGCTTGTTTGGAGCTCAGGTTCTGCTCTTCAATCCCTCATAATTTTTGTTCAAAAAGAGTCCCCTCAACTTTTCTTTACTCAATGATAAATGAATTTTCTGGGGGCAAGTTAATTATATTACGCTTTACTAAACTTATGGGAAACTTCAAACTGGGTTAAAAGTCACAGATTATTAAGTTTTTTTATTCGAGCAATGAGCGTGGTTCTTAGGAAACCCCAAAAAAAAAAAATGCAATGCTATCATTATTTCAATTTACTCATTACAGGAACAAGTTCCAAAAACTTATTTTAGCCCTTTTATTGTTATTATTATGCTGAAATAATGTATTCTAGCGTTACATGAGGCCCTTCGGCTTCCTATATTAAAATGACTAAACAATGCATTTAGAAGTTAATGACTTAATAATGTGGCAACCGGCAAACTGGCAACAGGCCGCAAGCCATACGCGCAGTCAGGTAGCCCGTCCTTGTCAGTTGTCATACCACTACAACAATTGGGCCTGGAGCATCCCTAATGGACTAATTTAACAATTCTTAATACAATCCTAGATTTAGCTCCTGGCCCGTGGGTGGAAGCCCTAATGCTTCTTTTATGTTAATAAAAACGAAAATTTTCAAAGAAAAAACAGTGATCATTCGTCATTTTGTCACTCTCTATAGTCAAAATAATCATTACATTAAGAGAATGTTAGAAAATTTAGCTTGGCCAACAATCTCTGGCATGGTAGTTAAGAGTACATTAGAGTTGACGTGTAAGTTTGAGTTCGATTCCAATTATTCAAAAATTTGGCTTGCTGGTGATATATGTACTTGTCACTATGGAGCAAACATCGCAATTCCTAATTTTCGGTTCAGTCTAATGACAAGGAGATTAGAGTTTTCTTTTACTTAAAAAAAAGGTTTTTCATTTTTAATGCTGTGTTGTGATTGTGTATTTCAATGCAGTGGTTGGTGGGTTTCCTAAGCTTTTGGCACCGGCTTGAGGTGCGGACGATAAGAGCGAAGGTGTTGCCATGGCATATCTTCCTTGGTCTCTACACCTATGGCTTAGCAGTGGTCACGGCAGAAACCGGGCTGTTAGAGAAATTGACATTATTGCAAAGCAGGAGGAGGACTGTATCGAAACACTGTCCAGAGTCCATGATTGTTAATAGTCTAGGTCTGGGGCTGGTTCTCCTTGGTGGCATTGTCATATTGACGGCAGTTTCGCCTAAATATCATGCTGTTCAAAGCAAACTTATGTATTCATCATCACATACCAAGTTTCTGTCTTGTTGATCGGGGAGTAAAGGGAAATTAATGATTAGGGATCCAAAGAAGGAATAAGTCATTCCTATACTGTATTGCACATAGGGTGTAAGATGTTTTTGCTGTAAAGGGATTGGGGAGGAATGAATTGTGTGTTTCTGAAATGAAAAAGCCTTTTGCTGTCAATTTTTGGACAAGAGGTATAGAATCCATGCTCTGCTTTGGTGCAACAAGAGAAGAGTTACATGGCCAAAGCCCAAAGAATTGTTGATTTAACTCAATGGCCCTTGTTCATTCGCCTAGACATAGAGTGAAAAAGGATTTGAATTGAGGAGCGAGTATATATATTGTAGATTTCTGCTTCGCAATCCTATAATCGAAGAACAATCTTTTTTTCTTCTAGTTTGACATGGAGGGAAAGAAACTTAAAAAAAAAAAAAAAGAAACAGTAATTAATTGGTCTTAAGATTAGTCCTCTGTAGTAAGTTTTTAAGGGTGAATCCATCGAGCAAGACATTATTTACTTTACCAGGAAAGAGAGAGAAAAACCCTGACACTGGCGGACCAAAAAAAAAAAAAAGGAACTAATTGTTGAGACAAGTGGTGCAGCAGCAGCTCAGCCTGAGAGCAAAACGTATACCCCAAAGCTCACCTCCATATTCCGTTCCTTTCCAATCCAATGCTAGCTGGTTGACGTTGCTTGCTTCATCGTCTCTATTTTCATTCCAGTCCCCTAATTTTGTTAATTGAAGAGGATGGGCTCATCTGCCGCATCTCCATCGTCTCTTTTTATCGCATCTGAAGCCCCTTCCTTTCTTCCACGCCGTAGCAGCAGCCTCTCCTTCTTCTCACCCCGAACTTCATTTCTCTGCTATCCCAGATCGCCCAACTCCCGAATTCTGCGTATATCTGCTTCTCTTCTGCAATCAAACGTTGACATTTCCTGGTTCCCTCCCGACCCCAATTCTCTACCCAACAACTATGGTGGTTGGGCCGTTGTTCAACCTTCTCCAACTCCAAAGACAAACAAAAAAGGTAATCT
>JBBYHM010000010.1:1597084-1632589 GCA_038381775.1 Adansonia rubrostipa | reverse complement strand
TATATATATAAACTTCGGACGAATCAGAATTGTGTTTTTGCTGTTTTGCAGGATTCTCTTACATTCTTGTTGGGTCTTCACTTGCTATTGCAATTTCCGTTGCATACTTTTTATTCTACATAAAAGGTTGGTTCTTTCTTTAATTGAATTAATTATCTGCTTTATCAAGACTTTGCATTCACTTGCAATCTATTGACATAACATTGCTTTTGGACTTCCTTCAATGAAAACAATGGTATGTTTGAATTGAAGTCATGTTAAGTGCTTTTTTATTGAGATTTGCAGGGTTTAAGTTTCAATTTAGGAGTCCATTAAATACTTTGCACGGTATCTTTAGCTCGACGGAGACAAAAGATGATCAAACCAGAGCTAGGGAGCATCTTGAATCTGATGAACAGGCTGCTGAGGCAATACCCAACTATGTTCCTCTTGCAATTACCGAAACTGTTCCTTCAGGTGCATTCAATTGTAGATTTTCTAAGTTTCTGTTTTTTTTTTTCTTCCTTAATAGTTCAACGTTTTAAATTGCTTTTTGTTGGAGAGAATCAAACTAAATTATTGAAACCAAAGTTTCTAACTTTTACATGTCATTGAGGCCATAGTTTGGAAAAGCAGTATAATGTTTAATCTATTGATTTATTTACCAAATTCTTTAAAAATTTTTATTTTTCTTCTTTGACTCTTTTAGTATCTACACATAAGCGTGAACGCATTGTGGTACCAATTGCTGTGGATTCTACTCAACAGGAAGCTTTATTGGTTCTAAAGAAGCTGAAGGTTTGTTTTTTAAAGCTTCTTTTATGTAAAATCATCTCACCACCTTTTCAAATGAACTGCATATGATTGAATTGAGTAATTAAGGCGTGCAGATCATTGAAGATGATGTAAGAGCTGATGAATTATGCACAAGAAGGGAATATGCTAGATGGCTTGTTCGTATGAGTTCGTTATTAGAAAGGTAGTAATTGTCCTTTGCTTGTCTTTTGGGAATAGTTTGAAATTGAAAATTGGAAGTTCAAGCTTTTCTTTTGCATGATCTGATCTGACTTGGAAACTTATTTTCTTCTAGGAACCCTAAACACAGGATTGTTCCATCCATTGCACTCTCTGGGTCAGAAATTGCAGCATATGATGATGTTGGTGCGGACGACCCAGATTTTGAGTCCATTCAAGGTTAGAGCAATTTGACATTTTCCATGTAATTTCAGGCTTGTATCTTTTATTAAGATGACAGTTAAAGAGTTTTCTCCTTGGAATGTTGGATTTAGCTTTGGCAGAGGCAGGCATCATTCCCAGCAAGCTTTCAGGTAGGACCACTGGTTCCGACGGTTTGAAAGGAGGAATCAACTTTTTTCCTGACCGGTAAAGCTGCACTGTTATTCATGAATTTCATCAATTCTTGAAAAGTACTTTTTGGCTCAGTTAAACATACCTGGTGCTGTAGATTCATTTCTCGAGAGGATCTTATAAACTGGAAAGCCTTGGTAGAGTATGATTTTGAGCCAGGAGTAATAGAGCAGGTATAATAAATCTCCAATTTTGTGTATCTACTTAGGAACTATTAGACTGATGCTTCACTAGTCTTTTCATAGCTCTTAAAACCTAACTTGTTTACAGTCCAGATATCAAGGACAAAGGTAGCTTATATGGACTTGAAGGAGATCAGTCCAGATTCGTCACCTGGACTTTTTATAGACATGTTGGCCGGAGAAAAGAGCATACTCAGAAAAGTTTTTGGTACAATTCTTATCTTGGTTTGTTACTCACATACCTATGCACTCTCCCCTTCCCCTTTTCTTCTTCCTTTGCTTTATTTCCCTTCCTTTCAAAAAAGTATTTAATGTGTAAATAGCAGGAGTATTCTTGACTAGTACCGTTTCTAGATAGAAGCACTCAAATCTGATTACCATGTCATATATTGGAAGATAAAATTTAGGAAAGCATGATTGGTTTTGGCCAAGAAAATGCAAAGAGCAAATGCTAAATTAATATAAAGATAAGAATGAGTAGAATGTGCAGAATTGTGCTTGTAATACTGTCATTAATGTAAATAAGATAATGTGCTACGTTGCTCATTTTTATTGGTTAGGGAAAAAAAAAAAAAAAAAAAAACCTTTGTGCCATTCTTCTTTCTAAGATGGCAAATCAAGCACTGCAATCAAGCTTGCTGGCAATCTCGTATAAATCGATTTCTAAATTTTGTAGGACAAAGCAAGCGATTTCAATCAAATAAACCTTCATCAAAAGCACAAGCGGCAGTGGCTTTGACAAGTGGCAGAATGGCAGAAGCAATTTCTAATGAGTTGTTGAAGCTAGAAATGGAGAGTTCTTTAAGGAGAGCTGAAATGAAATTAATCAAGTCTGAGTTGCTTGAAAAGGGAGAGATACAGAGGTTTTGGGATGAAAAGCTAGAAAAAGAAAGAGCCCGAGGTTTTGATGTGGAGAAGCTTTACTTTTCTGCAGTTCAGGACCTGGAACAGGAGAAGATTATTCAGGAGAAATATGCTGCTGAGTCTTTGAAGGAAAAGGCGGCAATGGACTGCCAGAGGCAACTGGTTTCTAGTCTGAAAGAAGAGGTTGCTGATATGTCAGAAAGGCTTGCATCTGAGAGGACCATGTATGTTGTTGAGCAGGGTAAGTTGCAAGATATGCTCAGCGGTCTACAGTCCAAACAAGAAGCAATACTTGATGCAAAATCCATATTGGAAGCTGAGATTGAAGCTATCCGGATTCTCAGGTAAATGCTGAATTTGCAGACCCCCTCCACTCCTTGCCATACCATATTATAGTAACTGCTTGTGTCATAAAAGCTGGTTTAGCACCGACTTACTGGGCTTATCCTATATAATGTAATATTCCTTCTTGAAAGGACTCTTTGGGTCCTGACCCATCTCACTGCCTTGCATTGTAGAAAGTAGTGATACACGGTTATAATTGAGAAAAGAATAATGCATTGCAGGTCTTGGGTAGAGGATGAAGCAAGAAAAAGCCAAGCCCGAGCTAAAGTCCTTGAGGAGGTGGGACGAAGATGGAAATGGGATGACCAAGCTTGATTGTCATTCAGTTGAAAATGTTAACATCGGAAAACTAAATAAGGAAAGCTTTATTTATTTTGTTGAGCATGCTGGGGATGGGGGAGTTTGGTCAGAGTGTTGATATTTGGAATTGGATTACATCGGAGTAATTTTCATGTTTTTACCTTTCTCATATTGGTTTACTGTTGAAGGATTAAAGGGGCTGAAAGAATTCGGGAATCAATATCTTTCATGTCTGCACTCATATCATATCCTGTTTTAGTTAATTTTTTTTTTCTTAAAAAGAAAACCTAGCCGATGTAAAGATGGGCTGGAACATCAGCAGCGATTAAATGCCCTTGGATTGAAGCTGTGGTTAGTTGATGCTCCTTTAAGAATCAAATCCAATGGGAGAAAATAAGTGTAGGATTCCATAATTTGGTCAGATTGGGAGTAATATGAGCACATCAAAGTTGGGCTAAAAAATGGTTGGGTAATAATGGGATTGCCATTGCAAATTGGAAATTGCAGTAGACATGGATTTCATTCGAGTATTGGGAGAGTGCTTGATGGGCTCTGAACAATTGCTGAGCTTGTTTCCACCTTAGTCATCCTCCATTACAATAAACTTTGGTTTTCCCATTTTTTTTTTAATGAGAATCTTAGATTATATGATAAATTATATTTTGTTAAATTGAGTTTGAAAAATTTTATGTTGTTTAGTATTTGAGATTTCAAAAATTAAACTTCAATAAATAACTGAAATTAAAAATTCAATATTCTATTACCACACTATGCAACTTTTGGCAGAGAATAATATTTTATGGAACAATCTTAATTCGATATATATTATAAAAATCATTATATTTTAGCTTTTGGCATGAGGTTATGTCATTTCAAGTTTGGAGTACGAAGCAATATTTTGGATTATATGGCATAACTGTTACGTTAGTTACAGGCATTTCAATGATTAGAATATGAAACTTATCTTGGAAATTCTGAATTGGACTCTTTAGTTGAGATAGCTTAATGAGGTTTACCGTGTGAGAGTTTGTTTTAAGAAAAAAAGATGGCCGTGGACCCTGGAGTGGCTGGTGGCACCAGAACTGGTTGGTTTTTAAGGGGGGGCGGGTGGGTGGGAAGATTGTTCAAAAAGATATTCCCGCCCGACCATTTGGGCAACTTTTAGGTCTCAGGAACTTTCCCTTCTTTCTTCATTGGAATTGGACCCTTCCCTTGCGTTTCTCTAAAGCTTAAGCTATGTTCTGTTCTGTTCTGTTCTGTTCCGTTCAGTTCATTGTTTGATTGTTTCCCTCCCTTCCCTACCAATAATAGTTAACAGTTGCAGTACCAGGTATGTTTTGTTTGCTCTATATTTAGTTTGGACTTTTCGTTTTCTGTTCATCATTCTTCAACTACCAATTTGTTGTAAAACCTTGGGGTTTTTTTCTTTAATGCAAATCAAAATTTCCAGTTTACTTTAAAAAAAAAAAAAAAGACAAGGCCAAGAAATTTTCAATCCACGATAAAGAATCATGACATAAATCATGGGAAAGCTATGAACCACCAGCTTTTTTGGATAATATATTGTCTGCTATAAGCCCACTTGACCCCATTACATTTATAACCATGAAAATGACATTTGTTCTGCGTTTTTTATTCCCCTCAGATTTTCCCATTTTTTTCCCTATGAAATTTGCCATTGATTAGTTAACAAAAAAAAAAAAACCTCGGCCAGAGAAAAAAGAGAAGGTTTGATAATTCATTCCCTTCTATCGTGTTGTCAGCTCTCTCACTTCTCATTGTCGCCATATTAATAGACTTCAATTTCTTATTTCCCTTCTTTTCTTTTAACAAGGAGCTAAGTGCATACTGGTAGCTAGCTAGCTACTTTTAATTTTCAATTCTACGAATTTAAAAAAAAAACCACCACTTGGCTGAGAAAATAGTGGATAAATTTAAGGATATTTAGTCTGGTATAATCGGGACATGCTTTGATGTATATTATTTATACATTTTTTGAGCTGCAGATAATTTTGTTTTGATTTTGGTCGCCCAGAATGACACGGAGAGAGAGAGAGAGAGAGAGAGAGAGAGAGAGAGAGGTGTTCCATCAGATAAAACCCAGCAAATCCGAAAGAAGCCAAAAATAGGTCCATCCATCTGATTTTTCATTTTTTTTTTTGGGGGGGTGGGTGGAGATGGTCAATCACTAGAAAAGTTGGGTTTGCGTTGTTTTTTGCTTGGCTGTACCCCTGCGTTTGCTTCGGTCCATTAAGCAAACGGCTGGGAATTAAGTTTCAGCCTTTACTATGGTCTGTGGGTTATCTTCTGGGGTAGGGGCCCAAGGCGGCTTAATGCATGGTTGATCGGACGGTAGCTATTGTTTCAGGCTTATTCTTTAATCTTGAAAATCTTGATTAATTGGAAACAAACACCTACCAATTAGTTGGAGCTGAAACATTCAATTAAATGCATTAGAGACAAGACAGTGTCAATTGCCCACATCTTATTGCTAATAAAGTAGATAGTTAAGTCGTAGAACCAAAAGAAAAAAGGCAAGATATTTGGGCACGCTTGCATTTTGTTCAAATTTACAGTTTCTGGTGTCTCTTTCAGCTTTGATTTTGGCCGTGTTTTCACTGTACAATATACTTCTGAGGAAAATGGTAAGGTTTTACTCCTACCTTAAGTAAATTGTCATTCCTTTCGAATCAAAATTGGCCACTAGTTATTGGTGGTTGCTCTAGCTCTTAGCATGACAGTTTGTTTTGGATTCTGCTTATCAAGTAAATTTGTGTGTACTAGAATGTTTTTCATTGAAAGGTCTACAAATCTGATAACATGATAACGCTAATGCCTAATGGTTTAGGAATGTTTGCATCAGGATATGGCTTTTTATAGTTCAACCATATTTTCAACTCTCTAAATAGGGTTCTGCTTGAAGTTGCAACAGGATTGCGATTGTACTAGCCTTGCCGGCGCGTTCTTACATTCTTGGTTGCTGTATTCGCATTTAAAGCGTCATAATTGTTTAAGTTATTAATGATGGGAGATGAGGAGAAATGGACTAGGGATGTCAGCGAAGTATTTCTTTCCTATAGATGAGTGGAGGACGAGGGGTTCTATATTGACAATTCCTACATGATAGTCAGAGTCCTTGTTGCTGCTTCAATTGCAGCATTTGCAGTTAAGCAGCTCAATATCAAAAACTCAAAGTCATCTACTTCTTCGATCAAACCTTCAGGTACCCAACTTTGTAATTTCTTAGGTTTTCAATTTTCAGAATCCCAGTTCATATTTCAATAATAATAATAATAATAATAATAATAATAGTATTAAAAAAAAAGAAAGAAAAAAAATTGGACGTTTTCATTGATTCATATTTTCCCATTACAGAAATCTACTATTCATGGTTTATTTTAATTGCTAAACTTATATATTAAAAACAAGGATTATGTTATTCTTTTACTCATTTGGCCTGTCGGCTTCATTATGTTATGTTAACTTCTGCTCTGATAACACTGAAACTCAGAAAATGGTGAAGCAAGCTTTGAGCAACATCCACATAATGGGGACAATAAAAAGCAGTTTACATATCCTAATGATAGCTTCAAAGAAAAGGATGTAAGTATATATTTACCTTCAATCAAATTTTGATATCCTATTATCAATTTTCCCGATATGATTTGCTCTTTTTAATGTATTGTCTAAGAAATATTAGCTAGACTTTATTAATTATTTTCCACTAATTATTGAAATGTGATACATATTACAGGGTGAGGAAGAAGAGGAGGAGGAAGAGGTTAAATTGATTAGCAGCATATTTAATCGAGCTAATGACAACCAACCAGATATCGGTGATGAAGATATCCTACCTGAATTTGAAGACCTTCTCTCAGGGGAGATTGAATATCCATTACCCACTGACAAGTTTGACAGGGCAGAGAAAGAAAAAATTTATGAAACTGCAATGGCAAACAATGCAAGCGAACTGGGAAGGTTGCGCAATTTAGTAAAGGAACTGGAGGAGAGGGAAGTGAAGCTCGAGGGTGAATTGCTTGAGTACTACGGTTTAAAAGAGCAGGAATTTGATATTTCTGAATTACAAAGGCAGCTCAAGATCAAGACGGTTGAAATTGACATGCTGAATATTACCATAAACTCTTTGCAAGCCGAAAGGAAGAAGCTTCAAGAAGAGATTGCACTTTCAGCTTCTGTAAAGAAGGAGCTGGAGGTGGCAAGAAACAAAATCAAGGAGCTACAAAGGCAAATTCAGCTTGATGCTAACCAAACAAAAGCTCAACTATTGTTTCTCAAGCAACAAGTTTCTAGTCTTCAAGCAAAGGAGCAAGAAGCCATCAACAATGATGCTGAGGTTGAGAAGAAATTGAATGCTGTGAAGGAGTTAGAAATGGAAGTTATGGAGCTTAAGAGAAAGAATAAAGAGCTTCAACATGAAAAGAGGGAGTTAACTGTTAAACTGGATGCTGCTGAAGCAAAAATAGCCTCCCTTTCCAACATGACAGAGGTAAGTCCCACGAAACTTTCCTATATATTGTATTCTGAACTCAGGTAAAGGGTTTAGAGCCTTTTAGTTCTAACTATGAAATAATTTACTGGCATTGATTAGAGCTACTGATGGGTTGGTCTGCCTGGAGCAAACATTATTGCATCTTAATTTTTTATATGACTATTAGTCAAATATTTTATTGGAGACGTTTCTCTGCAAAATTCAGAAGCATAACCATTTTAAAAAATATATATATGAGAAGACCGACAAGCTAGCAAAATGGTTTAAAGGATTGTCAGGGAAGGTTTAGATACAGATTTTGTAAAACAATTTCAGAAGTTAAGCAAACCAGGCCTTGGCCTTGTGACCAGTAATAGTGTAAATGTTCTCCTTTGTGGCTTGTGCATATATGTGATTCTTTCCTTTCTTTGTCTAATGCTACTGCAGAATGAGATTGCTGCCAGGGCAAGGGAAGAGGTCAGTAATTTAAGACATGCAAATGAAGATCTGCTTAAGCAAGTGGAAGGACTTCAGATGAACAGATTTAGTGAGGTTGAAGAGCTAGTGTACCTTCGTTGGGTCAATGCATGCTTGAGATATGAACTCCGGAACTACCAGGCACCTGGAGGAAAAATATCAGCTCGTGATCTCAATAAAAGTCTGAGCCCCAAGTCCCAAGAGAAGGCTAAACAGTTACTATTAGAATATGCAGGGTCAGAACGTGGGCAAGGGGACACAGATCTTGAAAGCAGCTACTACTCTCATCCATCCTCTCCTGGAAGTGAGGATTTGGATAATGCTTCTATTGACAGTTCCAACAGTAGATTTAGCAGTCTCAGTAAGAAACCTAGCTTAATCCAAAAGCTGAAGAAATGGGGCAAGAGCAAAGATGATTCAAGTGCTCTTTCATCACCAGCCAGATCCCTCTCTGGAGGCTCTCCGAGCAGGACTAGCTTGAGCTTCCGCCCTCGGGGTCCATTAGAAGCACTTATGCTGAGGAACGCAGGTGATGGTGTTGCAATCACAACTTTTGGTAAAATGGAGCAGGAACTCACTGATTCCCCTGAAACTTCAACTGTTCCAAACATTAAAACTTCCGGTGACTCTCTGAATTCTGTTGCAGCATCATTCCACTTAATGTCTAAATCAGTAGATGGAATTGTAGAGGAAAAGTATCCTGCTTATAAGGACCGTCATAAGTTGGCCATGGAGAGGGAGAAGCAAATTAAGCAAAAAGCGGAAAAAGCAAGGGCAGAGAGGTTTGGAGACAAGTCAATTTTCAATTCAAATTTTGAGTCTAGAGCAATGGCAGAAAGAGAGAAACCTGTAACTCTACCACCAAAACTTGCTCAAATAAAGGAGAGGACAGTTGTTTCTGGTGACTCAAGTGAGCAATCTAACGATGATAAGGCTGCAGATTCTCAAACTATAAGCAAGATGAAACTTGCCCACATTGAAAAGAGACCACCTAGGGTGCCCAGACCACCACCAAAGCCAGCCAGTGGCGTTTCTGCTGGTGTGAATACCTTTACAACAGGACAACCTCCTCCACCTCCACTACCTGGTGCGCCACCACCACCGCCGCCACCACCTTCTGGTGGGCGACCGCCTCCACCTCCTCCTCCAGGAAGCCTACCTAGAGGGGCAGGCAGTGGCGATAAAGTTCACCGAGCTCCTGAACTTGTTGAATTTTATCAGACATTGATGAAACGAGAGGCTAAGAAGGACACATCAACTTTGATTTCTACAACATCTAATATATCAGATGCTAGGAGCAACATGATTGGAGAGATTGAGAATAGATCGTCATTCCTCTTAGCTGTGTGTTAAAGTTTTCCTTTCATTTATCTGCTTATCTTCAGATACAGTGTAGGTGTTCTTTAGTCAAACTTAATGACATGAGATTGTGTGGACTGATCCAGGTAAAAGCTGATGTGGAAACTCAAGGTGACTTTGTTCAGTCCTTGGCAACTGAAATTCGAGCAGCTTCCTTCACGAACATAGAAGACCTGGTGGCTTTTGTAAATTGGCTAGATGAGGAACTTTCCTTCTTGGTATGCAATAAAATCTTTACAAGCTAAAAAATTTATTTCTGTCAGAGGTATTTATAGTTTGAATTTAAAGATATCTTATTGCATAATAGAAACATAGATTTTTTTTTTTGAGGTAATATGGCAGAAAGATGCATCTTGGAACTAAACCATGGATCTAAGACACGTTTGATGTTGCTGTCCATTGTCAGCCCTATTATTATACCATTCATTTAAAAAGACCTAATATCATTGCTTCAACTAATATTGTGGCAGGATGTATTATATATGAAACCAGTTGCTCATTTATCTGTATAGTTTCTACTCTATTGACTGAATTATCTTTCTGCACCTGTCTAGGTTGATGAACGAGCAGTTCTCAAGCACTTTGATTGGCCTGAAGGAAAGGCTGATGCATTAAGAGAGGCAGCTTTTGAATGCCAAGACCTACTGAAGTTGGAGAAGCAAGTCTCTTCCTTTCTTGATGATCCAAACCTCCCATGTGAAGCTGCTTTAAAGAAGATGTACAAGTTGCTTGAAAAGTATGTGAATTTGGATTCATTTAGTTTAATTTCTGAACCTTTGGGCTATAATCTACTTAAAACAGCAAACCCAAATAGGAATCTTCTAGTTTTGGTTCAGGAGCATTTCAGTATTAATTTACAATCTCTTAGATGGTAGAGATGCACTTTCTTTTGTCATATACAGTCAGAAGGTCTGTCATTTTATCAATTCTGAGTTGCTATTGCATTTTTTGTTTTTTCAGAGTGGAACAAAGTGTATATGCACTCTTACGTACAAGAGACATGGCTATTTCACGTTACAGGGAGTTTGGAATTCCTGTTAATTGGTTATTAGATTCTGGGATTGTTGGGAAGGTATGAACCAAAACAATGAATTGAATGGTTTGGCTTGTTAATTTTAAGCAATGGTAGTTTTATACGTGGAACTTCCACTTCTCTGGCTGTTATGGAACGTAGCTCAATAAATGGCATGCTGATATGATGATGTAATCACAAGTTGATCAACCCTACTATGTTATGCTAATCGTTCAGCATGTCATTGCTATCATGAGGATTATGATTATCAGAAGGGCCATACTGGAAATTTTAAATTCCTGTCAGTTTGGCATACTTTTCAAGATTTTGTATATCCCAGTGTCGTTATGATTTAGAAGTGCATAATTTGCTCTATGGAATTAAGTACAGATGAAACTACCACTACAAATTGAGAATTAGTGTGTAAGTTTTATTACTACCGTATAATGTAATTATGAATTTCTGTTTTCTCTTGCATATTGCAGATCAAGCTTTCATCTGTACAATTGGCGAGGAAATATATGAAACGTGTAGCATCAGAACTTGATGCATTGAGTGGACCTGAGAAAGAACCAAATCGAGAGTTTATACTTCTGCAAGGTGTCCGTTTTGCTTTCCGTGTTCATCAGGTATTTTACTTTGCACCTGGCTCTCTTGGTCATAAGCAGCAGGCTAAAGGTTATAAAAATTCTTTGTTTTTAACTTTTAAGATGTCGAGTTCATATCTTTAAAACACAAATTCCGACCCTGTCCAATCAAGAGAATTGCTTGTGCTGGTTTAAGTAATGCTGTTTGAAATGTTCAAATAAATGAGAACTTGATATCTTTTTTTCCGCCAGTTTGCGGGTGGTTTTGATGCAGAAAGCATGAAGGCTTTTGAAGAACTTAGGAGTCGCGTGCATACACAAATGGGAGAAGAGAATAAGCCAGAAGCATGATATAGATACTATTTTTGGCCTTATCTGTTCCTTGTTTCTCCACTTCTCTGTTGTATATTGCTGTTATACTATTACTTGACAATATTGCATCAGAAATTGCTCCATATAGATTTTGATATTGTAAAATGAAGCTGTTCAGAGAGACAAAAAAAAAAAAAAAAGGAAAGACAAATATTACTGCAAGACCAGTGTAATTCCACGCTTTGTGGTTCAAGTTTCATTAACATATGCTTACTTTGATGCCGTTTGCATGGCACCTGAAATGTGTATATATATACTCAAGTCAAGGTAATTCTGTGAGGTATTTGCCCCCAGCCAACATGCAAAGCAGCCATCACTATAGATTTCAACTGTCTTCGGGGTCCCTAACAAGCCAAATGTGAAGCCCAGTGGCAGTGCTTTCCTGTTAGTTTAGTTAAAACTGGATGCCCATCACATCTATTCCTTATTCAATTGCCAAAGTAAAATACAATCTGACCAGTGTAGTTTCAGGGAGACATCCAAGCCAATGTGGACAAGAGATAATGTTTCATATATTGGCAAATTGTGATTACAAGACTTATAATTAATGTCCATGAACTTGGCGCCTCCTAACTTCCCTTGAGTTTCTGCCGGCGGAAAAATGACTTCAACAAACGACTGGGACCCTCCGCTATACTGCGGTCGTCGCACATTATTAATTGAAGAGTCATCAGCATTATCGACAGTATGAAATAAAGTCTGAATTTTGAAACAACCACCGAAGAGAAGGGTATAGCATATAACATTTGATGACAGACTGATGAACGAGAAGCAAGATATAAAATGCCTCCCAGAAAAGGTTTCCAAGAAGACAGCTGAATTCTTAGATTTAGTTGTAAGTATCTGACAAACTAATTAATTAATTAATTAATTAATTAAGCTTCCTAATGAGTACAAAATATGCATCTCTATCAGCTCATAATCTCTTGTAGCATCAACACATGCTGCACAATGCAATATATCCTTGTCCAGACACAGCTTTACTTTCTTCATTTGGAATATTAATTTGAGAGAGAGAGAGAGAGAGAGGAAGGGAGGGAGATTATAACAAAAACAATCCAAATACACTTTTTTGTTTACGAAAAAAATGTAGCAAAGAAAAAAAAACTAAGAATGAACGAACTAAAAAACTTGAATATATAAAGTTAATTAAATAAATTGAAGTTATGATTTATAACGGGTTTTATCGTCCAAAATTTTATTTTCATAAGAGAAAGATTGTCGATCAATGATACAATAATTGACCTCTCTCTCCCTCTTTTCCTTTAATTTTGTAAAATGATTGCATCATAAATACATATATTTTCAATCCATAATCATGATGATAACTATCATTAGGACATTGATCTTTAAGGAATATATATGCACACTCATATATAAATATATATATATATATATTCCTTTAAACTTTTATTCTAATTATCAAAAAATTCTTTGAAATAATCCATATATATCATATATAAATTCATTATTGCTATATTTAAAGTCCGTATATGTGGTTTGATAAAATTATATATGAACGCCTAACACATAATTAATCTTAAATGGAAGTCACATATTCATTAAATTTTCAATACCAATACGTATTATTAGATCTTAACACACACACATATATATATATATATATATATTAATTCGATATGTAGTTCTCTCTAAATATAGAAGGCATTCTCTGGCATATTGCCAATAGATTAGTTTGGAGTTATTTTCATCATAAAATTTTAACTTGGTCATGCCTTCACCGACTTTATAAGGAAAAAAAAGTGTGTCTAACTCGAATAATAAGAAACTAAGAAAAAAAAAAAAAAGAAAGAAAGAAAAATCAACTTGATTAACTAGGATAGAGAACGGAAATGAAATCCTCACCAATTGGACCATTTTCTATAAATCAAGTGGAGTGACCCAGAGGTCATAGTCATAAAAAGGACTAGTGATGATAGAAATAGCACATGCATACCAAAATTAAATGAGTGCCCGTCACTAAAATCCTGATTAATTATTATCCATTGATTTCCGCACCAAAAGCTTTGCTACCAAAATGGATTAATTTAGTTCTAGACTAGACTAGATGTATGTATTCTAATTTTGGTGCAACCAAAATGGGGGAGTAAGTGAGTGCCACCATAACCGTTAACTATTTTTCTCAATTTGCCACGTGGCACCAAACTATCACGTGAAGTAAGGATAAAAAAAACACTTGCAAGAGCTTGATTCTTCAACCTGAAGCAATTAATCCTTTTACACTAACCAAACCTCATTCCTAATAAATGGAGTATATTAAATTCTTTTGCTTGCTTGGCAAAAAAATATGATTATCAATAATGGTGTGTGTTAGCTTGATATTGTTTGTGCCGTGCCGTCACAACTACCCATGTTTCTTTCAAAAGGCCAAAATGGAAAAGACAGGAAGAAGCAAGTATATATAATCATTGTTGATAATCATGAAAATATTCTCTAAAACCCTAAAAATTATTTTATACAATATCATGTTTTGTCTTAGAATTATGTAATATTATTGTCCTTTACTGTACATTTACAAGCTCAATTTCAGAACATTTATATACTGATCAATATGATCTAAAATCGATTAAGGTTTTTATAGGCTAAAGGATGATCAAAGGAAATCAGAAGAGACAAACTCACCATAATAAATATATACACACACACACACACACACACTACAGCTAGCTGTTGATTATTATTAATTATCAATCTGTATTTCTTTTCTCTCTCTCTCTTTTTTTTTTTTTTTTTTTGGTTTTTCTTTCATTCACCTGAGAAATAATAATATCATTAATGATGCAACGGGTTCGGACCGGAGGGTACAAGGCGCTTTTCCACACCGTAACGCGGATCAATCTCGGCAGCAGTTGGCTTGGATTGTTTTGTCATCCCTGGAGGATGATTAGCCTGCTGTTGTTGATGATGCTTTTGAAATGGAGTGAAGTCAAATTTGCTAGCAACAACTTTTCTACTGATCAAAGAGTTACAAGAAAGCGAGGAAAAGGGTATGGAGTGGGGTTGTTTGCCACTGATATTGAACTTAAAATTGTGGAATTCATGAAGCAATAACAAGAGAAAGGAAAGCCAAAGGATGGTGAAAACCAAGTGGGAAACTTTCCAGGTCATGGAGATTGAGGTAGCAGGAGGGTTAGAAGGGGAAGCATGGAGCAGAAAAGAGAGGAGAACCAAAAGAAAGAGATCTTAGTTGGTAAAAATTGAAAGATTTGGGAAGTTTGACAGGTTATATGTAATGGACGAAATGTAGGAAATGTGAGTGTGGAACATTTGGTCTTCCATTTAAGACTTGGGGCTGAGGGGACCTTTTTAATGCTAGCTATAGCTAATTTATTGAGCAAGAAAGAGTCACAGAGAAGGGAGAGCGGCAAAGCCTTTGTTTTGGCAATGAAAGTTGCTTAGAAATTAATCAAAGAAAAAAAGGGGGTCATAATTATTATTACTTATAAAAAGATTGTCGAACATTGAATAATATGAAGTTTGATAATGATTATTATCAGTGATGTTTTGAGGCAAATATAGGAATAATGAGTGAATGAACGAATAAAAACGGAATATATTCTTATTATTAATTCCCCCTTTTTTACTATCTAGGAAAAACTATAGAATTGATGATGCATTGCATTTTCATGATGGGTACAAGACAACGTACAAAGGAAGATCCCATCCCATCCCATGCTTGGTTTTGAGTGGATTGCGACTAATTAATGAGAAGGGTGGGGAATGTGCGATCCACTTTATCTATGGACAAAGCAGCATAATGTATGAACAGTTTCAGCAACATATTTTTCCTCGTCATATAATAATTCTTGTTAAATCATTTTTTTGTCCCTTTTCCTCGTCAAATAACATCAATTTAATTGATGAATTTATTAAAATAAATAAATAAATTCGTAATATCAGATAATATATTTTAGGATTAATGTCTTATTTTTTATATTAAAAAAAAAACAAAAAAAATGCAAACATTGTAGAAAAATGGAGGTTCAAATTTTAGCCCAAAATCAACAATTTGGGCCCCGGCATATAGGGGCTATAACAGCCTAAAATGGAGCCAACATATTAGGACACCTATTTTCTGTTGTCGGTGATAAGCCCACGCTACCGCCTGAGCTGTTGCTGTTTATAAAAATCGACTTAAATAAACAAAACCAAACAAAGTATCAATAAAACCTACGTAATATAGCAGAGCGAAGTCATAATTTCCGGTATCCAAATCAGAAGAACGACAAGAACCAGAACGAGAAGTAACTATGGTGAGCAAATTATTACCCCTCTACCTTTCGATTAGATTAAATCAAAAAAATTTCTGCCTTTATTTGCCCCGACAATTAGGGTTTCCTGTTATTCTATGGTTCCTTGTAGATCTTACGATCCCTAAATAGTGATGGTGGTTTAGTTATATAATTATTGTTTAATTTATATTTAATTTCCTTAATTATTCTTGATTTCTTTCATTACCCCTCCCAATTTTCGATTTTATATTGCGGAATTTTGATGCAGTTATTTTGATTTCGCGACTTTAGTTTGACTTTAGCTTCATATGGCTGAATAGGTTTTATGCAATTACTTAAAAAAATATAAATCTTTTGGAGCAACATTTCATGGGAAATATATTTTAGGCTGATTGCTAATATAAGTTGCAGAATTAACAAGTTATTTTGTGGGGGCTTTGGATTAATGCTATTAATTTTTCTGATGTTCAACTTTTTTCTAAAGCTTTTTTTTTAAAAAAAAAAAAATTCCATCCATTGATAAGTAATTAAAAAGAGCTTAATCTACTTTGTTTGTGCTTCTGCAGTCTTCACTTGCAGCTGCTAGAGCAGATAACTTTTACTACCCTCCGGAATGGGACCCAAGTCAGGTATGTAGGGTTTGGAATTATTTGCCCGCTGCATAGTTTTTTGGTTGTGAGGAAATCTTTTGCTTAACTTGAAATTATTTATGATTTATGGCATTTTAATCTTTAAATTTTGGCGCTGCTCTTCTTTTCAGGGCTCTTTGAACAAGTTTCACGGTCAGCATGCTTTGAGAGAGAGGGCAAGGAAAATAGATCAGGGCATTTTGATTATAAGGTAATGAATCACATTCCTTTTGGAATTTTGATACTATTTCTTTTCTCTAAAATATGTTGTTTCAGTATTTTCAAAATGTTTATATTAACGGGCTTCAATGTGGCTAATGGGAAATAATAGGCTGAAAGAACATGACTGAGCTTTTTCGGGTTTAGTTTGCTAAGAATCTCTTCACTGTATTGGGATAAGAGTGGTTGGCAACTACGCTCTGGTTGCCATTTTTCTTAACCCAAAGATTTTGTTAATTATTTGGTTTACTTAAGAACCTGGTATCTCTCTATCCTTTTTGTTTCGTTTTTCTGCAAAGAGAAACAAAAATCTCTGTGCTCCTCTTTGACGTATAGCTATGATGATCTAGCCTAAGGTGTGGCTATGTAGAGGTATCTAAATGTTTAATGGTTTCTAGTATGGAATTCATATATGAGATAGTGTACGAGCTTTATAACTTTATAAGTGACAGCTGACTTGTTAGAGCAAGTGTTGAACCATAAATGAGTTAATTTCTTAATCGGTTTGGTTTAAATTTAACTTTTGGTTTGGTAAGTTCCTTTCGAAAGGTTATTGTAGATCTGCTTTTCATTCTTGTTTTGCTTTCAGGTTCGAAATGCCTTTCAATGTATGGTGTGGTGGTTGCAATTCAATGATTGCAAAAGGTGTACGGTTCAATGCTGAGAAAAAGCAAGTGGGAAATTATTATTCTACAAAGGTATCTTTTTTTTTTTTTAACTAATTGCATAAGCTACTTTGTGCAGCATAATCTGAACTTGTCTAAAGGTTTTTCTGTGATTTGGTTTTGGTTAATGGAGAACTAAACATTAGGTCATTGCTGATCTGGTATTCATAACAACTACTTGTTTCTTTTAGATATGGAGCTTTACCATGAAGTCTGCATGCTGCAAACATGAGATAATCATTCAAACGGACCCAAAAAATTGTGAGTATGTGATCATTAGTGGGGCTCAGCGGAAAACTGAAGTATTTGATGTTGAGGATGCAGAGACATTAGAGCTCCCTGCTGATGAAGGTACGTAGTAAGTTACCTGAATTTATTGATTCTTATATGATAACTACTTTCAACTACAGAACTGCTTTACTTTGCTTGAAAACATAGTATTCTGGAATAATTTGAAACAATGGCAAGGAACTAACTGGTTGTCAAAATGTGAATCTCTCTATAGTTTCCAATCAAAAGCATGGTCAAGCCCATGCATCATGCGTAATGAGCATCAACTTTTTGCAAACATCTCTCTCTTTTTTTTTCTTCTCTCCAGTGGGTTTTGACGGTTAAATTTTTTGTTCTTCAGAAAGAGCCAAGCTTGCAGATCCATTTTATCGTCTTGAACATCAGGAAGAGGATTTGCAGAAGAAGAAAGAAGCTGAGCCAGTACTAGTTCGCCTTCAGCGTGTATCTGATGCCAGGCATTCAGATGACTATGCCCTCAACAAAGCTTTACGTGCCAAACTTAGAGTATCTTACTAAGCTCTGATTAGTTTGTTAGTTACATATTTTTATGGGCTTGCTTCCTAGTTTTACTTCTTTTCTGTTCCAGAGTCAAAAGAAGAGGGTTTTTGAAGAAGAATCTGCTTCAAGGAAAATGGGCCTAAGCATTCGACTCCTTCCGGCAAGTGAAGAAGATGCTGCTACCGCTGCAGGAGTTAAATTTTCTTCCAAGTTTGAGAGAAATCGGAAAGATAAGAGAGCATTGATTAAATCTGCTTCAATCTTCCCTGGATCATCAGGGTCGTCCACGTCCAATAAGAAAAGGTTGGAGCTAGAGTCCAAGAGAAGAAAAATCTGTGCAGCTGCAGCTTCTAACTTGCTGACAGGGGCTTTCAAGCCATCATCATGGTCACAAGACGCTGTGAAGAAGAGTGCTTCAATGAATGCACGAAAATTTTAGCATGGAACTTTCAGAATGCTGTTTCCATTCGTATAAGTTTTAAGGCAGCTGGGATGGATGAATTCCGGTCCCTGATTTTTCTTGTGCAAGATTGTGCTGGATCGTGTATGTAAATATACATCTACTGCTAGTTAACTATGTTCCGGCATCTGGCTTGAAGTGGTCCATCTCTGGTCATAACAAATCAGTTAGATGCCTAGTAGTTGTTGTCTGTGACGTGATTATGTTTAGAAAACGGAATGAATAGATATCATTGCTACCCACTTCAACATTTATTGTTTGAGTGTTTTTCACACGTCACTTAATATATCTCATTGTATAAGACCAGCATTCCAGTGTAAAGAAATTAGTGTGCAACATTTGTGAATGATGGTTTTTTCTTTTGCATTCAAAACAAGAATTAACTTCCGATTTCCCTTATCTTGTTGAAGTGGGATGTTGGGCCTGATATGTTGATGATTAGGCCTAAACACCTTCCAGCCTGGTACGTTGATTATTTCAGATCAGTAAACGATTGACAAAGACGGGTCTTGAGCGTTGTCATATGTCCTGGCAGAATGGCTTTCGTCCAGGTTAGATTGTTGTAATGCAGTACATAAACCAATCAAGGTCGGCTTATCACCCAAAGTTTGATGAATTTTTCCATTTCTTAATAAACTAATCATTTGTAGGTTTTGAAAACAAAATTTATCAAAAAGACAGCAGAAATATATATAATAATGCGACAACCACACGCTGCAGGGGAATCATCGGATTCTCATCAGTGATCAGCACTTTCTGAAAAAAAAAAAAAAAAACAATAATTAGGTTGCTATAATAAATCTTCCTGAGAGCGCTGCCTCTGTAAATATATATGCGCACTTCCTTTTCCGTATACATAATGGGGATGGGTGGTGGAAATGAATGGATTGTATGGAAATCCCAAAGAGGAAAAGATGATGGATATTGCATTGCAGTCGCAATAGTTGTGCTGCTGATGATCCCGTAGTACTGCTGCTGCAACAGGGACTGATCCTCAAGAGGCTTAAATTTCGGCTCAGACACATCTTAATTATTATTATTATTATTATTATAATATATTATATATGCCACTTTAACTGTACTTAAAAAGTATGTATAACACTATAAGTTGTAAGATTTTCATGTCTCCGTTCCGTTCTGTTTGTTTGTTTTTATAGCCATCCACTTCCCAAATTTACTTTTTCGAGGTGATTTCATGATTAGCATTGAGCTTTGGAGAAACTAGTATAGTATTCCCTATTTTGAGCATCAGAGGAGGGAGGGGAACAGTTCCGTACTGCCAATTAATTTATAGGCCATGTTCATCTTCATCTTTCTTGCAGTCTATAGCCACCTAACACTGCCATAAGATCACGCAACTGGCTCAAACACAACCAAATCCAAGGTAACTAACAACCCCTTATAAAAATAATGCTACTAATACATTATACAATAAAAAAAAAATCTCTGCCTTTTTTTTCGGCCTTTCATCAGTTTTCTTTAAATAGAAATAAATAAATAAAAATTCACTGTCAGTACAAAAGCCATTGCCCGTTTCCATAAATCTTATATAACAGTATCTGCCTCCGGGGTTTCTTAATTTCTTTAGCTTTCTTTCATCCCTCTTATCTCCATCCATCACTCTCTCTATTGTGCATGGTATACTCTTTCTTTCTCAGAGAAGGGGAAAAAAAATGAAAATAACTTGTGTTTCTCGTCGCAGGACTCACTTTTCCGGATTTGTTGCTAAAATAGTTGAGCCCTCTTCATTATTAGTATTTGTTTCCTCTGAAGAGTCTCTTTCTTTGGCTTTTCTTTTGTTTGCTTTGCTCATTTCTTTTTTTGGCGTTTTAGTGTAGTTTTCTTTGGCTGCTTTAGGGTGTCTGCTAGTAAGCCTAGTCTTAAAACTCAAATGATTGTTTTGGCAATATGCTATAATTATGTTATCATTAATCTTTATTTCTTGGATGCTGTTGTTGGTATTCTAGGGCTGCGGCTGGCCGTTGCCACAATTTGCACTTGCTTGATGTTTCGTGTACTTTGATATCATTCTCGTTGAAGCAATCAAGAAACCAGGGAGTCTGGAAATATATCATTGTAACCAAGCTTTTCAGGTCAGTTATTCTCTTTGATTGCTCTCTCTCTCTCTCTTTCTCTGCTACTCTTTATTTTATGAATTACTTTTTTTGAGCATGCATTTACATGTTGGAGCTGGAGATCCAATACTGAAAAATGGTGAAAGAAAGTGAGTGTTGAATCAAGTAAACATCTGGCAAGCTATATGATTGCTTTTCATTCTTCGGAATCTTTGTTTCACGCACAATTGCATGAGAAAAAAAATGTATGCTTCAGAATTAGACAGTTGTATGTTGATGGTGCATGTTAAGCATGGATAGTGAAACATCGACTGTGCCCACTACCCAGTCCCACATCTTCAAACCCCTTCGGGGTCCCACTGTATACATGCATGAGTTGATGGTCGCTCTCTCTCTTTTTGATCCATATGTTTGCAATCATGCAATCAAGAAATGGGTTCGATCAAGATCATTATCTCTTTTCTTCTTTCTTTGAAACACCAAAATCATCATTTATTTGTTTAATTTCTTTCTTTGGGTTGCTCTAGCTAGCTACTTCATCTTGTTTAAAGAGAGAGAGAGAGAGAGAGAGAGAGAGAGAGAGAGAGAGAGAATTTCAGATCAATAAAATCTTATAAGCTGTATAAAAAGGGATAACAATGATACGCTTTATAGTGTACGCGAAATATTTACAAATGGCCTGAGTCTGAATAGTCTGAGAGTGAGACTGAGACAGAGTACATTAAAATAACCAAAAAAAAACTAAAGTTCTTGACTTTTTATACGATTCCTACTTTTAACGATCAACTGCTGAGACGCTGAGAACAATAGTAGCTTTCATTACTCCCTGTCCCTGCCGCTCGCTAACAGTACTAAAAAACTATAATAATTATATATCTTTCTTCATTTTCATTTTCTTTTTTCTTTTTCTTTCTTTTCCTTAAACCTTTGTTTTATTAAATATTTAATTAATAACATTTTCTCTCTTTCCTTCCTCTACCTAAATAAGACTAGTTCGACTGCTTTGTACCAAAAATAGAACACCAAATCTTATCTTCTATATGCAGTTTCATGGATATATTATATCCTTTTTCCTTTCAAATCTATAAAGGTAGTAGTACTGTTAACGGAAGCCTGCATTCCTTTTTTTTTTTCCTTATGTAGATCAAGTTCAATAATTGCATTAACGGTCTTGGCAGAACTATCTTTGGGTAGTATGAAATATATTTTGAACATATAGAGAAATATGAGCATTGGATTTGAGATAGAAAGATAAATCATAATCTATAAAGATAAACAATGATTAGCATTGTTTATATCCTCTTCATAGGCAAATGACTGGTTGATATTTGCATTGCTCTGTGTGTGTGTGTGTGTGGGCAGGTGGGGGGTGCCTGTGAATTCTGCACAAAGTAATCAGTAAGCTTTTGACCTTTACCTATCTGTGCACACCACACCCATCCTAATATGAATGTCGACTAAACAAATTTTAACTGCATTTGAGTCATTTCTGAGTCCTACTGAGATTTTGACAATTGATCGTACTAATTCAAAAAATAATAATAATAAAAAAAAGATAGTATGAAGTATGTTAATGTTAAGAATGACATGCAAAATGGAAAGAGGCAGCCCAATATAGTCCTTGAACAGGCTAAAACGTTAAGTAAAAAATGGGCCCTCGTTAGCCGATTTTCATGAGGTGTCTTGTCAATCTCATCGCAACTCTCATTCCTTTGTCTCATGGAGATTATCGGTGCTGGGTTGAAAGAGTTGCCCGACAGACAGGGAGTGGAGTATTAGAAAAAATTAATGCAAGGATTGTAAGGATTGAAACCCTGCTCTGTCATTTCTTTTAATATTTTAAAAAAGACGCATCCACTGCAACTAAAAACGATGGTATTCTAAGATCAGCCCCACCTCAAGTAGGATATAGGACGCTAAAGAGCCCGAATAAGCATTGTCAATTCCAATCTTATATTAAACGTAACTGCTGGCTATTAAATATATCAAAGCAACTTAATGCCATGAACTGTTCGCCAATATTGTTATTATTATGGAAAAAGGCAAGCAACAAATGACGAATTTGTTTAACTTTAAAGAATTGAGCAAAAGCCTGTTCTACGGATAATTCGCTTTTGTCGTCCATTAGTGGACTTGTAGCTGTTTTTTCAAAACACAAGCTACTAAGTTTCATGGAAGCCTTCTTGAGGAATGACAGATATATCAAAGATTGAATAATAGATTTTCCGGACAATAGAATGGAAGATCAATGGATATTCATGTAGATAATACAGTAAGTACAGAATTTTGACCTTGAAAAACGTAATGTTGATCTGAGCGAAGCACTCAACACTCTTTATGTAGTATGACATCGAACTTAACCCAAAAATTTATCAACTTTTATTATCCTAATCAAGGCACAAAGGCTGATGAAAATTTATTTTAGAAATAATAAAACTATAAGAATTTACTTAAAAAATGAAATAATTTAGGAATTTTTTAGCATTTTAAGCAATTGGGAGAAGAATGCTCAAGTTTAGGGTTGTGACTTGTGATCACTATGCTTTGGCATTGAGCGTATATTTTAGTGAAAAAGTATGTTTGAACTCATACGTGTCAATCCCCAAGTAATACCTTAGAGGATGATCATCACTTAAATGGTGTTTCTGGTTTATGAACGTTAATTTCTCTCTTTTTTTTTTTTTTTCAGGGTTCCGGTTTGCTGGTCACTTACAAAGGCAATTGGGCGAATATTAAAGTTGAGGAGATATGTAGTTTTCATTGGTTGGCAGCTAACATGACTACCCCACTCCCAGCTCTGGAACAGCTCGCAAGTGTTCCCCTCTTCCCTCGACAGAACTGAAATCTCAAGATAGTTTTCTTTGCCAAGGTGCGTTATTTTTAATTTCTTGACCCAACTTTTCCGCAATTCCCGTCTTTTGTATTGCATGATAATCAACTCGTGGTAACCATTAGTTTCAACTTGTTATGTCCACCTCAATTTGTCAGTCCAACCCAACTATACACATGTTTTACACCACCTCTACGCAACAATCCAAATATAAAAGATAGGTAAATACTGCCTAGGCAAGGTTTCAGTTCATTCTAACATTCTTCTTCTCATTACTCTTGCTCATCTCAAAAATTTTCCCAACCTTTATTGACTTAGGCATTGGAATCCTCCTGGAACACAAACTCCATTGCCTCACAAACTTCTTTTGTGCGATCGACACAACCTCCTTCCAACTAGTCACACAAGCTCATCAGCTCCATCACAAAAAAGATAAAAAAAATCAACATATAATATATTCTGTATAATTTTTTACTGACATGGTGAACTGGTCTCAGGTAGAACTTAGAAATGTTTGTTTTTTATTCCTGTTATCTTTATTCTTCAACCACTATCAGAAGGAGCTTGATAGAGGAGAACAGAACATAAACGTGTAGTTAGCATAATACTTGGTGAGCTGAATGCATTATAGTTCAGCTGATAAAAGAATTGTTGCACAACTGGAAGGCAGAAATTCTATTAGAAAACTATATATCCAGGTTTCAATGAAACTGAAGATTGAAAGATCAAGGTATCCTAGTCCACCTAGAGCAAGTATGGATAACATTCAAAAATAAGATGTAATAGCTTAAGATAAGATAATGAAAGCAAGCTGGAGAGCTATCTAACTTGACATATAAGGACAGAGCAGCTGAGCTCCGTGACAAAGATCAATCTCGAAAGCGAGCTATTCTTCCTTGTGGCCTGTACATATATACAGAAATGGTGCACATATATAAACTTAAGCATGGGAATTTGAAACCCAACAATTAAATCTGAGAAGTTATATAGACGATATGGCATGACGAGCAATTGTGTTCAGACATTAGTTCTAAAAAGTTACCTAGAATAAGACTGTTTGACATTGAGGATTGGTATATGGATAAATTTGCAGTAAACTCTTATAAAAAGAGTTCAGTTGTTCTTCAGAATTCTACTAAGAGATTGGCACTGCCTTCTCTAACCTATTGTTTGATTAATCTTTCAGCATGATGTGCTTTACTACTTCTTACACAATCAGGAAAAATGATCCTTGATATAATTGTTTTACATTGGCGAAGTAGCTAGGAAGTATTATGACTTAAAAAGTTCAACTTTATTCATGATTAATCTATATACTTTCTTAAGCATTAAGAAATAAGAAGAGAGACAGAGAGAAGATCAAGTGATAATAGACCAAGTAGCTTTAACTACTTTAGCAAAGTAGTTTATTGGTAGGAGTGAATTCTTGGGTTAGCAAAATAAATGCATACCTGCCTTGCAGTCTTCAAAGGTATTGATGCATATTTTCCCCAACCCAACCAATTAAAGCTTCTTCGAATGACTTCGCAATGCCCTCAGTTGCCTCCTATTTATGCATGGTTTGTGTTTTATATTTTAGAAAAACACAATACGTTATGCAAGACAGTTGTAAAAGATTTGCTATTTAGAGAAGTCACTTACATGTGTGTGCCTACTGATGATTTGACATTCTAGCTAGATATTATATATATATATATATATATATATATTATATATTACGCACCAGGAAAATATGATCGGCCAATGCATAGACATGTTAAAATCAATTAAAATCTTACTCTAATTTTGCCCTATGTTCTATAGGGCTAATGTGATCTTGTAGGTTATCATTGCAATACGTTTAGTGCTAAAGGCTACAAGCAGTTGGTCAGCGGACCAAGGAAATAAAGTTGGAGCAGAAGGACCATCAAGATTGTCAGACATTAAGGTGTGGAATGAAGCTCTACTGAATAACTTTATTCATAATATTTTTTTAAAAAAAAAAAATTGGCCTGCTACAGCATGCACTAGTAAGTAGAATGTCTACCAAAGTATAGACTCATCTAATTTATTAATAAGTTTTTCCTGATAATTTTTGACTAAAATTTTGAAGTTTATAACTATACATTTACTATTAAAGGTTAAGCCTTTAATTACCTCTGTTGTATTCTACACGTAGTTTCTAGATATATTCAGATCGTTTCAGCAATAATTTGTTGCATTATACTGTTATATATTGTTATTAAGAAAGAATTATGTGGATAAAAGAAGATGATTATGAGAAATAAAAATATTTCTATCTGAGATCACTAACAAGATGGTGAAATCTACATATATAAATAACCAAAGCCTTTGTACCTGCACTGCACTGAATCTCCAAGAACTTTTGATGATAATAATATCTTAGCCATGGCTATAAGGTGCTGTAGAATAAATTAACTCTATAGGGAAAGAAAGTGAAGAGTGGAAATTGGCTTATTTGTAGTCTCACGCCTCTAATTAAGCCTAGCTAGTTATGGAACAGATTAAGTCCTTCCTAGCTACCATACAAAATATAGAAAAGGCACCAAAACTTAAGCACTCTTTTTAATCAATGATTAATTATATTTCTCCTTTCTTCTTCTTCTTTTCACCCTAATTCATATACCTATATATAACATGGACATTCGTCTTCCTCATCAGCGGAAGACAAACAGGATATTAATTTAGTTCTCTCGACTCTTTCAGTAATATATAATTTGTATCTGATTTAGCTGGCAACTCTATATCATAGTAATAAGAAAGAACACAGTGACCAGTAATACGAGAATGACAAACCACAAAGTCAAATTCTGATAACCTTGATAGAAGAAATACAACAATATTAAATCCATTCCATCATTTAGCAGAGAGGATTTATCACACAGAAATCAAGTTGAAGATAGCCGTACAGTTTTTGTTTATTATAAATAGGAAACAGGAAAGGTTTATCAACGTCTTCAACAATAAGAATTGTGGAATTTGCTGGCAACAGCAGGATTTTCTTGGTAATGCGAATGCAAACTAATGTCTGAGGTGGACATGAGAATTGAAGTAGGGCTGCTTCCTTCATAGGCATATGAGGGGTTCGTCAAGTCTGAATTATGGTTAATTATTTTTGCATATGAGTTGACAATGAGACTCGAGCTAGGTTTTTCTGGTTGGGTGTTTGAGTTGGTCATAAATGTAGGACTAGACTTTTGCTCTTGCCCATTTGGGTCCGTCTTGTAAATTATACTAGGGTTTTGTTCTTGGGCATTACCTGTTGATTCATGGATGTTTGTCATTGCGCAGTAACCGTATCGAATCCTTTCATTGTTCATGCCCCAATTTCCCGAAAAAACTGTACAATTTTCCTCTAAATTTTCTCCGCTTGCGTCTGCAATGTTGTTTGAGTAATTATACATAGATGATGACCTTGTAATACCCAGAAATTTCTCAATGATACTTGCAAAATCCATTTGTCGTTCTAGCGATTGTACAGTAATATGGTGTTTTTCTTCTTCTTCGGCCGCTACCTTCGGACAATAGTTTGTTTGAGTAGGGGGACCCGAATTTTCACCAATTTCAAGAGGACTCGAGGACTGCAACTGCTCCAATTCATTAGGGTTCGACTCATCTGAATACTTATTCGAATTTTCGAGCCCTCTCATCTTCATTTTGTCTCTAGTTCTCTCCCTTGCTCTTGCTCTAGCCTTGTCCCTGGATTCTCTTGCAACATGATTGAATGGAACTTTACGTGATTTTCTTTCCTTCGCCTCTCTAGCCCTAGCGGTACTTCTCATAGATTCCCCTTTTGCTATAACACCTTGCTGGTCTCCCATTTTGTCTTGGAACTCTTTGGCTGCTGACACTACTTCGCTTTCAGAGGTAGATGACACGCTTTTTCCACCCCCACTGCACCTGTCCTTCACTGCGGGGAGATTTTCAGTGAGTTCCTTGATAGCAACCTTGGATTTAGAGAAGAGCCATTCAATAGTTTTGCTTGCTTTGTCGAAGCCTAACATGTCCTGAAGATCGAAAAACTTACGGGCAATTTGAAGTGACAACCTCATGCGCCGATCTCTTGGACCACGTGCTGTATAGATCTTACTGTGCCTGTCTTTCTTTCCAGTTCTCTTTCGAGGAATCCCCTGCTTTGCACCGTTACTGGTGCTTCTCCTTCTCTTGGTGGGAACCTTTTTGGTTTCCTTTATTGGAGAAGCTGCATTAATCTCAGAATCCGGTGGCGCCATGTTGCTACTGGAGCTCAAGATTTGTTGCTGTGATTGGGATAAAAGGTGACTCATAAGCAACCCATCATCATCATCAATAAAGGGTGAAGGAAAGTTAAAGAAAGGAGGAGAATGATCCTCCAGTGATGAGCCTGCAGGGTGTCCATCGCCTGAAAAAGAGCTTCCAGGCACGGCATGGGTGGTTAAGGGAAAAGGATTGTAACTGTTGCTTGAAGGAAACATGGGTGTAGACAGAAGTACTCTTGGCCTTGGGTCTGGCAGAAGCTGAAATATCACGCAAGGAGATTGTATTTATTGTAGACAAAAGTTCGTCTTCATTTGTTTTTTTTTTTTGGGGGGGGGGGGGGGAGAATGGGGGAAGGGAGCTTTAGGTAGGCAGCTTAAAAAAGAGAAAAAAAAAAAAGAGGGAATAGGGAACTGTGGAAGTGATTGGATGCGAAACACAGGTCATGGGAGGCAGAGAAGCTGTGAAAGTGAGGGGATATTATTGGTTATTGAATAGAAACTTAGGCCTCCCCAAGCTCCGGTTTGTGACATTTCACGTGGGTGTGGGTAGTTGCCTGATAGCAACCCTTCCTATTTCCTTCTTATTCTCTTTCTTTCTTTTCGGATAGAAAGATGAGAAGAGAGAAAGACCGTCCAGAAGTACCCCAGAGAAAGAGGGAGTAGACATGGCCACCACTATAAAACCTAGCTAGGGGGGAAGGGAAAGAGAGAAAGAAAAAGAAAGAAACACAAGGACAATAATTAATTATAGAGCAGCTGAGCACACATCCAGAAAGAGAGAGAGAGAGAGAGAGAGAGAGGAATACAATGCAGAGAGGCTAGGGTCTGCTTTTACAGCCCATGGAAGGGCGGGCAAAGGGCTTTTGTTTGACTGGAAGACCAAATGTCGCTTTCGAGGTTGCATTTCCCACTCTGACTACTGTCTTGGCCTTCATTGTTCATTGGGATCCTTCCATTGGTTTCCTTCTCCTTGTTCTACCTTCTACCTATTTCCAAAACAAGTTACTCCAATCTATCACCTAAATTAGTTCTGGCCTTTCCTTCCTTCTCGCCTCCTTTCTCTTGTTTTCTTGGCATTCTTGTCTACACTGTAAAATAATTAACCAACTCATGATACAATCCCAAATGTTGGACTAAATTTAGTCTAAATTTTAAAAGTTTTCATGTAAAAAATTGTTATTAATGCAAGGTAGAAGCGTCAAGTAATAACATTTATGCAAGACAACAAGCTAACCCAATGCATGTGTGTGTGTGTGTGTATATATATATATTAGGGGCCTGTTTTTATTGTTCTCTGTAATCAGTCCATAATAATGTATCACTCGTGATAAATTAATGATAGTAATTTTATAAAAATGCTCATATAGGTTTAACCAATTATATATGTCCTTAGTCCCATCATATGTCTATTTTGTAATTCAGTGTAATTATGCATGGACCTCATAACTTAAATTTGTTTCAGCTAATTTTGAATATAATATATACATATAGCAGTATTCAAAACTGTGGTCCACTTTATATATATATATATATATATTATATACATATGCATGAATCTTGAGTATATATCAAGTCTACTTCTTTAATTTTTTAAGTCAGAGTCCTGTGCTCATTTTGTTGCTTACTACTTGCAGTTGCAGCTTTGGGTATCAGTAAGAAAGGGAACACATGGTTATTCAATTTGGACCGCACAAAAATCTGTAGCCTACATCTGGCAGCATGGCTCGCCAGTAGTACAAACCTGTATCCGTATCCACAAAAGGGTTTGTCAAAACCCTAATGTGCTAGCTGAAAACCAGGTTTGCACTTTTGCATGTATACTGCATCCTCTTAATTCATTTATTCAATTTTTACATGAAGCTGTTCACAAAAATCAAATAGCCAGCTTCATCTCTCCCCCTAAATATTGCACTCAGTTTAATTTCTTTCCGTTGCACCAAGGAAATGCCTTTGACTGACATGAAACATTTTTCCTTTTTGAAGGTCATTTTCACTTGAGGCAGTAAGAGAAGATCAAAGTAAAAATAAACTATTTTTGAGGTTTATCAGATAATGTCCAGCCAAAGTGATCTATAGTAATCATTTACGAACATATTTGCTTGCAAGCAAACTAGACGGTGAAACGTCGCCACTTGTCTGGACTGCGGAAGCTTTCAAACAATGGGACAGAGGTTGGTTACTCATAACGAGGGATAGGGCGCTAATTAAGTGTCAGAGAATAAACTACTTTGTCATCAAAACTAAAAAAAAAAAAAAAATCTACACTTTTTTCGGATTGGATGCTCCTTTATTCATTTATAAGCACTCAAAACAATTATTTTTACTGCTTTTCCATGTACCTGATTACTCTAGCTTTATATTATCCCAGACTAGATTTGGCAAACACATGATGGGTGAATTTTTTAAAAAAAAAAAACTATTTATATTTTTAAAAAATATATTTTAAAATAAAAAATGTGTGATATAAACATGATAATTTTTTTAAAAAGTGAGTTTTTTTTAATGCGTTGTTATTAAAATAATGAAATAAATTTGTGTTTTTTAAAAAGGATAAAAAGTTAGGTGAGTAAAAGGAATTTATATTTTAGGAGGTGGGTAGTTTTATAAATGTGTATTTTTAAAAAAAATTAAATGATATTGTTATTCCTAAATTTCTTTTGTTTATTACAATTTTATTTTGGGTAAAGCTAACCAAAAATTTTTGAGGGATCAAATGAATAATTATCATGAACATTTATGATAAAAATTTTTTAATTTTATAAACGAGATTAAAAATTTATCAAATGTCTTATTTATTTATTATTTACTTTTAAATATATAGTAAAGGTATATTGTAACTTTTTAAACTCACTTATGAAATTAAAAAATTTCACCATCGATGTACTTGACAAAACTTCAGGTCAAATACAAAAATAAAGAAAATTAAGAATTTTTTAATATTTTGAGCTTAAACAATAATAAAAAAATAAATGTAAAATATAATTATTTGATAGGCCATTGAAAGATAAATGTATAATACATTAAAAATTAAATTATTTTTGGTCAAAACTAATAATTATATTTATCTATAACTTCTAATGCATAAAATTAAGTTACAGACAAAAATAAAAAAATAAAAATTTTATTTTAAGACTATTTTAATTATATTTAAAATATAAATACATATAAACATATATATATTAAGAAGATTTTCAAAATTTTTAAGAGGCTTCGCCTCTATTTGGGTTTATGTCAATTATTTAACTGAGTTAATATGATTTAACTTATGATACTAAAGTCAACTAAAGGTTTTATAATATATATAGTAGATATATAACAAAATTAAATTATAAATTTTTTTTACGGTATAGTTATTCCAAGCATTAATTCTTGAGCTCACTTTATCTATGTTTGCTTAGGAGTCATTTACTTTCTTCAATTTTAGGTTGCCTTTGATGAAAAATATATGCACGGATATGAAGATGGATATAGTAGGCAGTAGGAACTCTATGCATGAATTATCAAGCAAAAGAGCAGCTTGATACTTGATGAAGAATTTGAATCACGAACTGTACAAATACAAATTAGCAATCGTTACATATAATATAACATTGGCATGTGTTGTCCCTTTCCAATCAATCTTTCTACTTTCATGTACTGATATCTGAAGCTCTAACGTTTATATATATTTAGATCACATCAAAAGGCGATTGTTACATATCCTGCCTATGTACATTAATGTACAAGGATGAAGATCCAAAAATCATTTGGATCTATCGCCTTACCTTATCATATACAATAGTAGTTGCTTTGCTTAGATTGAAGTTAAATGATTACTTGTAACCTTTTGCTTTTTAAGGGGTCTTTTCGATATTGCCTTCTTTCACAAAAAATTGTTTCCCAAAAGCTAAACATAAGTGATGCCCCGTAAAATGCAAATGATGTATCTCCATGATCACAGTTAAGTACGGCTACAATCAAAAAAAGAATAAAAGAGAGAGAGAGAGAGAGAGAGAGAGAGAGAGAGAGAGAGAGCGAGAACAACGAAGTTGATGGGTAATTAATAACTCCAATTAAGGTTTTCGACTAATTAATGTTAGTAGTAACATACATATATAGCTCTATATATGTGATCATGTCTTTTGTTTTGGTTTTTATTTTGCCTCTTTCTCTCTCTCTCTCTCTCTTTTTTTTTAAACCCACTATGCCAGGGAAGTGGCCCTGGATTGTGGAATGCGACGGTATATTGAATAAGACTGAACAGCAGATGGATATGTCACCTGAAAAATTAATATTACTGCCCCTTTTTCGATGATTGCAATAACTCATCAGTTCGGGATGTGTTATTTCCCCATCATAGAATGTCTAATTGCCAATTCATATAAACATTTGTTTGTAGGTTTGTACGCGCACTTCTACCAACGATAAGCGAAGCAGACCATTTTGTTTGGCTTATTGGATCGATAACCAAAATATATATATATATATATATGGCAGTGAGTTTTTGCTTTTTATTTGCTCAAATTTTGACAATCAAGGCAATTTACGTGGAGCTCATCTTCCAGCGCCTAGCGTGTCCCCCGCCCAAGTTTCGTTTTATTTACCACACTAGCAGCACCTGAACTAATTCATTGTATCTGAAAATAAATCAAAAAAGCCATTGGCGCATTTAAAATTATACACTCAAAGTGCCAAGTGCCCAATATTCCACTACTCTTTGTTGCCAACACAAACACAAATGCAGATTCTCTTCCAGTGTTTGGAAGAGGATAGGTTTCAACTTCAGCTGATTGAGACAAATGTTCTCTCGGATTATCTACATTGAGTAGAGAAAAATTGGGCACATGATGCTATTCATGCAAACAATCACCCCGCATTTTCTTTTTCTTTTTTTTTTTTTTATCCTCGCTCTTCCTTTTATTAACTTTTATGGGAATAATTCTTGTCCAATTTCCCAAGCCATAGATAGCAATATTCTAAATGGTCTGCTCAGTATGATTTTGCATATATGTGAAAGCTTTAATTATCAGACGCCCTGAATTGGATATAATTATAAAGACAAAAGCGAAAAAAAAAAAAGAAAAGATGCCTTTGGCTATGTGTGGACTTTAGACAGATAAAATTACCTTCTACATTTCAGGTCAGAAATTCGGGAGAGCGAGGACTACTATTTTTTCCTAAGGGCTACTACTTTCACGTTAGCCTAGTACTGCTATTATACTTCATCAATATTAATGGAAAATGAAAAAGAAATTTACAGCCATCAGCCATCAGCCATCAGCGTTGCTAATCCTAGCCAGCTAGTCCTCCGTAAATGTCAATGGGCTTTGCTTGACGATAAACAAAACCCAAATAAAAGTGATTAGTAAAGAGGAATTTTTTGGCAAGTGAGCACTGCTTGGTGATTGATTGAGGCTATCTTTCACATAAATTGGATCCAATTTCAACTTTCCACCTCCGTGACACTGGCTAGAAAGTTTCCAATTTCAATTAAAGAAGGCCGTTAATTGCACAATAATCAACGAATTAACTTGTCACTTAGTCTTGTCAGTTTGAACATTAGCGCATATGAACATACTTTTGAAGCTTACAAGTTAGATAGGGTTTAGGTTCCGTCTGGTATTGTGTTTGGGTCACCAAAGGTGGCTTTTGAACCAAGAAGCAACGTTACACAGTATGCATTTGCAACAAAATCAGCTTTAATTAGAAACTCGGCATTTGGATGAAAAGCCCTTTAAGTGATTATTTTTGAGGGCCGGTTTTTCAACCTTTTTGAATAAAAAAATAATATGCCTTTACATGTACTTAAAGCACAAAATTAACTCTTAAACTAATATCTTTTTTATTTTGATTTAAAACATATATAATATTGGCATCTTTTAACGCATTGAGTAAAACATTTGGATATATATTGAAAATATAGTAATTATTTATTTTTTAAGTTGAAATAATTTAATTTTCTTAAAATAAAAAATTATAGTTGCATCATTTAAAAAAAATTAAACTATTAATAAAAATAATAATTTATTCTTTAAAATAAAGAATGACTTTTATTCCTTATTTTTCAACATTAGAGTCATTTTACATATATTAACTCTTTACAATATTTTTTCACAATAATATCAAATACTTAAATAACTTTTAAAAAAATAATTTTCCGTAACAATTTTTTAAAACTCTTTTCAAACGTATATATATTTTTTTAATTCGAGATTTTTCAATGCAACAAAAATACTAAAGTAAGTTTCTTTTTTTTTTTTACCATAACTTCCTCAGTTTCAGTTTAATTATCACACTTGATCTGTATTTTTGAAAAAAAAAAAAAAAAAAAAACTTTTGACTATTACTTTCAGCCTGAAGGCCTGCCCAAAATGTTTCATTGGGTGGATTAATGCATATGATCGAGCAGCCAGCGAAGTTTTCTTGTTAGAAACAGGCCGGGCTACCTCTACTGTTGGATGACAGATTTGAACTCTAGGCCCCAGAATAATTGAGCTTTTGATCGCATTGGATTTCGATAATAGGCTAGATACAAAGTAACACCTAGTATACAACATGGCCCAGCAGAACTCAACCTTTAACTGAACTTTAAAACCCTCAAAATCAGCATGAAAGGGGAAAAAAAAAAATCAGCCGAGGTCTCACTTCAAATTTCAATGGTTGATTAGGACTAGGCTTCTCATTTCTTAATGGTAATACGAATCTCTCGAGGCCTCGAGCATGATATTGGGCTCTAGCTAATCCTACTTTATATGTTTTAGTTTTTATTAACCCAAAATAATGATGTATAAACACATTAATATACCTTTCGAAAGAATAATAACCTTTTGCTTAGATAACAAGGGGAGTTTCAAGTCAATCAAATTCACTAATTGAGTCGAATTTACTTTACATATACTTTCTGCAATTATATTTATATGTTAGTATTTTCATAACTCCTATAAATCAAATCAAATGGTCTGTCTCACCTTTGTTCATGATTTTAGTGCTCCAATCATGAATTCTTGATAACCAAGGTTATCTCATCTCTTTATTTTTTTTAATGTTTTTTGTCTGGCATGTTATATATGTATCATGTGAGTTACTTTTAAGCGTGCTATGATTAATCGAGTATTTGAAATTGATCAAAATTATTGCAGATGGCAATGATGCATATACATGTGAAGGGTCTAACAAGCGTTTTGTTCAAGCATCGTTGGACTCTCATGCATGCATGCATTCACTTTTTCTATGGCTATGAGCCTATGACTATATAAATATATATATATATATTCCTCATTTTTACCTAATTATAAGAGCAGGCCGATTCATTAAGTATTCCCTGATTCTATACTCGATCGGGCCAAATTTAGCATTTACAGACCACTGTGATAGCAGCTTGTGATTCAAAGTAACCGCTTGCATGTGCGTAAAAAAGCAAGGTCATATTACCACTTTTTTATTTTATTTTTTCCACTTTAGTATTTATATGGGTGGAGCCTACTTGCTTAACTACGAGACTTTGTTTTTTAATTTTAAATATTTTTATTCACTTGACAAAATTGAAAATTTTTCTTGATAAAATCTCGAGTTCCTCAAATCTTTGTTGCTAAATCCAATCATTTGAACAGATTTGGTGTAAGCCCCCCATTGTATAATTGTAAACGTTAAATCACAAGAGAAAGGCCAAAGAAAATAGTGCAAGTCTTTTGTAATGATACAATAGTTTTACACCATAATTGCCTATTAACAATTGTTGATAGTTTGGGTTCAAGTGATTTAGAGACAAAATTAAAAGAAAGCTAGTTATAGTGGGACTCACTTTCGGTTTTGGAAATAAAATTAATGAATCGATAAGAGCATTATTCGTACTTGTAAATTGTTACCGAAAGAGACGTATTGATGGGGGTGGGGAAGTGTGATTGGATGTGCAGAAGCCCACTGTCCCACTTTGAGGACACATTCCATGGAAATTTGGGGTATTGCTTTTGACTCTCTCCTCTCTTATACGGAACTGCCTCCAGCGGCAGCCAGACACAGCATTATATATATATA
>JBBYHM010000010.1:1575771-1587821 GCA_038381775.1 Adansonia rubrostipa | reverse complement strand
AAATAACCCAGTCTGCTGGTGCCTGTACTGCATTGAATCTCCAACAGTTTTTGTTGATAACAATGTCTTGCCCACAGATCCAAGGTGCTATAGAACAAATTAATTCTATAGGGAAAAAAGTTCAGAGGTGGAAATTAGCTCATTCTTTGCAGTCTAACCTTTCTAATCAAGGCTAGCTAGTTGTGGAACAGATTAATTCCTTCCTAGCTAGCTGCGGCTAAAAATGCAGAACTTGAGCGCAACTTTTTTCATCAATTATAAATTTATATTATATCTCGGTAATATAAGAAAGAACACAGTCAGAAATACGAGAATGACACAAAAACAGAAAGTCAAATTCTGAAAGCCTTCATAGAAGAAACACAACAATACTTAATCCATTCCACCATTAATTAGCAGAGAGGATTCATCACACAGAAATCAAATTGAAGAAAATAGCCGCACAGTTGTTTGACATAATTAGGAATTAGGAAGGGTTTATCGACATCTTCATTAATATAAATTGTGGTATTTATTTGGAACATCAAGATTTTCTTGGTAAAGTGAATTGAAACCAGTATCTGTGGTGGATATGAGAATTGAAGTAGGGCTTCTTCCTTCATGGGCATTTGAGGGTTTCATCAAATCTGAATTATAGTTCATTATTTTGCCATATGAGTTGACCATGAGATTTGAACTAGGGTTTTCCCCTTGGGTCATAAAAATGGGACTATAGTTTTGCCCTTGCCCATTTAGGTCCGTCATGAAAATTATATTAGGGTTTCGTTCCTGGGCATTACCTGTTGATTCGTTGATGTTCGTCATTGTACAGTAACTGTATTGTAGTCTTTCATTGTTCTTTCCCCAATTGCCCGAAAATACTAGACAATTGTCCTCTGAATTTTCTCCGCTTGAGTCTGCAATGTTGCGTGGGTGATTAAACATGGATGAGGATCCTTCTGCTCTAGTGATGCCCAGAAATTTCTCAATGATGCTTACAGAATCCCTTTGATTTTGTAGCAAGTATACAGTATTTGGGTGGGGTTGGTCTTCTTCTTCGGCCACTACCTTCATACAATAGTTTGTTTGAGTAGATGGAGGCGAATTTTCACCGGTTTCAAGGGGACACGAGAACTGCAACCGCTCCAGTTCATTAGGGTTGGACTCGTCTGAACATTTGTCCGATTTTTCTAGCCATCTCATCTTCATTTTCTCTCTAGTTCTCTGCCTTGCTCTTGCCCTCGCCTTGTCCCTGGATTCCCTAGCAACGGGATTGAAAGAAGCTTTACGTGGCTTTCTTTCCTTGGTATATCTAGCTGTAGCTGTACTTCTCATAGATTCATCTCTTGCTGTAACTCCTTGCTGGTCCCCCATATCGTCCTCACAATCTTTGGCTGCTGATACCACTTCACGTTCAGAATTAGATGACCCGCTCTTTCTACCTCCGGTACTGCAGCTATGCTTCACTCCGGGGAGGTTTTCAGTGAGTTCCTTGATAGCAGCCTTTGATTTTGAGAAGAGCCATTCAATAGTTTTGCTTGCTTTGTCGAAGCCCAACACGTCCTGAAGATCAAAAAATTTGCGGGCAATTTGAAGTGACAACCTCATACGCCGATCTCTTGGACCATGAGCTGTGTAGATCTTGCTGTGTCTGTCTTTCTTTCCAGCTCTCTTTCGAGGAATCCCCTGCTTTGTTCCGTTTCTCCTCCTGTTCGTGGGTACTTTTTTTATTTCTACTATCAGAGAAGCGGTGTTAATCTCAGAACGCGGTGGCCCAATGTTGTTGGCGGAGCCCAATAAGATTTGTTCTTGTGCTTGTGCTTGCCCTTGTGTTTGCGATAACAGGTGAGTCGTAAGCAAACTATCATAATCACCATCAATAAATGGTGCAGGAAAGTGCCAGAAAGGAGGGGGAGGATCATCCAAGGATAAGTCTGCGGGGTGTTTATCACCTGTGGTAAAACAGCTTCCAAGCATGATATGGGTGGTTAAGGGAAAAGGGTTGCAACTGTTGCTTGAAGGAAACATGGCTGCAACAGAAGTAGCATTGGTGTAGCTGGAGCTGAAATATGACGCTAAGAGCTAGTATTCATTGGAGACAAAATTTTTTTCCTCAACTTAATTTAAATTTTTCGGAGGTGGGGGGAGGGAGGAAGGACAGTTTGCAAAAAAGAAAAAGGAAAAAGCGGAGAGATGGAGAAAAAGAGAGAATGGAAGTGTGGAAGTGAGTGGATAGGGCGCAGAGAAGCTGTGAAAGTGAGGGATACGAATATGTATGATGAATATGAAGTTAGCCCCCAGCTCAGCTCCGGTACTGTAACACTTCACCTTCAACTTCACCTTCTTCACCTTCACGTGGGTGCAGCTAGTTGCTTGATAGCAACCCTTTCTGTATCGTTCCCTTTTTTTTTTCAGATAGAAAGCTAAATGGAAAGATGAGGAGAGAGAAAGAGAGAAGGAGAGAGAGACGGTCAAGAATTACAACAATGATAGAGCAGACATGGTCACGCCACCTTTACAAAACCTAATTAAGGAGAAAGAAAAAGAGAGAAACACAAGGACAATAATTAATTACAGCACAACCGATGAACTGAGAGAAAGAGAGAGTGGGGGGGGGGGCATGTGAATGTAGATGTAGTGATACAGAGGGTAGAGCAGTAAAAATGATATGTTTATATATACGATACCCATAGCATTTGGATAGAGTGTGCTTTCGCTACGCAGCGCCCATGGATGATAGATGGGCAAGGGCAAAGGGCTTATTGGATTGAGTGGGAGACCAAATGTCGTTTTCATGGTTTCATTTCCCTCTGACTACTACTGCCTTTGGCCAATTGGCCTTGGTCTTAATCGATTATTACATATTCATCGGGAATTTGGGATCCATCTTTCCTTTCCATCTTTTTATTTCCTTCTCATTAAACTGCCTGCCTCCATCTCCTAATTGTTAATTTCCAAAACATTAACCAAAAAAAGTTACTCTATAACCTAATTGCCTAAATTCGTTTTCGGTCTCTCCTTCATTCCTTCGTCCCTGGAACTCCCTCCAATCGCGCAATTCCTCTTCTCTTCAATATATATTATTGTTTTCTATTAATTAACTAACTCGTGAAATAAATTTAGTTGTATTGCTTTATCTATATCATGATATTTTGTTTGGATTACCAATTCTATTATCTTCTATATGTATATAGTATCATCCATCTCCACTAAATTTAAACAGTTGCCCAAGCCCCAAGGCCAATGACATGTCAGAGCTTAACTACATAATTTTTACCCATTTATTAAAACAAATTGGTCACCAAAATTAAAAGCTGACGTGCAAATTCCAAATTAATCTCAAATAATGGACAAAAATCCTTTAATCTATTTACTTTTCTTTGGACTCATGAAATATTAATGAATATTAAATTATCAAAATGCCCATAAAATTAATGCTTAATTAATGTTTTATATATATATATATGCGTACAATTCTTGTAATTCATGTATAATTATGGAACTAATCATTAGTTATTTGTTTGAGCTAATTTTGAACATATATATCCATGAATCATGAGCATATATATAGTCTACTTCTTTAAACTTTAAAATCATCATGGTGGCTTAGTTCCCGTGCTCATCTTCTTGCGTACCATTTCAGTGACAGCTTTTGCTGGCACATATGCTGTCTCGTATCAACCAGAAATTATGAAAACGAACACTTGCCTAATTAGTTTGCACAGCATATATATATGTCACTATGACTAGTTAGTACCAGGAGTAGTACAACCCCTATAGCATTATATCCACAAGAGATAAGAGTTTCGCAAAACCCTAATACTGATCAGCTAGACTGAAAACCAGGTTTTCAATTTTTCATGTTTACTACATCCCTTTATTCATTTATTCCATTTCTCACATGAAGCTGTTCACAAGGAATATATATATATATATATATATATATATATATATATATAGATGAAATAGCTTGCTATCTTCATCTCCCCCGTTCCTTCCATTCCATTCCAGTTTAATTTGATTCTTCTCCCTTCTCCAGAGGCGTACAATTTATTTACATGGAAAACATATTGCCAAGTAAATGCTTTTAACTGATGTGAAGCATTTTTTTCAGGGAGCAGGGGATAAGTAATGTCATTTTCATATGAAGCATTAAGAGAAAATTAAATATGTGAGGTTAATTTATCAAAACTGTAAGTTACTTCAAGCATTAATTAATTCTTGGCCAACCTTATATGATTTGTTTTCTTGACAGTCATTTACTTTTCTTTCGTTTTAGGTTTTTTGATGCGCACAAATAATGAGGAGATGGATCGTTGGACTGCTGAGTCTGTTTCATAAAGTATCAATCAGAAGCAGCTTGACACGTGTTGAAGTTCAAACCCAAATCCATATAAATATAATTAAGCAGCTGTTACACAATATAACACCGGCGGGTCTTGTCCTTTGGTGATCGATCTTTAATATTATACTGTATAATAGATTTATCCTATCATATGTATGTATTGGTACAAAGCAGATAATATATTAACAAAAATTAATTAATTTTATAGAATTATACAATAAAAATATTCTATGATAGCATCAAACTTTTAAGGATAGAAAAACTTCTGAATTAATAGTAAAAGGAAAAGATAAAAAATTAATAAATATAATTTTTATTCGAGAAGACAAGAAAATTAAACTTTTAAAGATATTAACATTGAAAGACTTTCAAATTAATCTTCAAACAATTTTTATTAAAAATTAATATAAATTTAAAAAATTAAAAAAATAAATAAATAAGATATGTGATGACCTTTTAATTTCGTTTGTAAAATTAAAAAATTTCATCTTTTATTGTATCAGATAATTATCCTTTTATCATAGGATTATTATCAGGTATACCGATGGTGGAGTTTTTTAACTCTACAAGCAGAGTTAAAAGGTTGTCACATGTCCTTAATATGTATTTAAAGAAATAAAAAAATAAATAGGAAACCCCACTTGTAGAGTTAAAAAATTTTACCATCGGTGTACCATAAAATTATCCTTTTATCATAAATTTTTATAAAATGGTTTCCAATCTGATTTTTTTTTTCTTTGAAAAAAGTTTGCATGAGATAGACCTGGAGTAAATTAAAATTGAAAAACTACATGAAGAGGAGAAATTGTAACAAGCTCGGAAGAATAAAAACACACATACATTTGGTATTTGGTTGAAGAATTGAAGTTTTGTTAAAAGTCATAAAGTTAATTCAGTTTTTGTTAAGCTAGTATGATTGTAATTTAAAACTAATGATCAGTCTCTTAGTTTTAAAGATTTGTAACTAATAATTGATGGGTACAAACATAAAAAAAATAGTAATATAATTTTAAATTTTTTTAATTTATAATAATATGTAAAATTATATTATGAAATAGAAAATTAATAAAATTAATAATTTTGATTTGAATAAATCAGTTTAAATTTATTCGATACTAATATATATATATATATATATATTAAGAAATCTTTTTTAAAAAAGGGGCAAGAGTTTGCTTAGATAGTATGAGAGCCGACTCTCTATAGTAGTAGTTGCTTTTGCTTAGATTGGTTTTAACAATTACTACTTATAACCTTTTGCTTTTCGGTGGGTCTTTTGGAAATTACCGTCTGTCACACAAAATTGTTTCCCAAAAGCTACACATAATAAGTGATGCCCATAAAATGCAAATAAATAATTTATCTCCGTGATCACAGTAGGAGTATTAGTCTTGATGAACAAGCAAAAATATAGAAAGAAAATAACCAATTAGTTGATGCCTTACTCATGTTTTCAAATTCTAAACTTATATTAATAGTAACATTATATATATTTATATATATATATATGCTCACGTCTTTCATAATGTCTTTTATTTCAGTTTTATTTTGCCTAATATTTCTATCATTTTATTACCCCACTTTGCCAGCAGTGAAGTGGACCTGGATTTTGGAATGTGACGCAATTGAATAAGACTGAATAGCGGATGGATCGCACCTGAAATTTTACTGCCCTTTGGATGAATGCAATAAGTCATCAGTTTTGGTTGGATGTGTTATTTCTCCATCATGGGATGGGATGGGATGACCTTCCAATAGACATATATATATATATAATATAAACACTTTGTTTCTAAGTTTATACTCACACTTCTACCAATGATAAGCGAAGCAAACCATTTCGCTTGGCTTATTGTGTATGACAAAAATATAAATATACGTCAGTCAGATTTTGGCTCTCATTTGCTTAAAATTCGACAACCAAGGCAATGGATAGATGACTAGATATCAACTCCTTTTATGCGCAGCTGATCATCTTCCAGCACCTAGCCAGCGTGTCGTCTGCCGAAGTACTTTTTTTTACCACATGGCCCGTGCAGTACCTAATTAAGTAATACATTGTATCTGAAAATCATGTGAGGGACAACCAGCCACTAGGGAAGGGATGCATTTATAGAAATATACACTTGCTAATTGCTCAATACCACTCTTTGTAGCAAACATGCACTAATGATATATATATATATATATATATAGAGTACATTAGATTCTCTCTCAATTTTTTCAACGAAGAAACAAATTAATTTCAAAGGAGATGCTGCATGGCGTATCTGAATCGATGGATGCATGCATGCTTGGAGCTGCTGCTGTATCTAGTAAAGGAGGAGGAGCTGGCCGGCTCAGCTTAAGCATCATCAATCAATCAGATTAATTATAATTACTAGTTAGCATAATTATAATTATGCTTGGTTCAATTCGAAACATCCCCTTCTTATCTCTAATTTATCAAAAAAAAAAAAATAATTACGTAACTGGTTTTATAAGTGATGCTACTGATAACATGCTACAATTTTAATATGAACATATTACTTAGAATAAAATAAATAACTAAATAAATAGAATGACACTTTTTATTATATTTAATTAATGCACTTATTATTTTGTTTTATTTTATAATGTTTGTTTTACTTATTCATTATTTCAGTAGATGAATAATTAATAAATATGATGCATTTAAAATTTTACTTTTAAAATAATTTTTATAAAAATTAAATCGAGATTGAAAAAGGAAAAAATTTCTTCCTTTTACTCCCCTTTAGGTAAATTATTTACTATGATTCTTTGTTTAACTATACTTTGTTTCACGTTAACGTAATAGCTGCTAGTACTCTATAACTATATATATATATATATATATATATCAAATTATCAATATAAATGTCCATGTGCCTTGTTTGACCATAAACAAATTAAATCCCATTGATTCCTGATCATGAGTGCAATTGCAAGGGGAATGGGAAGGAAGATTTTTGTTAAGCAAGTGCCGCTGGCTTGTGGTTGGATTGGATTCCAATTACCTTCTTTTTTCGGTTGGGGGGGGGGGGGGGGGAATTGGATTCCATTTTAAAATTGTGAAGAGAAGACGTCCACTCCATTCCGTAATATATACAAAACAAAAGTTTAAAATTTCGATTAAAGAAAACCATTCTTAAGCCGTAGATTAATGGCTGCGGATCATTTCTAAATATAATAATGCAATTGCGAAATAGCAATGCCAACAAGAATAAAAACACTTCGGCATATATATATATATATATATATATATATTTGCGTAGCCATATATGCTTCCATTTTTATAACATAATGATAATAATAAAAATTATATTATTATTTATTTTAGAAAGTTTAGATTCCTAATAATAAATTGGCATCTCATATATTTTTGGGTTGATATTTGATACCCTTTTTTGATTACTTGAAACTGGTATTTAGCCATAATTTTTATATGCTGTAGATTGCAATTTAACTTTGCTAATCGAGATTATGCTACAATACTAGATTAACGTAAAAGTTAACATGATAATTTTTATGAATAGAATTTAAATGCTATGGACAATCAAGTGACATATTAAATAACCACGTAAAATATTAAAAAAAATGGAAGGGATGTTTATTCAGCAAGCATTAAATTAGTTTAATCAATTAAACTTTGATTTCATCAATCATACAATATTAAATAACAATAATAATAATAATAATAATAATAACGATAATATAAGTCCAGAATGTCAACATATTTTCCATAGGATTTTAAAAACATGAGACAAATTTACGGGCATACATCCTTCTATTTACCATAATTAATTATGTAACTAGTGACTACATCATAGCAAGTATCTCTATCAACTTTTTGTCTTTATAGTATATCTAAACTTGGACTATACCATTGGTCCCTTAGCCCAACAAAGTGTTTGCGCTGCCTGGATCAATGGCTACGAGTACAATCGAAGAGCCCATCATCGCTTCTTAAAGGAAACCGGCTGCCATATTTAAGTGAATATTGTAACTCTAGTGTTGGATTGCCGAATTTGGACTCCCGGCCCCAACTAAGTCTGACGTTTAATTTGGATAAAATAGGATAAAATGCTTAATATTTTATATATACATATCGTGGCCGAAGTTAATTAACCTTTACTGAAGTAATACCAAAAATAAGAGAAAAGGAGTCCGGGCATCTCAGCTGGTCTCAACTTTCAACTTTCAACTTTCAAGATACCTTTGCATTGTTAATTATAAAAACGAATCTCTTGAGACCTCTAGCTTTATCTTGGGTAGTAGCTAGCCCTTCGACTTTATTGCTATCTTTTCTGCAATTATTTGCTTTACTTATTTATTCCTTTGGATGCATCCAAAGTTATTTCCTAGTAATTAATTTGATTTTACTTTATCTTATTTGTAATGTGTTGTTGTTACTGTTGTAAATCAAATGGTCTCTCCATAATTTGCTAATGTTCTGCCTGCTCAATCTGATGGATTCTTGATAACCAAGATATTCTTTCTGTTTTTTGTCTGGCATGTTATGTTATGTACATGTATCATATGGGTGAGTTTTAAGCGTGCTATAATAATTGAGTATTTGAAATCGCTGCGTAATTAATATTCAACAAAGTTATTGCAAATCACAATTAATGATTCTTATACATGTGAAGTGTCTAACAAGCTTTTTGTTCAAGTATGTTGTGCTGTGCTCTTTGTTTCGAACATGTGAACCGTCTTCTGCTCTCTCTCTCTCTCTCTCTCTCTCTCTCTCTCTCTCTCTCTCTCTATGCATATATATCCTCTCTTTCTGCTTAATTATACATATATGCAGGCTCTCAAGATTGGAATGAATTAATTATGGGATAACTTCGCGATTGGAAACATAATAATCCCATTCCTAGTGAATGAAGCACCTAGCTAGCTGTGGGATTTAATTTGGATTAATTAATTAAACATGAGATTCTGTTTAGACCCACCACCATGTCTCCTTGATAATTGGATTGAATTTCCCTAATTCATTCGATAATTGTGACCCTCCAAACTTCTTTGTTTCCTTCACTTTTAAGATTGAGATGGTAACCACTTTCTATCCAAGTAACTCAAATCTCTATCTCATTTTCATTAGGCTAGCCTCGTCTTAAAATCACCAAAATTTACCTACAAATTAACCAGCTTCTGCGTCACCTCTCTGTCTCTGTCCTTTTTAAGCACGCTAGCTCTCATTTCTAAATCTATATAAATATACATATATATATTCTAAGTGTTTATCTAATAAAAGCAAGCAGACACATACTTCAGTTTAATGAAACCAAATGGGTAAATTGCACAATTACCGGGTAGACTGAAGACCACAACATGATGAAGAGCGAAGTTTGTTGATGACCATTGCGCAACTTTAAATAACCTTGTCTTGATTTCCTCAGTGCAGTGATTGGCCTGATTAGACTAGAATCTAAGGTTTTTACTTCACCGGCTTATGCCATGGGTTGATACTTCCTTTTTTAAAAAAAAAATAATAATAAAAAATGCTAATTGCTTTTGATATATGTGATCTTGGACAATATATGGAAGATAGTTTTTGCTCATGACCTCATCTTAGGATTCATATGCGAAACCTCTAAGTTGGAATCTCAATTAATTCTAATTGCCTCTCTATATATATATATGTATATATAAAGGATAAAAGTTATATATATATATATATATATATAAATGTTTTATTAAAGAGAACCGTAATGCATAAATCTGCTTGGTCCAAAATGCAGATAAGGTGCGGGTGATCATGACTTAAAAAAATTGAAGGGGTAGACTAGTGTTATGTATGCAGCCACTTCAGTTTGTGCAAAAGCAACTTTTTAGACATTTTAGTGGACGCCATGAGTTGAAGTCGTACCAGCTCTGGACTCGAAGAAAATATCGACAGAAAAAGAACCCCAGCGCACCGTAAAAGAAAGAAAAGGAGGAAATTCATGAACAGAAGATTCATTGTATCTTTCGCAAACCGGAGACAATATGTATAGTTTTCATTCTCCCTTCTTAACCATATATGCAACTAATTAATTAAGTAGAACCACAAAAATGTTCCAATTATGTTTCCAAATGGAAACTGATTACTTTCAATATATATATATATATATATATATATATGCAAGTTTTTTTATTCGTTCTCAATTTGAAATTTCAAATTAATTAGTTGCATGCAACTAGAAGTTGAGGGTAATCATTTCGTTTTCCTGGAGGAAATATATATATATATATATATATATATATAATCTTGCATGTTTTGCAAGTTCCAATAATAATAAGTTCGATTTAATGTGAGGGAGAAGTGGCATGCATACGCATGCATGTCAGGAATGCTGAAAGCTTTGTTCGGAATTATGATTTATATATACAGATTCAATTAAACTATACATGTCAGCATCACTAATGAAGCCAATATTTAAGAAACCTTAACAAATTAAAATCAATGTCTTACTTTTTGTTTACTTTTCAATTTTATATATGTGAGGTTATACTTGATATATTAATAGTGTATAAATTTATAAATTATTAGTAAATTAAATGATGTTAGCTCATTCAAGATAAAATTATTTGTATTTATTTTTCAAAAAACTTTTAATGAAGTTGTATCATTTGATTCGCTAGCAATATATAGATATTAATACATAAATATTTATATTATCAGTACATTAAATACAAATATAAATAAGTATTTAAGTAGGAAACAAGTAATAAGGGAAGCTTCTAATTAAACAAGTCCAAGACTGCATGCAATGCAAATGCAATTACTATATATTGCACTCAAGAAACTGGGACAAGCAGCCTCCTGTCTTATCCTCATTCATTAGTCATTGCTCCAAAGGCCGGCCTGGAAAGGGAAAGGGAAAAGGCAAAGGGGCATATCCTCATTCAGCATCACCTTTAATTAATTCTTTCATTGTACCAATTTTTCTAGTTAAACGTCATCAATGCTCAACTTAAAGGGCAAAGATGCACTTCTAAGATTTTCTGCTAAGAAATTAAAAGCCCAACTTCATTCACCTCCATCGGGAGGAGGCGGATTGTGTTGGATATATGCATGAAATAATTTTAGTTCAGCCGTCAAATTTAAATGATTCAGATATATATATATATATATTATTTTGAGTTAAAATCAATTTTAGATTTAAATCATTAGAGTTTGATATTTCAATTCAAATAATTTTAAAGTAAAATGGCTGAGTTTTAAAATAAAAACTTTTAAATTCGGGTTAGATTTTTAAGTTGTTTGATTTGGATAATTTTATAATTTAATTAATTATTCAGATCAAAGTCATTTCGGTTTTAAATTAGATGAGTTTACTTCATTCATTCCCTTCAGCTTAATTATGACCAATGTTGTAACATGTTTTTAACTTACGAAGCACTCAAATTCTCTCACATATTTCAAGTTAAAATATCAGTGCAACATACCATGATCATCTAAAGACTCTATCAGTGGAACTTTTTTGTATTAGTTTTCTAGAAAACTTTTATCAGTATAAAAAGGTTAGTACTTTTTTAATTGATACTGTTTTAAAGTCGATGTACATGCAAAAGCACTATACTTTTCTTTTTTTTTTTTTGACAATGATCTACTTAGAGTCTTTTTCTTCAAATGAAATTAATTACACATTTCATGGTAGAAATTACGACTACCAAATAAAACAATATAACTAAATAATAAATTAACCTAGAGTTAAACAAAAACCCTATATATATATAT
>JBBYHM010000010.1:1547567-1575671 GCA_038381775.1 Adansonia rubrostipa | reverse complement strand
TATATATATATATCATGAGATTTAAACCTAGCTAATCCCTTAAGATTCTCATACCTTTTTTGTTACTAGTGAGAGAAGGCCAGTTTGCAATAGCTAGGATAATTAAAATATTGGTTATCACTTAGCATAATTAATCATTTTCAAAAACTTGAACTCTTAGATTAAATATTTTCATATCATTCTAATAAAGTTATTATCAGTGTATTTACCTTGCTAGCAGTTCTATTAGTTTGGATTATATTTTCAATGGGTTAAAACTATTAATGGATGCATCATGCATCAAAGGAGTTTTTTCTAAACCTATTGGAATGCATGACTCGAATTTTGCTGAATTTCTTGCGATTAAAGAAGGGTTGCCTTGGGATAATTCTCATTTTCTTATTCTGGAAACTTTGTTAATGCTCTCTCTTGGTTCAACAATCTTGGCCCTGTTCCTTGGAGGACGAACCATATTTTAAGCCACATTAGCAGACTCGAAGCCAAAATTCGGAGTCTCTCTGCTAATCACATCTTTAGCGAAGCCAACTCATTTTGCAGATAGTTTAGCAAATTTTGGGTTTAAACTGTTCAGAATTTGTTGCTTTACATAATTTGATCTTTGTCTTTTTTCTTCTTTTTATATTTATAGCCTCCTTATGCAGCTTCCGACTGCTAAACATTTATTTTCAATAAATTATGCCTTTCGGGGAAAAAAAAACTATAATTAGGCTTAGAAAAAAAATTAGTTTGTAAACCAACTTTCATGTATGCGAAGGCATTTGTTTATTTTCATTAGCCAGCATGATCATAGTGAAGAAGCCAAAATTAATGAAGTAGCTGCTTCTCTAATCTCTACGCTACGTATAGGGCAGGCAAATTAGGTCAAAAAAAAGAGTAGACGCATTAATTAGTTAAGCAATAAGCAAAAATTGGGGTTAGAATGAATTAGAAACAAATTAATTTAACATCATGACAGGGTGGGACTGATGTCATCACAAACCCACGACAATAGGAGAGGGGGACTCCTCGTGGGTTAAGGTAGTGGCGTGCAGCTATCATAAAATGTTTGAATATCTTGCCTTTGTTTAAAAAAAAAAAAAAACCTTTAAAAAGTTGCACCAAAAAGATGTAAAGATAAAACATTGGGGGACCAAAGCAGCCATGCGTGTGACCACAAAGGGTCCTAAACAATATAAACCATCCCTTCCTTCTCTAACCCTCCTTACCTTTGCCAAAGCAAATAGTCTCAACACAGCACAGAAAAAAACTTTACACCCACTGCCCTTAATTTGCCTTTGAGTCACCTCATGCTTCTCAGCCTGATAGCGTAAAAGAAAAGCCCTCCGTACAATAGATATCTGTGTATATATAATTTATATATAATATGTAAATATTGGAGAAGCAGAAGCACTGAGGCCGGGGGACGAAACTTATTGGCATGGCTTTGTTTTTTATAACTCATGATTTCATGATATACACTCGATCATTACATTACTATACTACTATAACAAAATCCAATTCCATTTGAAAAATGCTTTAAGCCAAAAAAAAGGCTTTCTCTCTTGAAACAATTAAGACAACAAATGCTTCATCCCTTTTTAACTTTTTTTTTTACCATAAAAACATGGCATATCGATACTTGTATTGATATTTGATCCTCTTTAGGCCAACCAACAAACGAGCAAAGGTGGTGATACCATAAAATAGGGCTCGTGTATAAAGGATATCGAAATAAAGTAACAAACAAAAATTGGAAACTCGGGAGGCCCTGCCATTTGTCAAATGCTAATGGAAACATCTATTATTCTTTTTTAGAGTCTTTGGTCTATAAGTTTTATGGTGGACATTGAATTTCACCAAGCAAGCAAGGTAATCAATTTTGCTTTCCAATAACGTGTCAAAACAAATTGAAGGAAGATATATTTTTTTAGCTCGAATTATATGTTACTAATTTATGCTTATATGTTTGAGTTCGACGGAAGATATGGCGCCTGTAACTTTATACGAACTACATATATATAAAAATCTTCCTGTATAAAGTAATGGAGGAAGAATTAAATTTAAGCTGGAAGCTCTCTATCAATGTTTGAAACCAAATTAAGGCCAATTTGGGTTGTTTGGACTCAAGGGTATATACATATTACATGCACAAATCTATTGATATGTAACAATGAAGTAATGCATGTTCATGCCTCCATATTTGAGTATGCGTTGGGAATTAACACTCGTAACGGAAAGAAAATAATAATAATAATAATAATAAAAAAAAAGAAGCAGGGCTGATCCTCCGAACCCATGCCAATGAGTTACATTTGTTACCAATTTATTAAATTAAAGGACCAGAGAAAGAAATCAAATCCAGAAGTTGGTTGAGTTTAAAAAGTTCAAATATTTTATTTATAGGATTTAAATTTGATTTTTTTGATGCCAGCAGGCCTTTTTTTTTAATTTTTAATAGATCAAACATAAAACCGATGTAAATAATTGTTGAAATTTATGATAAATCATGATATGAAATAAGTCTCTTCTCACTTTTATGACCTAAACAAATGATCAAGAGAGAGGAGAGAAACATTGTCATATTATAATTATGAAGTGCCTAAATACTCTTATACAAAATATTTTTAAAAATACAATTAATTAATTTTTAATTATATTAAATATAAAAAAATAAAAAATAATTTAATAATTTTAAATTATAAGCACCTAATAATCAGACTCATATATTACTTTCACTTTAAAGGACAATTAATTTTATCTTGATAGGGAGAATAGATCCATAAAGGAGGATCACAGGACAAGACAAGGGCGGGGCAGTGAAGGGAAGCATGGAAAAAATACATACATATCCGAAATGTAACTGAAAGCTAGAGATAAGAGGGGTGATGAAATTAAAGTTTAAGAGCGAAGTAAGAGCAGAGCTGAGCAGGTAAAGAGAGAGAAAGGGGGGAGATGGAGTGCGTTCCAAGACACAATGATTACATGGTCTTGGGAAAGCAGAAAGCTGGGCGTGGAAATAGCCAAGAGTGTGGAAGAACGTGGGGGCTTGACCGAGGTAGGAAAAGGGCGAGGAGAGGCTATGCGATATCATATATATAAATATATATATATATATTAAAATTTAAAAGAAAGTGATAAATTAGGGGGAAAATAAAATATAAAATATAAAAAGAAATGAAAAGGGCTTTGGCTAAGCCTTTTATCATGATGATACTATGAGGCTTTTTGGTCCTTGGTCGGTCGACAATCTGTGCATTGTGTGTTCACTGTGCTTTGTTTCTGTTTTTGTGTTTCCCGTCCCCACTCTCTCTCTCTCTCTCTCTCTCTCTCTCTCCCCAACTGAACTCACAAACACACTGGTTTTTTATTTTTATTATTTTAGTAAATTTATACAATAAAGGAGATACTTTGTTATGTGCAAACTATAACTTAGTAGTGTATTGAAGTGTATAAAATAAAATAAAGAAAAGGATCCTCTCCTCAACCTGATAGCCACGAGAAAGGGCAGAGAATGCCGTAAGAAGAAAGGAAAGGAGACTAGCAGTACTTTCAGACTCTATAAATTTAGAGTGGTGGAGAGGGAAGCAACCCCCCTAAAAAAAAAACACAAAGGAACCAAAAAGACCCCAACAACAAATCGCACATGAAAAGGAAAGTTTTATTTTGAGTTAGCAAACGATAACAAAAGGGTCATCACCCACAAAGGCGTGGCAGAAAATACCTACCCAACCAAGTGAAAGAGATTGAGTGATCAGTCATACATAAGTCCAATCCTTTTTTCCTTTGCCTTTTCCTTGCTCCATTTTTTTCTTTCCTTCTCTTTCTTTCTTTTACCAATTACCACCACCACAAATAAAACATGGAGAACAAGAAAGAATTGAGATGGCTAGCTCGTCTGAAAACTCCATCTATGTAGCAGATCAAACGAAGGTCTGGTCTGTCTCTTTATTCTCTTTTAATTTGCTTCTTCTTTCATAACCCTTTTTTTAATTTTAATTTCCCCCTTCCCTTAGGGAAGTTTGTAAACCAACTTTCCTATATATGACATAATTCACATCGGAGAAGGGAGTGATCAATATGAAAACAACTTCATATATATCTGTGTATACAACTTGAATCTTTTATCTGCCTTTTTTACAATAATATTGAGGCAGAGACTTAAGAAAGGGCAGAGAGGAGGGGGGGAGGGAAGGGAAATTAAGATCGAGGGATGTGTGGAAAGAAAGAAGAAGATCAAGGAGAGTGTTCTCAGTCTATCCATAACATACAATATTACCAAGAACAGTTACTTATTCAACAACACCAACAGATGCAACAACAGAACCATGATTTATTTGGAGGAACTACGGGAGAGTTGATATTCCCTCAAGTATCGCCCATCCTACCATGGTCTCTCCCTCCTGTTCATAACTTCAATCCAACCCACTTCACTGGAAACCCGGTTCGCGACCATGACCCTTTTCTAGTCCCTCCTGCACCATCATCATATGGAGGTCTATTCAACAGAAGAGCTCCTGCCCTACATTTTGCATATGATGGCCCATCGGCTGATCATCTAAGGATCTTATCTGACACTTTTGGACCGGTTGTTCAACCTGGCTCAACTCCTTTCGGGCTACAAGCAGAGTTGGGCAAGATGACCGCTCAAGAAATCATGGATGCTAAGGCTCTCGCTGCTTCTAAAAGTCACAGTGAAGCTGAAAGGAGAAGAAGAGAACGAATCAACAACCATCTTGCAAAGCTACGCAGCTTACTCCCAAGCACGACGAAAGTAAGCTGTAGTCATTGAATAGTCATGAAAAACTACTCAAAGAAAAAAAGGCTTATAAAATTGTCAAAAAGAAACCATTATAAATCATCACGCGTACAACATCTCCCATAATTATATGGAAGTGTCATACGCCTTTCGTGCACCCTTTTTGTTTTGTTGTATTACATTGAGCTTTTTCCCCTTCAAAGATATCTGTAGATCTTCCTAAGATTCTACTTAGAAGGTTGGTTTGATAATAATAACAATAATAATATGCTATCAAAACCTACCCATTTTGACGTAAAAGGTCCTCGAATTTCTTTCTTGGCCTGTCTTTTTTCCATCTGTTTTCGATCTCTTCATCCAAGAAAAAAGGCTTGTCTTTTGGTTTATTCTAAACAGTCTTGCTGTGGTTCCAAGAAGAGGGAAAAAAGGGAAAAACAAGGAGTGGTAATGTCGCTTGGTTGATATGATAAAGAGAAACCAAGGAGCAGTTGAAAAGCTTCCATGGAAATTTCTTGCTGGATCATCAGTCAAATTAAGTAGGGAATGAAAAGAAATCAGACAAACTAGCATCGTTTGTCAGTCACACTGTTATGCCTGTGCCGTCCCTTTAAAAAAAAAAAAACACCATTAGCAACCTATCGTTTGATTAACTTTCAAGTTTTGAATCATAAGGGAGAAAATGGCAAAATCGATCTATTATTTTCACAAACAAATCACTTTATCACACTATTTCCTGTCTATTTAATTTTATCACACTTTAATTTAAACTTGTCATCTATTTTTCTTCTTTTGATTATTTCTTGTGGTGCATTGATGGGACAAAGCTTCATTTCTACCAGAAGTAACCTATCCATGTTAATTAATTTAATAAGCACTACATTTCCATTCTTACTATTTTTTTACCTACATTTTAATGTGTTTGTACAGTTTGATACAAAGTTACTGAAATGCTGCTCCGTTGATTGTGTTGTGGTTTTGGTTAACATTTTGTGACATAGACGGACAAGGCTTCACTGCTTGCAGAAGTAATCCAACACGTCAAGGAGCTGAAACGGCAAACTTCTTTGATAGCAGAAATGAGTCCTGTGCCGACCGAAATCGATGAACTAACTGTGGCTACATCGGACGAAGATGGTAAGTTTGTGATAAAAGCTTCACTTTGTTGTGAAGATAGGTCCGATCTTTTGCCTGACCTAATCAAGACATTGAAAGCTTTACGCTTAAAAACACTAAAAGCTGAGATCACAACGCTTGGTGGGCGTGTAAAAAATGTTCTGTTCATTACCGGAGAGGAAGGATCAAGTAGTAGTGGTGATCAGCAACAACAGCAGCAGCGGTATTGTATTAGTTCAATACAAGAAGCATTGAAAGCAGTGATGGAGAAGACTCCTGGGGATGAGTCTTCTTCAGGAACTGTTAAGAGACAAAGAACCAACATCAGTGTTCTTGAACGTAGGTCTTTTTAACTTACGAAAGGCCTTTATGTATTTTTTTTTTTTTTATTTTGGTGGTGGTATTGACGACGGGGGTGTTCATTTTCTTTTCTGAGTTTCTTTTAGTTTTTATGATTCTACCAGTGAACAATATAGGTGATGATGTGTGGTTTGTGTAGTTGAAAGAAAAAAATAGTTCAATCCAAGCATTAAAGAAGAATAAATAGAGAAAATTAAAGAGAAGGCTTAGGGTATATATATGGCGATGGGATGACATATGATCATTCATTCATCAGCTTGTTGGTTTTGATTTGCTGGTGCTGATTGCAGAGAAGTGATGAGAAAGAGGAGAGAGGGAGGGCCGGGGATGTTTTAATTTATGGTACCTTAAAGGCAAAGGAAATTTAGGTAAAAAAAAAAAAACTCTGGAGGATCTTTTCCGTGGGAAGAGAAATCTTATAGTAAAACCTAACATAGAAGACGTGAAGTTGATTGTTCTGATCAGTGGAACCAGCTTGAAGATGGGACAAAAAAGAAATATTCTGGGCTTTTTCAGTTTGGTGGAATTTATGATCATATCATAAGCATTAATTAATTAAGAATTTAGTGATAATCTATATATATATATATATATGTATCCTGTTCTTGTTGTTTTCATGATACCATCACTACAGGCTTCTGATCGATCAGTCTCTACCTTCCTTTGTTTTTTTGTTTGTTGATATTCCTTTATTAACAAAAAGCAGCGGACAGACGTAGAAAGAAAACCCTAACGAGGCTGCCATGTTCTGTGCACGATTGAAGGAAAGTGATTGTTTTATTTCCACAAAGCAATTAATGAATAGAATGTACTTCAGTTTAGAGTTCAAATTTTCATAAGCAAATTTACTCTAATAATATGTAACTTTATAAGGTATACCAGAAAGAATTTTCCTTAATTTTTAGATACTTATAAAATTTAAAAATTTGATAACTATCTATAAAAACAGTGTGTCTATTTATATATATATCTGAGTAACAATATATATATATATATATATATGTATGATAGAGTCGGTCATCATTTTTATTGACAGTAAAATAATAATATAAAACAAGAGTCTTTATATGAAATTTTTTAGTTTTACAACTGTACAAACTAATTTAAGAGTGTTACATGCCTTTTTATGATTAGATTTCTTTAATATCCCTTAAAAACAAGTGTCATTTTATTATTTTGTTTTTTATGTCTAAAAACTGTATTTATAGTAAATAAAATAAATTTTTTCATATAATCTATAAGCTACATGTGATGATAATGAAATGTCATTATTTATATAAAATTTGACTTTTTTTTCTTCAAAATTTTTGTCTTCTTTAAATTAATTTTATTTTCCTTTTAAAATGATATATTTTAGTCCAAATCTTAGTTTTTTTTTTTTACTTGAATTCTACCTTTTCTTCCAATTCAACTAAATTCAAGAAAAAGCTAAAACAATGTTTAAGAAACCGAATCAGAAGTTACGCTGATAAAACCTTTGATTATCATCAATCCATTTATTAAAAGAAAATTATTTGTTAATATTTAAAAAATTAAACAAGTATCTAATATGTAAAAAATTAATATAACAAAAAAATATTTATTATTTTTAACCAATTTATAAAATTTTAAAAATTTTCATCAACAATAATATAAAAGTTGACTATATATTAATAACAAATATATATGTGATTGATTGAATCAATAGTCATTTAACAATAGCATAACAACATAAAACAAGAATCTTGGTATATATTTTTAAATTTTACAAGTTGAATTTTGAGTGTCACAAGTCCCTTTTTTTTAAAAATAAAATTATTTTATTTTAGTTTTAGTATCCTAAAAACCGAGTTATCTAATTTTTTCGTTTGTGATCTTTAAAAACTTTATTTACAATAAATAAATAATTTTTTCATATAAAAAATATATTTGCTATTCAATAACACATTATCGATGAGGTATAAGCGATAACAAAAAAAATGTCCTTATTTATCTTGGATACATGTAAAAAAAAAAAAAAAATTTCTGGTCCAAACGGTTAAATCAAAAAGTCGGACTTTTTCTTCTTCATATTTTTTTTACCTTTTTTTAATTAATTTATTTTCCTTTTAAAATGTCATATTTTAGTTCAAATTTAAGATTTTTTTTTTTTACTTGAATTCTACCCACGCTTACCACTTTAACTAAACCCAAGTAGACTATAGAAACTTACCAAGATTTTTATAAGCCTTGAAGCAAGAAATAATTTCAAAGTGCAACAGTATTGCTTCAACTTCTTTACTTAATTGTTGCTTGATAAATTGAAAAATTAATTGTATTATAAAAATGTTTGATATGTTATTGAAAATTAAATATTGAGTATAATTATGAATACAATTTTATTAATAACTATAAATGCAAAGTTTTTAAAATTATTCATTTCCCAATTTGAACCATCTTAAATACAACATTTTATATTGTGATGTATAGTTTTGGATAAAACTTAAAAGAGATAATTTAAATAATTCATTTTTTTATGATAGAAAAATAATTTAGTTCAAATGTAATTTTTTAAAATAAAATTGACTCAATATGTTTTGCATAAGTGATAAGTAATTCTCTACCAACTTATTACATTCAAACCTTTTTTTTTTTTTTTTTGGTTACCATATTTTTTATCCCAATAAACTTAATAATGATTGTTGTTATCTCTTATTAAAAGAGTTGAAGTTTAAGATTAATTCGAATCCTGTCCACAGATTGTCTTGTGTTAAATCATATTAAAACATATAAGATAAATAAGTACTACACATACAAATATTTATGTATATTATCACAAATACATTTAAATCAGTTGAAGATAAATTAAAACTTGTGAGCTCCTAGAAGAAATTAAGTTATGTGACAAATTGAAGATAAATCAAACTTGTGAACTCCCAGAAGAAATTAAGCACGTGACAAACTCCACTCAATTTGCTACAACGCTGGCGAGCGGAATTCTGCATTCTCCACACAAGAAGATGCAGGTCAACCCGAAGCATGCAGTGAGATAAATCCAGTTAACTCAAATTAATGATTTGATTGACAAACCCAAAACTTTGATGGGTTGAGACACGATCTCTAGCGTACGTTTTAGACAGAAGAAAAAATGGCAAGATCGATCTTACTCTAGCTTAATTCCATCATAAAATTTCATGGAAATTATATAAATGATGTTGAGATATCATATCAGAAAGATTACATATATATATCTTTATGCAGTGAGAGTGAGTAATTAGTAGCAGCTCTATACTGGTTACTGAAGCTTTAAGCCAACAGGCAGGGGCTGGCCACATTGAGATCATATATGTTATATACTTTTTCCTTTTTTGTAGAAGGCATATATAGGGAACTGCTGAAGAATCTAATATATAATTAAGCCCCATTTGAAGCATATGCAGTTGCCTGTGTTTCGGGGGGAATCAAGCAGGCTTTTTTCTTATACTAGCTGATAAAGGAGACTGTTGCGGCCAACTAAAATTAAGACAAAAGTTTAAGTAGAATGGGAGCTGAAACAATGCTGTGAAAAATGAAGACAGGCGCTGATAACATGCACTATATACTACTGTTACACAATGTTATGTTATGTTATTATTCGTAACAGGAACTTTGCATTGCATAAGTACTCTTTCTGCTTCTGCTTCTGCTTCTGCTTCTGGCCTTCCCTTCCCTTCCTTTCCGCTTATATCTTGGTTCTTGAGTCTGACTAAAAGACGAGAGTAGGCAGCCAGCCAGGAATAGGATTAATATGCAACTTGCAATTTACTAATATATCCCAAAATAGTCAATTCATTCTCCGACTGACCAATTCAGATCATTGTTATATATCCTCCCATAGATTGCCAAAAAAAACCGTGCTCAAATGCATACATAATAATACATAATCGAAACAAAATGAAATCAAACTTAACTTGTTTAAAAATCAGAAAATCTAAGGCTTTGTTTGATAGGGTGAAAAGAAAATTAAAAAGATGAAAAATTGAAAGAGAAGAAAAGTTGAAAGATAAAAAATATATTTTTTCTTTCGATTAGTGTGTTTAGTTAAAAAAATAAAAAAGTGATAAAAAATATTATTTTCTTTCCTTTTATTATTTGATATGATTGAAAAATAAGATCAAAGAAAATGAAAATTAATTGTTTTACTACTATACTCATTGAAATTTGAGATAAAAAATAAAATCTAAAAGTTGTAAGTAATTTTGTAAATATATATACTTAACTTACATCACTTTCATTTTTTTTTATCTTTTCTTTCTAATTTAGAGTGATTTATTTTTGTTAATAGGTAAGAAAATTGATAATCTTTCCTGTTTTATTTTCTCTCACTTTTCTTTCATACCAAACACAATAAAATTTTATTTTTTTTTCACTTTTCTAATATGCTTTATTTAGCTTTTTAATTTTTCACCCTATTAAACACACAAAAAAAAAATACTGCTGAGTCATCAAAAACCAAAGAATATATAAAGACCGAAATTGCAAATCTTATGATGGAAAACCATTTTCAAGTTTACCTAAGTGTATATTATATTATATTATACTATACTATATTATATTACTAATATTTTAAGCCCGTGCGATGCACGGTTAATATTTTAATATATATAATTATTTTTTAATATATAAAAATTTTATATATTAGATTAGATGCTCAATTAAAAGATAGAAATGATGAAAAAATTTTAAATTATTAAAAAAATGTTTTACTATAATGAAATGAAGCCTTGCAAATGACTTTAAAACTAATTTAATTTGATTGAGAATATAAAAAATAATTAACTAATTTTTTTAATGAGTACCTGAATTAATTTTTTAAAAAAGAATAATGTTTGAAATTAGAATATATTAATGTAAAATTAAACTTCTAATAGAGACAAATAAATAAAAGGTTTTAATATGATTGTTATACGTAATAAAATTTTCATTTGTATATGAAAAATTAATACTCTTTCTACTTTGACTCTCTTTATCTATTACTTTCTTTTCTGGTGCTTCAAAAGGAGCCGCTACAAAACCCACAATGATAAAATTATTTTTTTTAAATTAAGAAAACATAAGATAAAAATAAAATATTGTTTTATTAGTGGCAATAAACTATATTGATGTGAACTTTTAGTACTAAGATTCAATATTTATTTAACAATATTTAAAAAAAATATTCTACAACAATTTGCAGAATATTTTAAATTTAAATGTTATAAATGATTTTTTAATTTATATATTGTGTTTTTTATTTCATTATGCAAGTGTAGAAATCCTAGAATCAAGCTAAATGGATGACCATATGTAATAAGCTGTAAAATAGATAATCAATGATAAATCAAATCAAAAGCATAGCAACAATAAAGTTAAAACGTAATATTAACTTCTGCCATTAAAACAATGCAACTTTTATTTATTTTTTTGTTATGCAATTAGTTAAATTAAAATGTCGGTAAAAATTAATAAAAATATAAAAGGAAAAATCATATGATTTTTGTAATATGTTGATAGTATGTATTGATTAGACTACAATTTTTACAAAAGAACTTAATAGTATTTTTTTTCAAATAAAACATCAATAATAGAATTTTAAGAAACAAAAATATAACAATAGAAATCAGACCTTATTTGAGTTGGGTCATATAATGACCATAAATCTCATGCAATGATGAAACTTAAGGCTAAATTGTGAAGATGTAGCCTGAAATTCAAAATAGCAAACTTTTATAATTTTAACTTTATTTTTTAGGCCAAAAAAAATAATGTTTAAATACATAATTGAGTCAAATTTAGTTAAAATCTTTTAAGAGAAAGATAAAGTTCAGCGACCAACAGCATATATAACAACAATAATATACAAGCAGCATAAAACAAATAGAACATTTTAAAATTATCTATGTAACAGAGATTTGATGTCCACTTTTTAATTCATGTTGCTATTGATTTCCTTTTCTTTTTTTTTTTTCTTTTGCCCTTTCATTGTACTATATCAATTAAATAGAAAGAAGAAATTGAGGTCCATTTCTCCTTATCAACGAAACCAATTTGTCCCTACTATTGCTAACTAAACTGTCAATACTTCTTGCTTTGATTTTTTAAATGATTTTAAAAGTTTATAATTATAATTATTAAAAATAAAATAATAATTTTATTTGCACATAATAAAATTCATTAATTTAATCTTATTTTTTAATAAAATTGGAGAATAAATCATCCATAGATCCAAGTGAAGCCAAAACAATGGAATAAAATTAATAAAAAATAAAAAAATTGAACACACAAAAATAGAACTTAAGAATTAGAAATTTATAATAGAGAAAGAGAGAAAACAATAAAAAATAGAGACAATTATCCTATTAAGATTTATGGCTTAAAATTGAAAATATAAGGGAGATAATTGATATGAATAAGCACTGGTATTTTAATCTCATTTCAAGAACAAATTTGAAACAAAATTCAAAACAATCTTAAAAATGAGAAAAAAAAAAGAATTAGAAAACTTACTCATGCCAATAGCTAATGAAAGATAATTGAAATTTATTAGAAGAAGTTGAATCGGATCATTGTTGTTGAGAGAAAAGGTTTAAAAGATGATTAGGAAGATTGCAAAAAATTGAAAAGATGATAAGTGAGATTATGAATAATTATACTTTTTCACATGAAAAACCATTGAGCCTAGCATTGGATTTTATACTAAAATTAGGAGAAAAAAAATCAATCTAGCACACAAAGAGTTTTTTGTATTACATCTATTGGATGATTGAGCACTTAAGATTGATATTAAACTATTCAAAACCTATAAAAAAAAAGGTAAAAACATAGCCCAAAAAGCATTTAGAATTTACGTTTGAATGATTAATTAATTGTATGTATAAATGTAATGATAAATGGAAAGTATTAGAAAATATTGAAAGGCAATGGAAAACGATAACAATATTTCCCTATCAAGGAAAAAGTGATTAGACATTTAAATTATATTGTTTGAAAAAAGAATTATTTAATATTTTAGTTGTTTTTTATACTTCTATATCATTGTCCATAGTAATATCTAAAAGCTCAGTAATAGTTGAAACAAAATTTAAAAAAAATTAATAAAATTAATATATTATATTAAATTTAATTATGAAGTTTGGACTCAATGAGTCTATGTATCTATTACAAAATTTAAAAACAATTAATAAAATTATTATATTATATTAAATTTAATTATAAAGTTTGGACTTAATGAATCTATGCAACTATCAATGAATTTAACTATTCAATTTAAAAACAATTAATAAAATTTATGTATCTATTGATGAATTTATTAATTTAACTATTCAAATTTTATAATCTATTAATTTAATCTATGTATCAATGAATCTATATATTTATTAATTAATATTATGAAGTTTGGACCCAATGAATTTATATATCTATTAATGAATCTAAAATTTTTTAATCAAATAAGTAAAAATCAGTCATCAAATCATATTATATCTAATATAAAATAAAACTCATAATATTTTTACCTAAGGTAAAGGTAATCCACATATTTCTTGCATGCATCACATCGGAATTTAGCATTGATATGTTTTAAACCTTTCTTACACCGGCTACATGAAGTATAATACCAACCATTTTTACACCAAATATTGAAAATCTTAGCTTTGCACATAATAATATTTCCAATCAAGGAAAAAGTGATTAGACATTTAAATTATATTGTTTGAAAAAAAAATTATTTAATATTTTAGTTATTTTTTTATACATCTATATCATTGTCCATAGCAATCTCTAAAAGCTCAAAAATAGTTAAAGCAAAATTAAAAAAATAATTAATAAAATTAATATATTATATTAAATTTAATTGTAAAGTTTGAACTCAATGAATCTATGTATCTATCAATGAATTTATATATCCATTGCAAAATTAAAAAACAATTAATAAAGTTAATATATTATATTAAATTTAATTATAAAGTTTGGATTCAATAAATCTATGTATCTATCAATGAATCTATGTATCTATGGATGAATATATTAATTTAACTATTCAAATTCTATAATCTATTAATTTAATTTATGTATCAATGAATCTATATATTTATTAATTAATATTATGAATTTTGGACTCAATGAATTTATATATCTATTAATGAAGCTATATATCTAAGGTTTGAAGTCAATGAATCTATATTTCTATTAATTAATATTATGAAGTTTAGATTCAATAAATCAATATATAAACAAAAGTATTAATTAATATTATAAAAAAATCTATGAAAAAAACCCATGAACCTATATATGTAAGGTTTGGACTCAATGAATCTACTTATAAACAAAAATATTAATTAATATTATAAAAAAATCTTTGAAAAAAACCCATAATAAAAATTGGCATTTATGTCAAAAAAAATGTATTTTATATATATTATATAGATGTACAGAGTGGTAGACATTGAAAAGATATATAAAAAGCCAAAAAGTTTTGTTATCGATCGTATACACAAGGAACATCGTGGTCATGAGTAATGACAGAACTCAAGTATAAAATTTTGAATCTTAATTCTTATCCCATCCTTCCCTTGCTAGTGGAGTTAAGCCCAATGGATTAGTGTCTTTTTTTGTTATTATTTATTCTTTTTTTAATCACAAAATTATTGAAAATAATAATAAAGTAAACGATCTTGGAGTAGTCAATGGGTACCTGCAACCCAGCGAGCTTTGGGGAAAGAATATATCATAGTTTTCAACAACAGCAATCAATAGTGAAGGTTGGGCTTTGGCAGGCATGCCATGCCATGCCTGATGCTCGGACGGGGCGTGAGGTCTGTGACTGTGACACAGGAAAGCTTTGGTTTGGCATTGGCATGAAGAGAATTGAAGTTGGGTGATGAATCCTTTCCGTTTCAATGGAAAATGAAGCTTTCGGCTGGGCCCTTGCACTTAGGGTAAGCATCATCAATATTCACAAACACATTAGTGTCCGAATCCAAACAATTTATAAAAGAAAAATGAGCCAATATTTGATAAATAGACAGAATATTAGTTATGTCAACGTCAGTGTGGATGAATAGAAAGAGAGAAAAAAGGAAAAAAAAAAATTCAATCAAACCAAATGCATTAGTATCTAACGACTTGAATAATCCTAATACTGGAAAGAAAGAAAGAAAGAATCAGACATGAAATTGGTGTGGATTCATTGATCGGCACACAAAATCTTTGCCCCGAGGCAGAAACCGACACAGAACACAGCCAGTTCCCTTCCCTTGCCTCCTTTGGAAAGTAGAACTAAACTAAATATCCTTTACACACGACAAAATTATCTCCACATCAAAAAGGTACACCTCACCTCCTCCAATCTGAATGTCCAATATCCATCTCACTCTATCTCTATCTATATGATTTTTTTTTTTACTTGTAATTTTTTTAATAAATAAAATTTTTATTTATAAAAAAAAAAGCATAAGTCCTATTAAAAATATAATCCTTTAGATAAAAATTCAAATTGCATCGTTTTACATTTGTATCTCTGTACTTTTAAGACCCATGTATCGCCAACACTTCCATTTCCACTGCAAGTCACCATGAACAAAATAGTCGAAAACCCATAAACATCTAATTCTATGTAAGGTTCATGTGGGCACCACCAAATGACTTCTTGACCAAATTACCCTCCGCCTTCTCCTGAAGAGTAAGATGCTATCATCCAACTTTAGTAAGCCTAATTTCGTCCTTCAGCATTTTTTCCACCATAAAAAAAGACCTTGCTTTGGTGTGAAAGCCAGCCGAGTTCCCCATTTATCTTCCCTTTGAATGCTCTTCTTTTCTGGGTGTCCTGAGAATTCCGTCAAAATTTTTATTTCTCTTTTTCTTTCTGGGTATGTTGGTAGAGAGAAGAAGGAGAGTGATGAGCTGGAGGAGAGTGGGGAAGTCGCTGCAGGCCCTGCTAGCCCATGCCTTGCTCTTCTCTTTCACCCTGTTACTCGTTCTCAAGCTTCACCATGCCGTCTCCCATACCTGGTGGTTCGTCTCTCTCTCTCTCTCTCTCTCTCTCTCATTTGCTTAATTTTGGGTTCTGTTTATAATTGGTTCCATTTGTTTCACAACTGTTGGGTTTTATGGGAAAAGCAATTGTTTTCCCTTTTCATTCTGTTTCCTTCATTAACAGTATTCACCATGCCACTTGCTTCCTTTTACAATATTCTTAATTAAACAAATTTTAAATCATGCATGTAGATTTCTTTTGCAATTAAGGGGTTTTTTTTTTTTTTTGTGAGTATAATCCTGTAGGTGTAATTTCTTTTTCTTTTAGTGATATTTTACTTGGTTTTAGCATTCAATCAATTTGCTCAGAAGGCATCGGCAGGTGGCAGCGATGGGAAATACGTGTGATTTTGAGACGGAAAAGAAAACTAAGGGTGGAAAAATTCCTTTTGAGATGGAAAACGTGAAAGTTTTGTGTGCTTGATCTGTAGAATTGTAAATTTGATTGTGGGATTTACATGTTCATGGCCGTTAGACATTTACTGGTTTGGCTTCTCTTTTGGGATAGCTATGAAATTCAAACATTCGGCAAGTGTCATATAATCTCATGATTAGTGGTTTAAATGATAGCTTTTTCTCTTCATTCTCGTTGGTGATATGTCCCGTACTTGATCTGCTGACTTGGATACTTATGATCATATGCGAAGTTAATAGTTTGAATACGTTTAGCTATCGATCATGCATAGAGTTCTTTAAGGAAGTGCTAGTTATACAATACGCATATACTTTATAGCTGTATAGTACAGAGCAGAACATGCAAGCATTTGTTGGTCAGTGTAGATTCACTTGTTCTTCTGTAGGAAAGCGGGCAGAGGAGGACATGTAATCATTTTATGAGAGTAAGAAAGTAATCTGCTCTTTCTCTGGTTTTCTATTTGTTAAAGGCTGCTTGTTTTTTGTTTCATTGTGCAGGGTTGTATTTGCCCCTTTATGGCTTTTTCATGCAGTTGTAGCACGTGGCAGGTTTTCTTTGCCTGCTCCATCAATGCCTCATGATCGCCATGTATGGCAGTTCATCTCTAAGTTTGGATGTCATCTTTTAGCTGTGACAAAATATTTTATGGCATTGTATTCGATAATAATCCAGGTCAATTATGTGCTATTTTCATCCACAGTGGGCCCCAATTCATGCGGTCACAGCAACACCATTGCTTGTTGCTTTTGAGCTACTTTTGTGTATACATCTTGACAATAGCTATGGTACGGAGGCAACATCCACTGAACATAATAGTCTGTAGATTTTTGTTCTTACCTAGCATAATAATCTTTAGATATGCTTGATCTTATTTATGAAACCTTCTTTAATTTTTTTTTTATTGCTTTGATACTTTCCACCTTAGTTATATTCTCTGATTTGGTGGATCAAGGATATTCACATCAATGATTCACAAATTACTTATTATGTTCAAGGTAGCATGTTAACAACTGATACTCTTTCTCCTACCTATACATTTTTTATACTGCTATAAGTATCAATAGTCTACAAATATTAGTTTCTATCTTCAATTTAGTGATGTATTTATATGAACTTATCCCTTGTTTTGTAGGATACATGTTTTTGATGCTTCAAAAGTGTCTACATCTCTAATCTAAGTATTTTATATGCCCATTGGATTATCATATTAAGTTAAATTGTTTTGTGAAAATGGATGTTTTGCAGTTGTTAATTTGAAGATTGTCTTTCTGCCCCTGCTTACATTTGAAATAGCTATTTTGATTGATAATATCAGGTATTTATTTGTGCCATGTTACTTGTTTATTTTGTGCTCGAGTACTTAATGGTATTATAAAATCTTATGCCTATTAACTAATTGATTTGCTACACTTTTTGGCTCTGGCGAACTTGAATCTAAATGAAATCTTACCAAACTTGTTGACAACCTTTCAGATTAAATAAATCCAGTATTGCACTATGTGGTTATTTATAGCATGTAGTGTGCCCCTTGCAACTTCATCTCGAGTCTTGACTTATTCCAACAAACCGTAAACATATATCTTGTATTCCTTCCAATTCTCACCCAGCCTAACCACTAATTACTTGGAAAAAATTTTCTGTTGGATTGCATTGTTTTGGGTCTATTAACTTTTCCATTAACTATGGCAAGGCCATTCATGTTATAGTATTTCCGCAGAGCACTAAGTTAGATGTAGGCAGGTGTTAAATGTTACTCTTTTTTAATTCTATCTTATCGACTGTTTCTAGATGCAATAACTATTTTTCTTTACTTTTTAATAGGATGTGCAGAGCTTTAATGCCCGGAGATGAAGAAAGCATGAGTGATGAAGTGATATGGGAGACCCTTCCAGTAAGTTTGTAATTATTAGTTACTAAAGGTTTTATTTTGGGGATAACACATCACTCATGAAAAAAATTTCTTGGCCATATGCTCCTTAGTGCTTATGGTTCCACAAAGTCATAAGTTTTATTAATGATAATTTCCCCAGTGGCTTTGGGCACTTATCATTTTGTTGTTTTCGTGTCATCTAACAGCATCCAGTTAAATTGCTTACAAATTATGGATTTATAATATTACTGGTAATAGTAATCACTGCTGTGATCATTGTCTTAGCTTTTGTTCTCACATGCACGTAGATGCACCAATCTAGTAAATTGTGGAGAAAAGTTAAAAAATCAAACATGCATATAATGCATGTCTGTGTGGGATGTGTATGTATGATTCAAAGTCCAAATATTATCTAGGATTTACTGCCATGTAGGCATTGGCCTTAGATGATGTATGCTTAGTTATTTGCAATCTGAATTGAGAAGAACCAGGGAGGGGATTGTTTAAGTATTTATGTACTTTTTCCATTTGTTACTCTCAAAAGCTAATTTGGTTCTCTCCTATGACATTTTTTTTTTGGATGCCACAATGAATAGCACCAACCATTTCTCTCTCCATTTTCTTAGAGAAAAAAGAAGATATCTCTTTCATCTATCTTTTGTCTATTTAGCATTGATTCTATTTATGAATCAAGCCGAAAGAGTTCATTTTTGGGTTCCTTGAAGCCCTGAATGCCTTGGATAATTTTCGCCAATGAAATGAATGTGGAGCCCATTGTGAATGCTTCCCTGATCTGGAAGTTCTTGCAAAGAGAATAAAAATGCTGCTCTCCTTCCCTGTCTTGTCCTCTGAATTATCAATTTTTTTTTTTTAAATCGTGATTAGAAAAATATATTAAATAGAATAATTGCTGAATAAGAGGTCAAGTTTGTTTGATTGCATCCTTTATTTAGTTTTGGACAAATAAGCAGGGGTTTGGCTGTAGACTAAATTATCTAATTCTGCTCTAGCATACATATATTCTCATCTAATTCAATTTATGAGTATGTGATTTTTGAGTGAATAATTCACTCTCCATTCTTCCAGATCTTTGACCAAAATTCAGTTCGGGTTATCATTTAGCTTATCTGGTTAAATGTTATGCTAATCTTGCTTTGTCGTAGCAGTTAAATGTTGGTCAGCAGTTTCTTCTGCTGACATAACATATTCAAAGCCATTACTTGAATTCTATTGATTCTTATATCTTTGATCAAGAAATTAGCTTGAGGAGACACATCTTGCATGATTCATGATCGAGTTGCTCCAATTTTTGGAACTCAGAGGCACTGTATTTTGTAAACATCCTCTTTGATATCTCCCTATTTTATCTCAACTAGCCTATCAAGAGTTGCATTGTTTCAACAACTATTCTACAGATTGTGCTACTTTTACTTAAGCATGATGCTTACTTTCATGATACATTGTTCACTTGCGACAACTTAACTGATTGCATATGAACGATAAATGAAAAGTTTTCCCCCTTATTACGTCAAGTCATATGGGATTAAGAAAGGGGGAAAGAAAAAATAAGTGAAAGAAGTATTAAAAAAATTGATATTAATGTTCAGTTTAACTAGCTGTTTACATTTATAACAGCATGTCATGACCACATCGTGCTGAAAAATTGTCATACTTAACTAGAGCATATGCTCATGTGTGATAATAGTAATGATACATGTGATCTCTGTGATAATCTATTTGTCTATATCTGATGCTAAAGTATTGTGCCTTGATAATTGGTCAGAGAACTGATTTTAAGTCTCTAATATTTGGTTTGTAGCATTTTTGGGTTGCAATATCTATGGTCTTCTTTATTGCCGCCACAACTTTCACTCTTTTAAAGTTATGTGGTAAGTTGTTTGTTCTTAGTTTAAATGGTAGTATTTGTTTGCATAGTCATTCATATTTCTTTTGAGCGGGTTTCTTTTTTCTTTTTCTTTTTGTACTATTTGACGGCTACATTTATTTTACTTTGCTATAAATGTGAATATTCTGATGACTGATATGTCATTGAAGATTCCGTTTTTCCTGGTAACTAACTAATGTATTATAGTTTGAAACCATTCAACATGTGTGATGCTAATACATTAATTGATCTTCAATGACATGCAGGTGATGTTGCAGCTCTCGGCTGGTGGGATTTATTCATAAATTTTGGGTAGAATACATTCATTTTCTTGTTTGATTTTTTGCTTCTCCCCTGTTTCCTTTTCCTTTTGGAATAATCTTTTATGCTCTGTTGCAGTATTGCAGAGTGTTTTGCCTTTCTTGTTTGTACAAAGTGGTATAACCCAGCAATTCATCGAAATTCCCATCATAGACAAACCAGCTCATCTTCAAGGACTATAAGATACCTGGACTGTAACAGAGGAGTGGTAGTATCTACTGATGAAGACGTGCACCAGAACAGCAGAATATGCAACCTGCAAGATATCGGAGGACATGTTATGAAAATTCCATTTATTGGTTTCCAAATCATGCTTTTCATGTACTTAGAGGTATAGTTATTGTTGAGAAGGGCCTTTGGTATTTCCCCAAATGTTCAAGTTGTATTTTAAATTCTTATAAAACTTTGATGTCAGGGAACACCGCCTAGTGCAAGAAAAATATCACCTCCAGTCCTTTTTTCTCCCCTTCTGCTGCTGCAAGGAGCTGGGTTTATTCTTGCTGCATATAGATTGATTGAGAAAATTGTTATTTTAGTACATAGTGGAGCTGGCTCTGGAAGATACTTTGATGTGTCATCAAAAGTTCTTGAATTTTTTGGGTTCTTACACCGTGGGTCAAGGTATTATTTGTCAGGAGTTAGTCTTTAAAATCTGGTTGACTTTTGCTCAATTTCTACCGAGTCTGTGCCAAGTGGAGACAAAAATATTACTATTGTCAAGCAATAGTAGTCATTTACGTTTCTTTTCTTTCAACAGGTTGCTGGGTTGGTGGTCAATTGATGAAGGAAGTCGAGAGGAACAGGCTAGACTTTACTGTTCTGGGGCATCTGGGTATGTTTACTACTTTGCACTCTAGTTCCTTTATTCATTCATTCATCTAGCACAATGTATAAGCAGCCATTCGGGCTGCTTTCTTGAGGGAATAACCAGCTTATATCCGGTGAATGCTTAGACCATTAAATATACTAAAAGAAGTTTCTCCATCATGGTATGATATTTCTGGAAGTGTGGAAAAGCTTTCATTAGCAGCCATCACTAGTCATTTATGGCTGCACAAGCCATGCAGTAAAGGTACCAGTTAATCACCTATATTCTATTGGTGACTGCTTTTTCACCTTATCATTTTTTGCCAGTTACTCAAATGTCTGGAGTAGTGAAACTTTTACGAAATCATCGAGCAGGAGGATATCCTTTCTTTTCATAATATGGAGACAGTACCCTAATAATGAGAATCCTTTAAATCTTCTATCCATTATGGGCCAAAAGAAAAAGAAATTCTCCCATTCGCATATGTGCCATTCCAGCATTCTGGCTTCTGCTTTTAGTTTACTGTTCACGAAAAGAATGTATTAAAAAGCATTAGAAAGAAAAGAATGAGATGCACTTATATTAATATACTGAATTAAGCAACAAAGTCTGTTTCTTCTCATTTTGTGTGCCACTTGCTTTTATTGTATGCTATGGGGCTACTTGGTTGGTACAGAGATAGTAACAGGATTCCCCCCTGCCCCTGCCTTCTCTTGTCTCTTTGCTGATATTATTTCTCATCCTCTAACATTCAGATATAACACTTTCTCACCCGACATTGTGAAGAAAATGCCAAAACCAGATCTTGTTCAAGAGGTAAACATGGTATTTGTCATCTTCAAATTGAGAAATTATAAGATTCTGCTTTAGTTAAGTCTGCTTTATTTTGCAATTATTTTCGTCTGATTAGTTGGCTATAGAATCTTTGAAATCCTCTTTACCATCTAACGATGTTTGTACTAATATTTTCATTTCTTTTAAACACAGATTTGGAGATTACAAGCTGCACTCAGTGAGCAGACAGAAATCACCAAGTTTAGCCAGTTGGAGTTTGAAAGACTTCAAAATGTATGTATGAGGAGAAATTGTTACCAAGTTACTATAGTTGTTTTGGGCAACTATCTAATGTGGTGCTTACTTATTAATTTAATGAATCTGTCAGGAAAAGATTCTGTGTAGAGTTTGCTTTGAGGAGCAAATCAATGTAGTACTCCTCCCATGCAGGCATCATGTCCTCTGCAGGTTTATGCATCTACCCTAGAAATATTGCTAATAATCTTTTATTCTGGTTATTCTTGTTCTCTACCTGTATTGGATAATGCATGGATATATCTCTGAAATCTTTGGCTTATACGGCAATTACATAAGGTCATAACATGAAGTGGCATACCATGTTTTTGTCATATGGCCGTGCATGGTAGTTCATTTCTTATCAAAGGATGTGGAACCTGTTTTTATAGTCATTATTAATCATGCCTTTTTTTCTACTAATTTGCATCTCAGTACTTGCTGTGAGAAGTGTAAAAGGTGTCCAATCTGCCGTGTCTGTATTGAAGAGCGACTGCCAGTGTATGATGTATAGTCTCGGTTTGCCTGTAGAAAAATTCGTGTAAAATTATCAAACCTTAAAAAGGAATTGCCTGTGATTTTAGACGAAGCAAGCATTGAGAAGCTGGCCATTCTGGTTTCTACAAACTTGATATAATTGTCAAGCAATGCCATTCAAGAATTGTAAATAACATTTGGCGCGTTATGAAATGAAATAAAATGGGGGATTTTTATCGTTATTTACCCGTCTAGACTGGGACTAGGATTCGGAGCCATCATCATTGGTCAAACCTTCATCTGCTGCTCTCACCTGGCATCTGATTGTTATGTTATAATTGTCCTAGGACCCGCTTTCAAAGCTGATTTTTTTATTTTACTTTACGGCGGTGTGTACGTAGCTTTCGAGTAAACATCAGAAGAATATTTATCTATCTTATCTATCTCAAGGTGTGCTAAAGAAAAGGAGGGAACAATGAAATTATAGGACTTCATCACTTGCATAGCCTTTCTTGTACACCATTGTTTTGTTGACGAGTAGAGCCTACTCTCCGATCAAAATTGAGCTACGTCCAGTTGTTACCTTGATACATTCTTCTCCTTTATGAATTCGCTAAAATTCTTCGCATCATCAAACTTACCACCACCACCAGCAGAAGCAACAGCAGCAGCGTATATATTAGATGAAAGCGCATAAAATAATATCCAGCTTTCTTGGCTCTAGACTAGTAAGTTTCCTTGCAAGTCGTTCTCCATCTTCAACGTTATTATGAACCCCTCCTTTAGCATCTCTAGTGCTTGTTCAATAAGGTCTTCATTTGTGCTGTCTGTCTTCGTATTCCAAATGATACTTCGGATGATTTCATGCACTAAAGTTGAACTTAATCTTTTTTATTTTTTATTTACACTCGTATAAGCCATTCTAATTTCTAAATCAATCACATTTGCTTTAAAAACTTGTTATTTTAATACTGAATGCAGGAGGTATACAAATCAGAATAATAAGCACGTCATTAGGGTATAAAAACCAAGTTGATGTCCTTTCCTTCTATACCTTCCTTTTTCCAGCTTGGAACAGATTTATTTATTTATTTAACTAATTAGAGCCTTGGAATAAACATCCAATCCCCTTATTCAATTACAATTTCCCTGTTACCTAGTAAATGGCAGCAACATGAAATTGAGTTGACAGCTCTTCATTGACATTCATGAAGGAAAGGTGCGATTAGCTTGTGTTGAAGTTGATGTCAAGCACATGTTGCTGTAATGGCCGCTGCTTCAATTACTGGCTCTGCTGTTGTGGCTGGGATTCCGTCACTTTGCTGCAAGTTTTCGTCCTTCACGTTTGCTAGGAAGTCGTTGAAGCAGTCATCCAATGTCGAAATGGCTCATTTGGGTACAGACTGCTCAATTCAATTTCATTGGGGCCATCGGTCGAAAAACTGACTTGACATCCCTTTATGAAGATATCATGTGTTAATGACGCTACAGTACTTCGTGGGATACAATTCTCTGCAAAGCCAACAGCATACAATAATGACAAATAAGTAGGAGTAGTAATTTTTTTTTTTTTTAATTTTTAGTTTTAGTTAGGCAGTGCAATACAATGAAGGGGAGATTCAAATCAAATAGAATTACTAGTAAGTAATTAATATAAAAGTGGTAAGTATGAGAATGAGAATGAGAATGAGAATGAGAATGGACCAGCGGCAGCTGAGAAAATGTCATTTTCAGTGACGGTGACTCTAGGGAGAGTTCGTCCGATTTTCCTTTCCCACAAAGTTGCAAGCTCGTTCATGTTATAGAAATTGCAGGCTGGCCGAAAATGAACTGACTTGTTCATGGTCCTAATGTCATCAACCGTCTTCATGGTGAATTTTCCTATATCCATGCCTGCAACAAAGAAAGCTACAGAACAATACAAAGAATTCGAGATTTCAATTCGCAGAAAAATTAACCAATCTTTAAGATAAAATAAAGAATACATATTCCCCTCCTCTGCCCTCAAAATATTACTCCTGCAGACCGTCGACATGGATTCATAGATTCCCGAGACTTTGAAGTGACTGGTAAAAGGAGTACCCTCAAAGCGATTGCTGGCAGCCGACCATTCAAATTATGTCTTTCAACTTTTCTTCTTCCTAGAAAAATAATTAATTAATTTAATGAAATTTGACGTAAATTTTAATTTTTAATGATTTATTGGCAACAAAATAAACTGTCAATTATTGATTTTTCAAAAAACAAAAAAGGGTCAAAATTTATATTTTTAATGAATAATGTTTCCAAAAAAAGTTTATTATAAAAATCACAATCTACTATTAACATGCGGAATCCTTATGATAAAAAAAGAAGCGATTAACATAAAACAAAACGTGTTCTTACGAACCCACAACTGCTTATTGCATCGTATATAGCATTAAAAAAAAAAAAATTCACTTTTGACTTTTCAAATACTTTGGAAATGGTAGCGGAGGGCATCTAATAGTATAACGTAAGTAATGTAATAATTATAAGATATACAGGCATCTAATAAAATAACAAAGAAACGGTGAGTTGAATGAATTGGCATGGCTGTCTCATTAGTGAAAAATCAATATGAATTAATTCTTTGGTTATATTCATACTTTTGCTATCTACGAAGTTTTGATAGTAAATTATACATGTATAATTATAAATGCAGGATTTAATTGAATTTATTGACATTCTTTTCTTGACTAATCATATCATGTGGTCGAAGAGTAGATAGTAGTGACTGTTTATTATTATTATTATTATTATTATTATTACCTTTGACGGTACCATCTCCATAGATTCGAAACTGATCTAAAGGTGGAATGACCTCCGCAGGATGCGTGTTATCGTAGTAGGGCCAAGAAGCAATGGATGTAAGTATACGGAATGCCTAACTTTTCGGTCAGACGCCTGACTTGCCGCTTTGCTTTGTGCATGGTGAGTCCTGGCTCTATTGGATCAGCCATGTCGACATCGTGTCCAAACTCCGATGGCAAGAACCTCTGCACAAACAATCCATTCACTAGTTTTTGTCTATATGTAAAGCAAAAGTTTTGGTTCTTCAAAGTTTAGTGAAGGTAATTGTACGTAATATTTTAAGCCTCCTATACCTTAAACTGTACCAGCAGCTTTAATTGCCTCAATTAAACACAGCCGATCTAGTATTTTTTCACCACCTATAGCAGATATTACGATCTCAATCTGGTGCTCTTTCAGCAGTTTCTCCATTAATTCCCTGTCATTTGCCAACCCCTGGAGACTCACATGTATATCAATCATATCTAGCTCTAACCTCACACCCCCCACCCGCAAAAAAAAAGGGAAGAACATACTGGAGTAGTATATGATTATATAAAACAAATTAAAGTAAATATATAATAATATACATGCAACAATATGGCGCCTCTGTCCTCGAGGGCTTTGGCTACTTTGTTCTTGGCATGGTTTCCGGAACTTGGTCTGATCAGAATATAGGTTGGTCGACCAGCATCTAAGCTGCCTTCAGCCACGAACTGACCAATAAAGCCAGTTGCTCCGACGATGAGGACACGGCCGTTAGCTGTGGAGACTGTCATCTTCGCAAATAACGGATGATATTAATCTCTTCTTTTCGAGCAAATAAAGCAAAACACAAAGAAAATTCAAACAGCTCTCTCTCTCTCTTTTTCTTTTTTTTTTTTGGCGTTAATCCAAGATAAAGCAGCCGAGAGGAGTGGTTGAGGCTTAAAAGGTTGACCAGAGAACCATTGGAGCGTTGCTTTATATGTAGCGCTGCTGAGGCTTGCCAACATTAATGTCAGATAGAAAAAGATTTTAGAGTAGAGCTTCAACTACCCTTCAGGCTTCAACAAACTATCAGATCCTATACAATTTTTATAGAAATATTCTAAGCCAACAGATTGACTTTTCCATAATATATATATATGTTTGGTGCAAGTGTAAACAATCAATTTGGAAAGTGGTCTAGCCAGATTCAGATTTTTCTTTTTTTTTTGGATGAAAGTTGATGTATGTTTCCATCTGATCTGAGGCACATTTAAAAACGCTTAATTCAGAGAGTTTTTTTAATTCTTCTATCGATGCCAAAAATAATAATAATAATAAATGTACATTTGACATATTGACTGATAGCTAAGAAACTCATTAGTAAATAGTGATGATGAGATGGGTAAATTAAAATGGATCGCTCAGTCAGTCTCGTGGCTTCAACACAGCCTTTATCATGCAATCCTGGGCTTGATTTCAACTAGTTTCATGAGTTAAAATGGCTCCTGTCTCAGTCAAAGCTTACTTTTTGATAGCCAATTAAGCACGCAAGTAATAGTGATGGCAAGTAGACAGATTTAGACTAATTTAAATTAGGTTATTGTAATTTTAATTTTTTTTAATTTAATCTAATTTGAATTTAAATTTAAGTTATTTTGAGTCTGGGTCTGAGTCTGTTTGGATTGAGATTTGTTTGGGTATGAGTTTTTTTTGAGTTCGAGTTCAATTCGGGTTTAGGTTCAGGTTTCAATATATTTTATATTATTTTTTATTTTATATTAAATGTGATCTCTTTTATATAATTTTGAATTGTAAGTTTATGCCTGAATTTGACTCAGCTAAAAAAAAATCTTAGTTCGGTTTCATTGGCCTAATCATGACCTAAATAATTTTTAAAATTCTAAGCTCGAGGCCAAATTTAGATATGAATCATAGTTCATAATATTAGAAAGTTATTTTTATATTATTATTTATATATTTTTTATAATTAAATTTAAATAAAAATATATTATTTTATTTAAAAAAATTGTTTCAAGTCGAGTTTGCTTGAAACTTAAAATTTCAGACACGGGCCTAATTGTGCTAAGCCTGTTGGGCTAGGCAGGTTGCCTTGCGAGCATACAAGTCTAATTGCTAGTTTAAGTCCAACATATGATTTTTGTTTTTATTTTTGATATGGTATAATCTCTTATGGCTTTCATATTTTTTTATTTACCTTATTAATTTATTGTACTATTATTAAGCTCTAATTATCATTACTTAA
>JBBYHM010000010.1:1524913-1547467 GCA_038381775.1 Adansonia rubrostipa | reverse complement strand
ACTTAGCAACCATATTATGTTCGACCATATCATGAAATGCATGCCCCATTTCTCAACATTTTGAATGGGACAACTCGGCAATTGAAAACATAATAATCCCATTCGCAGTCAAGCACCAAGGACGGCTTTACTGAGAAGTTGAACGCTGTGGAATTTGGATTAAAGATGAGATTCTGTTTGGACATTGGACCCACCAACAGATCTCCTTGCATTGGATTGGATAGTTCTGACCGTCCAAACTTCTTGATTTCTTCAGTAATTTCTTAATTCATATGCCTTTTTAATTGACATGGTTATATTATTAGTTAACATCCTCTTAACCTAATAAATAATGGTGCATTAAAATAACATATTAAATTTGAATTTAAGTATAATTTTTTTTAATTTATCATTATATGTTATTACTTTCTTTGTATCATAAAAAAATTAATTACTTTCTAGTTTCAAGGCGACTGAACTTTCTTTCACTTTTATCAGGCTCTTCTTGAAATCAGCAAATTTTACCTACAAAATAACGAGCTTCTGTTTTACCTCTCTGTCCTGTTTAAGCTCGTAGGGTACTCTTTTCTAAGCCAACATATATATCCTGAAGTCTTGCCTCTAATTATTAGCAGCATGCAAGTGTGAGTTGAAGGTAATCATTTGGTTTCTCTAGTTTTGCAACAATATTAAGTAGATTTAATGTGAGAAGATACAGATATATTGATCTAAATCAACTTTTGCTTTTATGCATTGATGATCTATTAAAATATTTTACAAGATATATATATATATATATATTTATCCATTTAAAACGCGTGAGTTATCTTAGTAGTATGTCTATTATTCATTCTTCCTCTGCGTTTGTGTGTATGTATATATATATATATATATATATATTCTCAAGATTGTACTTTATATAAAAATCTAGAGTCAAATATAAAACATTAGACCTATCCCCACCTTAACAAGTGAAACTTGCTGACAAAAAACAATATATATATATATATATATCAAGATCTGACAATTTATATATTTATATTACAATCATAGTTAAGGTATATTATATTTATATAAATTTTGATGCATTAATAATTTTTTTATATGTATTTTAAGAATATATTCGTATGATCTCATATTTTTATAATTTTATACATGTTATATTCATATAATTATATCAAATATTATTACAAATAAAATGAAAAACTGTAATTGACTCAAATTCTACTCTAACATTCTCTAACTATTTGAGTAATATCATTGAAGATAAAGAATTGGCACCACTAAAAGGATGGACAGAAAATAAAAGTTAACACAAACTACAAAGTTACTATACATATTTATTTATTTAAAGAACTTTTGGAGTTTTATATTTAACTGATATAATGTAAATTCATCAATAGTGATTAAAAGTGCATAAAATTTACAAACTGAAAATGTATTAAATATAAATAATATATATAAATAATAATAAATTAAGCAAATAGATTATTTTCATTAAATATGCGCGTATTGAACACTAACTAATCACTAAAGGTGGGCGAATGTAACAATATTAATGTAGGAAACAAAAAATAATAATAAGGGAAGCTTCTAATTAGTAATTTAGCTCATAAAAAAAATAACCAATAGGACATGCAATAGACAGCTGGTAATGAAAAATTATTGTTGAAGATGAAGAAGTGGGGATAAGCAGCCACCTACCTTTGATTAGGGCCGGGCAGGGAAGGGAGATATCCTATATAGGCCATCTAAGTCTTTCATCACCTTGATCTGGATCGCACTGCGCTATCTATCTGTTTTCTTTTAGTTAAACATATCATTAGTGCTTAACTTAAAAATTAAAGCAATATGTATGTACTTTTAAGATATTCTGGTAAGAATAGTTTAAAGATGTGAACTTCGCTCATTCTCTTCAGCTTCTGTGACAACGTTGTAACTTGTAACATGTTCTTAGCTTACTAATTACTTTAGATTAAATAGTTTTTTAATGTAGTTGAAAAAAATTATAATCATGGTGTATTTTAGTTCTATTAATTTGGATTATGCGTACCTATATATGTTAATTGTATTAAAACTATTCATTTCTGATTACCATTTACCATGCGTTATCCGAAAAGGAATCTCTCTCTCTCTCTCTCTCTCTCTCTCTCTCTTATTTCTGGGCCATTTGCTCTGTTGCTTTTGTAACTAAACTGATTCAAGTTTCAACCATATACTCTAATACTCGTGATCATAAGGCAGAAGCCAAAGATAAGTTGGGAGTTCTCTAATCTCTACGCTAGCTAGGGCAAAGATATATCGTCATAGACAACTAAGCAATAAGCGGAAATTGGTTTATAACAATTAGGAACAAATTAATTTAACGTCATGATAGGGTGGGATTGATGTCATCATAACCCACGGCAATTGGGGGGGGGGGGTGTGGGGGACTTCTCGTGGGTTAAGATAGTGGTGCTGCAGCTATCATAAAATGTTTGAATATTCTGTCTTTCTAAATTTAAAAAAAAAAAAAAAGCTGAAAAAAATGAAAAGATAAAAAGATTGGGGGACCAAAGCAGCCAAGCGTGTAACCACAAAAGGGTCCTAAAAAATAGAAATCACCCCTTCTCTAACCTTCTTTCCCCTGCCAAAAGCATATAGTCTCACTACAGCAAAGAGGCTACTATAGCCATTGACCCACTGCCCTTTTAGTCAATTTTTGCCCTCAGACTGCTTGGGTAAAAGACACAGCCCTCCCTACAAAATATACGTCGAGGGGAGTTATTTCAGTAACAATAGTAATAAGATGTTACTATGGCTATTTTGTATTATTTGAATTAATTATGATAATATTTATTATATTTATAAATGTAAGAAATAAAATGTGATAAAAAATACATTCGGTAATTACAACTTAAATCCTTGAGAAAAACATTAGGAGAACATGGGGAGATGAACTTATTGGCATGGGTAGTTTTCTTTCTTTTCTTCTTAACTCATAATGTGAGTGTTGATCTTATTATACTGTATATTCAATCTTATATAACAAAATTACCGAATTACATTTAAAAAATTCTGGACAAGATATGGGGTTTCCCCTCTTGAAACAATTATGGTGTTGAAAAGGGGTAATAAAAAAAGGTACGGTTGTTTTGAATGATTTTTGTTTTGCTTTCCTTGGCAAAGTTGCTGCCTTGTATAAAGCAACCATTTAATTACACATAGTTTGCTGGTCATCTAAGATTCAAGAGCTTTAAGTCGTGATTTTTTTTCCCCTTTCATCCCTTTTTTTAACCTTTTACCATAAAAACATTACACATCGATGCTTGTATTCATCCCCTTTAGGCCAACCAACCAGCAAAGCTAATTAGCAGGTGACAGCAAGAAATAGAGCTGGTGGGTAGAGGATATATAAAAAAAAAATAGCGAATAGAAATTAGAAGCTATCGTGCCTGCCATTTGTCAAAAGCAAATGGTAACATCTATAATTCCCTTTTAGAGTCTTGGTCTATAAGTTTTTTATACTCAACTCCAAAGACAATAACATCAAATTTCACCAAGCAAGCAAAGCTAATCATTTTTCCTTTCCAATAACGTGTCATAACAGAATAAAGAAGATAATTTCCCATCTTCATTTTTCTTTTGGTTTATAATAATATAAGATATATATATGTTATTAATTTTTGTTTATGCTTGGGTTTAACGTAAGATATGGCGCCTCTAACTCTATACAAACCACATATCAAAGTCTTTGTCACACATAGAAAAATACAGCAAGTAAATTTCAGCTAGCAGCCATGTGCATCGTTGCTCGAAATAAATTTATTGTTATTTCTTTGAACTCATTTAGAGTATATAGATTATATATACTACATTTTGAACACGAACATATAATCAACCGAATTACATCCTTCCACCTGAGAACATGCATGATTGTTGATCATTGCGGAAACAACTTTCTCACACTTTCAATAATTTGATAAGAACCATATGTATTTCAGAAAGAAAAAAAAAAAACAAAAATCTAAATTTGATAGCATATTAGTGTAATATTAATAATTATAAATAACACTATTTTGTATCATTCAATGTAATTTGTTTTTATAACTTTGTATCATTCAAAATATGAACATATTTCTTTTTTTTTTTTTTTTTTGTTATAGGGATCCAAAAATCGATAATATAATTGATGACATAGTTATTATAATGCTTATGATCATAAATGATACTATTTTGTATCATTCAACATTATATGTTTTGTAATTTTGGAGATAAGTAATTGTAAAGTTAAGAAACACTAATAATACCATTTTGAATTAATTGATTAACAATTATGTTACCATGCAATTACTTCATGAAAAGTAACAAAAAATTAATATTATTACATTTCCTTAACATCTATATGAAAGATGTTATAGATAACAAAAATGCGTTATTATAGTAGTATTAAATATTCTACGAAAAATTATACTATAAGCTATTCCCACTACGTCATCTAAGGTCCCATCCAATTAAATTTATCCATGTCAGTTATCTTTTCTACATCAGCTATTTATTAAATAATTTTAAAGATTTTTGTATGATATTAAAAAAAGCTGACGTGAAAAAAAAACTGACATGGATAAATTTAATTGAATAGGACCATGAATGACATGCTGGGAATGGCTCATAGTATAAATTTTTGTATTCTATTATATCTAATAAAAATATAATAAAATAATCTATTATTTAAAAGGCATCAATGTAACAAAAAATAGTAATATCATTTTTCTTATTGTCTTGACAATAAACATTAAATGGCAAACTATGAGATTCTATACAATGTTATTGTTTAATCCTATTAATTTTTTTTATTTTGAATTCGTAAAAACTATATCATCAAAGCCATTTTAATACCAATTTTAGAAAGATAAAAATAATAATAATATTATTGGTTATTATATTACATGAAAATATGTTATTATTATTATTATTATTATTATTATTATTTTTGCTTTTATATTTTCTAAAGTTTTGATGCAAGTGCATGTTACCATTTCATATCCCCTCCTTTAACCATTTTTTCTGGCTTCGTCAGGTTGTCCTTTATCATATATTGCACTCTGTTAGGATTTTTTTTTTTTTTTTTGGAGGGAGCTGATGGGAGAAGCTCCCATGCCTTCATATTTGATGATGCCATTGCTTTGGGAATTAATTCTCCCAACGGAAATATGCAAGGCTCTCAGCCAATCCAAGCCAATGCTTTACATGTGCATGTGAAAACGAAGATGATAGAACATACCAATTTATAAAATTAATGGACTTGAGAAAGAAGAGTCCTATATTAATAATGAAGTGCCCAAATTCCCTTGTACTATATATATTTCATCAATTCCACTTTGAAGGCCATATAATATTCTTATAGGATACTCCTTTCCATATAGGATCATAAGACAAGGAGGGAAGGCAAGCCATGGATAAATCCACATATCGAACCGAAAGCCAGAAGGGTGATGAAATTGAAGAGTTAAGAAGAGCAGCTAAAGGAAAGGGAAAGGGGCCGGGAAGGTGGAGTGTGTTCCAAGACACAATGATTACATGGTCTTGGGGAAGCAGAAAGAGTGGCGTGGAAATAGCCAAGAGTGTTGAACAACGTGGGGGCTTGACCGAGGTAGGAAAAGGACGAGGCAAGCCGAGACTATGCGATAAGCGATATGCATAAAATAGAAATGAAATGAAAAAAAAAATTCCAAAAAAAAAAAAAGAAATGAAAAGGGTTTAGCTAAGCCTTTTATCATGATGATACTATCAGCCTTTTTGGTCTTTGGTCTGTCGACAATCTATGTGTTGTGTGTTCACTGTGTTTGTTTTTGTGTTTCCCATTCCCCACTCTCTCTCTCTCTCCAACTGCACCTACAGACACACAGTGTAATTATTCACTTTGAACCAATCACAAAGCAAACTAATATTATTATTTTATAAGAAAGTTAAAAAATACTTTCGTCTACAAACTAAAAGTGTATCAAGTATGTGTGCGTGTATATATATAGAATAAAATTGAAAACAATAAATTAAAATAGAATAAAGAAAAAGGATCCTGATTGCTACAGGAATGGATAGAGAATGCCTTCAGAAGAAAGCAAAGGAGATCACTCGCAGTGCTTGCAGACCCTATAAATTTAGAGTTGTGGCGAGGGAAGGGAGCACATCGTCAGTGAGAAGAAAAAAAAAACCAAGCAAAAAAAAAAAAGCAACCAAAAAGACACCAGCAAAGCATATAGGAAAAGGAAAGCTTATTTTGAAGCCAAGGATAAAAAAGGGGTCTATCACCCACAAAGGCACAAAGGCGTGGCAGAAACTAACCTACCCCAAGTGAAAGAGATTGAGTGATCCTTCATAGTCTATAAGTCCAATCCCTTTTGCTTTTGCTTTGGCTTTGCTTTTCTTTCTTTTACCAATAGCCACCATCTCAAAGAGATCATATAGAAGAAGAATTGAGAGACCTCTGAAAAGTCAAGCTATTTAACATATCAAAGGAAGGTCTGTCTCGTTTTTTCTTTTTCTTGCTTCTTTCTTTCGCAGCCCTTCTTCCAATTTTCCTCTTCCTTTAGGAAAGTTCAAAACCAGCTTCTATATATATGTACATATATATATATCCTTATTGTATCACATATAATTCACATCAGAGAAGGAAGTGATCATCACTTGAATCGATCTTTTGTCTCTTTTTTTTTTTTTTTTTTCTTTGAGGCAGACTTAAGGAAGGGCAAAGGGGAGGAAGGGAAAGGTCAAGGGATGTGTGGAAAGAAAGAAGAAGATCAAGGGGAGTGTTCTCAAGCTATCCATAACTTACAAGGTTACCAAGAACAGTTATTTATTCAACAACACCAACAGATGCAGCAACATCACCAACAACAGAACAGTGATTTATTTGGAGGAACTAGGGGAGGGTTGATATTCCCTGAAGTATCTCCCATCCTACCATGGTCTCTCCCCCCGATTCATGCTTTCAATCCAGCCCACTTTACCGAAAACCCGGTACGAGACGATGACCCTTTTCTAGTCCCTCCTCCACCGTCATCATATGGGGGCTTATTCAACAGAAGAGTTCCTAGCCTACAGTTTGCCTATGACGGCCCATCAGCTGATCATCTAAGGATATTATCCGACACTCTAGGACCGGTGGTTCAACCTGGCTCAGCTCCTTTCGGGCTACAAGCTGAGCTCGGTAAGATGACCGCTCAAGAAATAATGGATGCTAAGGCTCTCGCTGCTTCGAAAAGTCACAGTGAAGCTGAAAGGAGAAGAAGAGAACGAATCAACAACCATCTCGCCAAGCTACGCAGCTTACTCCCAAGCACCACGAAAGTAAGTTGTAGTTATTGCATATACTAGTAATGAAAAATTATTCACAAACAAAACAAAACATGGTTATAAAATTGTCAAAAAAAAAACCCATTATAAATCATCACGCGTACCACATGTCCTAGTATATTATATGGAACTATGAAAGTGTCATACACCTTTTTTGCGCACTTTTTCTTTTGTATTATATTGAGAATTTTCCCTTCAAAAATATATCTGCAGATCTTCCTAAGATTCTACTTAGATGGTCTGATAATATGTTATGAAAACCTACCCATTTAGACTTGAAAGGTCGTCACATTTCTTACTCGGCCCGTCTTTTTTCAATCTGTTCTTTTATCTTTTCAAAAATGAAAAAGCTTGTCTTTGGGCTTATTCATAACAGTCTTGTGGTAGTTCCAAGGAGGAAAAAGAATACGAAAAGGAAATGAGCGTTAATGTCGCTCGGTTGATATGATAAAAGGAAACCATGGAGCAGTTGAAAAGCTTCCATGGGAATTTCTTGCCGGATCATCAGTTAAGTAGGGAATGAAAAGCAATAAAGAGAGACAAACTAGCGTCCTTCGTCAGTCCACACTATTACGCCAGTGCCTTTCCCTTGAGATAAAAATAAACCCCCCACCATTAACATTCTGTTCTCTTAGTTACTTTCAAGTTTTGAATCCTCAAAGAAGCGAGAAAGCAGGAAAATCCACCTATACTTTTCACATTAAAACCACGATAGCATACATTTCCCATCTATTTGATTTTGTCAATCACTTTAATTTGAACTTCTCTTCTGTTTTTCTTCTGTTGATTATTTCTTGTGATGCATTGATGTGAAAGCTTTACCTATAGCAAAAGTAACCTATTAATATGCAGGTTAATTAAATAAGTACTATTATATTAACTACATTTTAATGTGCTCGTAGAGTTTAATACAAAGTTATTTAAATGCTTCTCCTCTAATTGTTCTTGTTTTGGTTGCCACTCTGTGACATAGACGGACAAGGCTTCACTGCTTGCAGAAGTAATCCAACATGTTAAGGAGCTGAAACGACAAACTTCTTTGATAGCAGAAACGAGCCCTGTACCGACCGAAATTGATGAACTAACCGTGGATACATCGGAAGAAGATGGTAAGTTTGTGATCAAAGCTTCACTTTGCTGTGAAGATAGGTCCGATCTTTTGCCTGACCTAATCAAGACATTGAAAGCTTTACGTCTAAAAACACTAAAAGCTGAGATTACAACGCTTGGTGGGCGTGTAAAGAATGTTCTGTTTATTACCGGGGAGGAAGACTCCAGCAGTAGTGGTGATCAGCAACAACAGCAGCTGCAATATTGTATTAGTTCAATACAAGAAGCATTGAAAGCGGTGATGGAGAAGACTTCTGTGGATGAGTCTTCTTCAGGGAATGTGAAGAGACAAAGAACCAACATCAGTATTCTGGAACACAGGTCTCTTTAACTTACAAAAGCGCTTTAAGTACATTTGTTACGTTTTTCAAGTATTCGTGATGGGAGTGTTCATTTTTCTCTTCTTTTCTTTTTTATTTATGTATTTCTACGAGTGGACAAAATATATAATGATGGTGTGGTTTGTGTACTTAAAATATGGGTTCACTCAAAGAATTTTAAGGAAGAAATCAAATAGAGAAAGAGAGATCATTGAGCAGCTGGCTGGTTTTTATTTTGGCATTGGTTTGATGAGAAAGAGAAGTGGAAAGGGTCGGGATTGTTTTGATTTAGTAGAAGTAAGGAATAGGGAAAAAAACAGTGGAGGATCTTTTTCGTGGGAAGAGAAACCTTATATCAAAACCTAACATGGAAAACGTGAAGTTGACTGCTGTGATCTCATCTGATCTCTGATGAGTGGAACCAACCAGCATGGAGTTGGGACAGAAAACAAAAACTCTCTGGGCTTTTTCTTTTCTTTTGTTTGTTTTGTAGCAGTAGTACTATATACATGTCTCTCTCTCTCTCTCCCCTCAGATTTGGTGGGGGAATTTATGATCATATCATATGCTTTAATTAATGAAGAATGGTGACGACATACTTCTTCTTCTTCTTCTCCTCTTCTTGTGCTTGTTCCACTCATGATGTTACACTACCATCACCAACGTCGTTATCTCAGGCAGGCTTCTGATCAGTTTCTCCCTTCTTCCTCTTTTCTTTTATTATTATTATTAAAAAAATAAATGGAGTAATGGTGAGAGGAGAGGCTGAGACATTAGAAAGAAAACCCTAACGAGGCTGGCATGTTCTATGCACGACAAAAAGAGATCTTTTTCTTTATTTTATTTCTGGTAGCCTAGAAGGCAATTAATGTGAGTGTATAAATATATATATTTATATATATATTATCGATATTGTATTTGACTGTGTTGTTTTCCTGCCCTTCTTTCTTCTGGTCTTTGATGATCATTAGTGTTTTTTTTTTTCTTTCCCTCTTTTCCGAGTGAGTACTGAAAGAATCGCCTGGTTCATGATGCTTGATCAGTTCTTGTTTTCTCCTTTTTTATAAGAATTTCTGTAATTATATATAATTTCATGGTTAATACGTCTAACAAAGATAATTTCATGTTTAATACGTCTCCAAAAAATAATTTCATGGTTAATACGTATAGGATCTAAGATTAGTTTGCTTATTTTTCTAAAATTAAACATTATGTTAAATTAATAAATATAATTAAATATATTAAAAATTATAATACAATTAAAGAACGACATATTAAAGATTAAAATAAAATATTATTGTTGAGTTCCTTCTTAAATTGGTTATTATTACTTTTTATATAAATAAGACACTCTTGTATAAACTAAAAGGATAAAAATTTACTGTAAATCTTTGTACTATATTGAATGTAGTATTTTAATTTTTATACTATTAAATTTAGTATTTTAATTATTGTACTTTTAAAATTATAGCAAATAAGACAAAATAATTAATAGTGTTAAAAAAGCTATTTAAATATTAATAAAATCTGACATATTATTTGATTTGAAATTTTAAATATACAAAAATAGATTTGGGTTTAGGGTAGGGATTGGGTTTTTCTTATATAAAATTTAAAATTTCTCATCACATAATATGTCAGCATTTTATCGATATTCGAATAATTTTTTTAACATCATTAACTATTTTTTTATTTATTGCAATTTAAAAAATACAAAGATTGGAATATTGCATGTAATATTACAAAGATTAAAAATACTCTTTCACTATAGTATTGAGATTTTTAATAGATTTTTACAGGACTAAAAGAGCCAAACGATGAATTTTTTTTTTTATGTTTTCGAGATCTTAACATCGCTTACATTTTTTTATGCACGTACACAATTTAAAATATAAGATTTTCTTTTCTTATAACATGGTATATCAACATATATGATAATGTGAATATAAAAATGTAAGATAAATGAGTTAATGTTTTATACTGCATTACATGGAATTACAAAATTCCATGATGAGGTTACTTGCATATATATATATATATATAATGGAATATATATTGACTTCTTTATTTATATAGGTTAAAACTGATTTTGGTAAATTCATTCCCCTTTTACTTTTTGCTATTATGTTTAGCTTTCTATTTAAATTTTTTATATTTTTCCAAAAAAATAAAAGAGCATTTATAAAGTAAAGTCTAAGTTGTAACAGGATAGTTATATAAAGTATAAATTAATTCTTCATGAAATTGTAGTGTTCATTGCGCACATTAGGACAATGTCAATATATATGTATGATAGAAGTGCTCGTTTTTAACAATAGTATAATAATATTTGCCATCCAATAATACACTATCCATACCCTTCGGTATATAGTAAAAATAAAAATAAAAAATATATATATCTTTTAAGATATAGGGAAACTCTTTTTTTTTTTTTAAAAAAAAACATGTAATAGTTTTTTAATTCCGTTTAAAAAGCTAAAAATTTTTCGCTTTTAGTGTATTAAAGATGAATATTTCAGTATTTTTTATTAGATATTCTTGTGTAAATATACATATGTTAAAATGTAGTAATGAAAAATCTAAATGGAAGATAAATAAGTTATATATGATTGTCACAAATGCAATTAAAACAGTGATTAAAGTTAAATCAAACTTGTGAGGTCGTGGAAGGAACTGGAAGGGTATTAAAATTGACTCAAATTTCCACTCAATTTGCCATTATAATGCTAGCTAGCCAAACTCTCCACGCAAGAAGAAGGGGGTCAACCCGAAGCATGCAGTGAGTTAAATCCAATTAAATTGAGATGATTTGAAGCACAACCCCAAACCATGATGAGTTGATGCACGATATCTTGCTAGCTTTTCACAAAAAGTAAAAAGAAAAGAAATTTGGCACATGATATCTACTCCCTATATATAGCTTCCAACATCAAAATTTGTGGAAATAAATGATAATGAGATATCATCAGAAACATCACAAACACTTTAAACAGTCAGTACGTAATTTTTAGTAGCTAGCAGTACTGATTACTGAACCCCTTGACTTCAGCCAACTGTGCTGCATTACATAGCATACATAGGGTCCTGGTGTGGTGACGAATCTAACAAAAGCCCCATTTGAAGTTTTTGAAGTTTTTGAAGCTTAAGCAGCTGCATGTTTTCGGGGGAATCAAGCAGCTTTTTTCTCATGCTAGCTGATAAAGGAGACTGTTGTGGTCAACTAAAATTAAGACAAAGTTTATGTATAATGAATCGGAGCTGAAATGCTGTGTAAATTGAAGACAGCGGCTGATGGAACATGTACTATAAACAACTTTTACACCATGATAAACATGTTCTTACATATTTGGAACAGGAAATTTTGACTGTACCCCCTGGCCTTCCCCTTACCTTTCCCCTTCAGCTCATATCTTGATTCCTGGGTCTAACCAAAAGAGTAGGCACGCAGCCAGGATTGATATGCAACTTGAAAGTTACTAATATTTCCCAATATAGTCATTCTCTCCGACTTACCTAGATTATTATTATTATTATTTATTATATATCCTACGATGCATTGGCCAAATCCCACACGCAAATGCACGTCTTATGTGCAAATGAAATGAATATAGTTGTTGAAATTTCAAAGTGTTGAGAGAGTGGGAAAGAGACATTGGCTAACAAGGACAGTGAATGGATAGAACTAAAGAAAGTGGGTTTGTGAGTGGTTGTATAAATATATACATATATAAATAATTTTCTTGCTAGTTCTGTACTTTATTCTTTACGTACAAATAAACTTTGTTTTATGTGAAAATGCAGGAATACATTTTATGAACCAAATACAAATTATTTAAAGATTTTGATTTTTTATATCATCGAAATTTATAATTTATATATTATAATTCACCGTAATAATATATATTATATCCATAACCATAATAAATACGATATAATAAAAATATATCGAGGTAAATAGAATTTAAATCTCTAATTTTTATAATAGGAGAGTAGTAAACTAGTTAGTACTTTGATGGTCGGCATATTATTTTGCTTTAGTACTAATATGTATGGTAATCAATGTGTCATTTATAATTTACTGGCATATTTATTTTTCATATATTAATATATAATTGATTTTCATCTTCCTAAATAAAATATAAATTGCGTATAAACAAACATATCTGTTTCATTCATCTATATATTTATATATAACTGTAAATATAAATTTTAAAATTATAAAATATTTTACATGAAAAGTTTTCAAACATCAAATTATAAGTGAAATAAATTAATATAAAAACATTTTAAAATTATTATTAAAAAGATCCATTAGCCTAATTTAAAAAAACATATTTTATTTTTAAATAAAATTATCAAATAAAAATAATCATACAAGAGAAAATATTAATATTTTTTATTAGTACATATTGATATGGACTAATATGTGTTGACACAATCAATGCAAACTAATATAAAAATGAGAAGATATAAATTATTATCGTATTAATATTTTTTTAAAATCAGTACTTATCAATCAATATAACGGATAAACCATGACTAGTAGAAAAAGATATACCAAATATGTAAAATCCATCCTACGCAGCCTCTCCCTTTTACCTTTTATAAAGCGATCACAATTATATTTTGCCCAATTATTGTGGCTGATTTTATGTATATATATATATATATATATATATATGCACACACATGCCCGTGTATGTGTGATCTTGCAGACTTGCCATTCAAAACAATGGCGGAAACCCAGTGAATCCTTGGCAACGGGATATCTTTTAAGTTCAGGAATCATGCAATGTGACTTAATGTCAATTGTGTGGGCCAATCAACTTAAGCCCAATTGATTATAGTTTTTTTTTTAATTACAAATTATTGAAAATAATAAAGGGCCTTGGAGTGGTGAATGGGCCAGATATCCCGTTGAAGCCTGCAAGCTCAACCAATTTGAGGGCTGGCTTGAGGTGGCCATTGACAACAGTGAATTTGAAGGTGTGGCATTGGCAACTTAAAATCGTTTAAATGAAGCGAGCGTCGAGAAGCCGCTCATTCCGGTTTCTGTAAACATGGTATAGTTGTGTAATGGCATTCAAGAATTGTAATTAACTTGATGGATTTTGAAATGAAATGGAATTTGTGACTGCCATTTTTTTGAGTGATTTTAGTTTGATTTATTTGCATATCAACTCCGAGATCTCAACTGTTGTGGTTTTTCGAAAAAATAAGATTTTTTTTTTTTTTCCTGTTATGAAATGGAAATAGAAGTGGCGTCAGCCGGTTAGATCTCTCTCTATAGTTCCCAGATTCGCTGGAATCATTTTGCTTGCTGCTTTAAATAGGGAATAAGAGGATAAAGAAGGACTGGAGGGTTATTCTTTCTTTGCAAAAGGGACTAATATAATGGCAAAACATTTTAAGTTTCAAGTTTGAAGCTGACTGACGAGTAGCAAAGCTGCTTTGCTTCAAGTCATATGGGCATGTAATAAGATGAGAGATGAAATGCTTTTATTACGATCTCTAGTTCTTAATAATCGGAAACCTACTACAAATATCAAAATGATTCAATTGCTAATAGCTTATTCAGACTAGAAATCGTTTTCCGTTCTTATAAATGTATAGGATAAATTCTCTTCAGCTTCTCCTTCGACAGTAGAAACGCCGTTCTTCTTCCTGTCTCCCCATCTGGGAGCCATCTTTTCATAGTCAAACCCTTCATCTGCTCTCACCTGCCATCCACTATCCCTGGAATTTGCTTTCACGGCTGATTTTTTTTACTTTCCATTGTGGAGTAAACTTCAGTAGAATATCTCGAGCTGTGCTTAAACAATGAAATAATACCCGACTTTATCTACCCCTTCTTGTAGGAAGAGAAAAGCAGTAACATATCTTCATTGTTTTGATGAAGAGGAAAGCTAACTTCCGACTCAATCGAGCTGCAACCTGGTACTTTAGATACATTCTTCCCTTTCATTAAGTCCCGTACCTTCGCAGCTTCATCAAACTTATTAGCAGCAGCATATATATTTGATAACAACACATAATATCCAGATTTCTCTGGCTCTAGACTAATAAGTTTCTTTGCAATTCGTTCACTGACTTCAACATTATTATGAACTCGACAGCCAGCTAGGATAGCTCCTAGGATGGCTGCATCAGGTTCCATAGGCATTGCTTTAGTAAAATCCTCTGCCTGCTCCAAAAGCCCAGCTCTCGCCAAACAATCAATCATGCTAGCATAGTGTTTCAACTCTGGCGTTACCCCATAATCTTTCATCATTTCAAAACATGAACTTGCTATTTCTGCTAGTCCACCATGGGCACATGCTGATAATATGCCAAGAAATGTAACTTGATTTGGTTTAACACCTTCCGCAATCATATTTTCAAAAAGTTCCAAAGCAATACTCACATTGCCACTCAAACCGTATCCCAATATGAGAGAGCTCCAAGAAATGACATCTCTTTGGTTCATGATATTGAAAACCCTATGAGCATAAGTTAATATAGCACACTTTAAGTACATATCAACAATAGCATTCCCTAAATTCAACTCCATCTCCAAACACCTTCTAACACACCATCCATGAACACTCTTCCCATGCTTTAACAACCCCAATTGTCCACACACCAAAAGCAAGCTTAGCATAACCACCCAATCAGGCGTAACCCCTGCATCAACCATCTCTCTAAACAATACCAAACCCAACATCGGTTCCTCATGCTTCGCATATCCATCCAACATTGCCGTCCACATCACCGCATCTTTCTGCGGCATTTCGTCAAACAGAACTTTCGCATAAAAAATCTTCCCAACATTAGCATACAAGAAAACCAAAGCAGAAGCAACAAATAGACTCCTTTCGAAACCCAGTTTCACGCACAAACCATGAAAGGAAACAGCTAGTTTCAACAGTCCAGAACTCACGCATGCCCTTAAAACCAGTGGGAGAGTGAAGTCATCGGGTCTGACATCACAAGTCTGCCACATTTGAAGAAACAAATCTATGGCTTTAATGGGGGAATTTGAGCGGGAGAACTCGCCGATTATGATATTCCAAGAATAGATATTCCTCTGGGGCATATGGAAGAAGACAGAAAGGGAATAAGGGGTGAGGTTGTTGTGCTGGGAATAGGCCAAAACAAGCCTAGAGCTTAGGACAACATTGTTGTAAAGGGAGGTCCTGAGCAAGCGAGCGTGAAGGTGGCGCAAATGCTTGCAGTTTGGCGATGAGTTAACAAGGGAAAAGTAGTAGGAGACGAGATTGGAAGTGGCTGGAATCGGACAAGTTAGCGTTGAATACAGCTTCTTGAACAGAGTCTTCATTGTTGCTCTTGAATTACATCTTTATTATTGATAATAGTATAAGCCATTTAAAATCAACGACATTTGCTTTTAAAACTTCCTTTTTTTTTTTTTTTTTTTTTTGGGCTGGGAGGGGTGAATAAAATCACCTTTATTACTAAATGCAGGCGAGTATACAAATCAGAATCACTAAGCAAATCATTAGGGTATATAATATGACAGCCAAGTCGGCGTTTTTTACCCTCTTCTACACCTTCCTTTTCCAGCTTTGAACAGATATTTTGTTTTACTAATTAGAGCCTTAGACTAAACATTCAATCCCCTTATTCAATAACAATTTCTTATCACATAATAAATCAATAATAAATCAAACCAATATGAAATTGACTTGATAGCCCTTTATGAAGGGATGAAGGAAGGAAGGATAGGTTGTGTTGATTTTGATGTCAAGCACATTTTGCTGTGATGACCAATGCTTCAACAACTGGCTTCTGGGCAGGGAGTCCATTACTTTGCTTCATGTTTTCGTCCTTCATCTTTACTAGGAAGTCGTTGAAGCAATCGTCCAATGTTCGAAATGGCTCATTCGGGTACAGGCTGCTCACTTCAATTTCATTCGGGCCTTCGATTGTGAAATTCACTTGACAACCCTTTATGAAGATGTCATGGGTGAATGATGCAACAATACTTTGTGGGATGCGATTCTCTGCAAATTCAAACTAGAATAATGTCAATTAATTTGCTTTTAATTAAGTTAGGCAATGCAGGGGAGATTCAAATTCAACACTGGCAGTCCTGTTGGTCAATTTGTAAGAGCGTATGAGTATGAAAATCATGGACCTGCCGCAACCGAGAGAAGATCATTCTCAGTGACAGTCACTCGAGGGAGGGTTCGTCGGATTTTCCTTTCCCACAAAGCTGCAAGCTCGTTCATGTTGTAAAAATTGCAGGCTGGCCTAAAATGAACCGTCTTGTTTAGGGTCCTACTGTCATCAACAGTTTTCATGGTGAATTTTCCTATATCGGTGCCTGCAACAAAGTAAGCTGCACCAAGAGGCAAAACAAAGGATTCAATATTTGACCTTGTAGAAATTTTATCACCTACGGCGACTAAGGGAGTACGGAGCTTTTAAATAATCCATACTCCACTTAAAAATTACAACAGGGGATCGAAGTATGCAAACATTGACTGGTAACAAGAAGAGTATCAAAACGATTGTTATTGCTAAGTCTGACAAGGACAAGTTAATACTAAACATTAACTTGTGTTCCCAAACTAGTGCTTACGTTTTTTCTCATGTTGTCATTAAAAAATATAAGTTGTTGGAAGAACACGTATATCAAATCATATAGCTGGCGAGATACAATGAATTACACAGCGATCTCATCTACCCAATAGTCAACAACGATTGTTTCGTTTCGTCATAGTTTTGTAACTACAAAGTTTTGACCGGGAACAGTTTAACTATTTAAGTAGTTATAATTGCGGGATTTAATTAAATTATTTTGACAATTTTCTTGACTAACTAATCTAACCGCACGTGGTAGAAGAGAAGATACATATTATAGTACTATATTACTGTATTACCTTTGACGCTGCCATCTCCATAGATTTGAAACTGATCCAACGGTGGAATGACCTCCGAAGGATGCCTGTTGTCGTAGTAGGGCCAAGAAGCAATGGAATTACAACAAATGTAGGTGTAAGGAATGGCCAACTTTTCAATCAGACGCCTGACCTGCCGCTTTTCCTTGTACATGGTAAGCCCTGGCTCTACCGGATCAGCCCTATCCACATCGTGTCCGAACTCCGATGGCAAGAACCTCTGCACAAACAAAATCAATTCATTTTTGCCTTGCCCCATTACCCAAAATACAAAGCAAAAGTTTTTGCCTTTCCGGTTATTCAAAGTTTAGTGAAAATAATAGTAGTACTAGCTAGTAGTTTTAAGTTTAGCCGGCCGATAAACGAGTGCCTCCGAGCTACCTTAACTGTACCAGCAGCTTTAATTGCCTCAATTAAACACAGCTGGTCTAGTATTTTTCCACCACCTACAGCTGATATTACTATCTCAATCTGGTGCTCTTTCAGCAGCTTTTCCATCAACTCCTTGTCATTTGCCAATCCCTGGAAACACATTCAAACATCAGATCCATATCTTATAAAGAAATTAAGGAAGAATATAGTATACATATAAAACGAATTAAAGTATATATATGATGTACATGCAAAAATATGGCGCCTCTGTCCTGAAGGGCTTTGGCTACTTTGTTCTTGGAATTGTTTCCGGAACTTGGCCTGACCAGAACATAGGTGGGTCGACCAGCATCTAAGCTGGCTTCAGCCGCAAACTGACCAATAAAGCCGGTTGCTCCGACGATGAGGACACGGCCATTAGCTGCGGAGATAGTCATGATCTATTCGAGGAAATTAAGAAAAAACACCAGGAAAATTCAAACGGCTCTATTTGTTTTATCTTGGCGTTAGTCAAGATAGTGGTTTAGATTTGAAAAGCTGACCGAAGAACCATGGGAGTGTTTCCCTATATATAGGGAGGCTTAGACTGAAGGTTCCAAAATATCTTTCACAGTGCTATAGCTTCAACTACCCTTCTGGATTCAACAACTACAGAAGTACAGCCCTTATCAAACTCTCTGATCGCTATACAGTAGTCACATATATGTTTGGTCCGATTGTAAAATTCAACTTGAACCGTGGTCTAGATTCTTTGCAAGTCTCATATGGGATATTCTTCAAAAAAGGGCAACAGCCATTAAGCAAGACTACTAAACTAACTTTAATTACAAAGAATATAGAATTTTTTTTAATTTTTTCCAGCATTAATTAAAAATTAATAAATAATTAAATGAATGAATGGATAAACATAACTACTTATTAGCATCATTACTACTACTACTATTATTATTATTATTATTATTATTATTATTATTATTATCCAAGAAGCAGGAAGCCTGCTACATTAGACTGTCTAGTGTATCTAGTGGAAGTGTTGAGTGGATCTGCAACTGCTGTTCTTGAACCTGATAGTCCTAGCTGCATTGTCTCTTCGATGCTTTGATTAATTATCTGCATGTTTGATTTATTGAAATAATTATTTTGTTATAAAATTATTAGATATGTTATAATAATGAGGTCGTTTGATTAGTTGAAATAATAATTTTTCATAATGAATGATTTCAATTATATTTTTCAAACCGCACATTTTTATTAAATAATTATTTTAACTTTAAACGTAAAATAATAATATTTTATTATATAAAATTAAATTATTATTATAATTATTTAATTATAATTTTATTTTATTTTTATATAAAATATATTATAAGTGTGATTAGATGCCTGTTATATTTATCTCTCTACTTTCCATATCAAGTAAAGACAAGCATTCCATGGCAGCCTTATTATCATTATCTCAAATAACGAAGTGGTGTACGTTGGACGCTTGACTGACAGGTAACGATCACTGAATTTTGTTGGAATAATTGCGAATGCCGCCCTAATTAACTTTAACAGGCTTTAATTTCTACCTGTAAAATAATGCTGTTTTTTTACTGGTTTAACTGGAGTTTGACTATTTGTTGCTCAGCTAAGCTCCAACATTTTTTTTTTTGCTCCCCTTTATTATATTTTAAAAATTAATATAGAAGTTACGTGCGGCGGCTAGTGATAGCCTGGAAGGGAACGCGCCTATCCCAGTATCCTTGGTTGCGGTCCTAGTGGAACTTTGTTTTACCGTAAATCACAATTTTAATTTTTATAAAATGCTATCCAAAAGATTTAATTATTAATAAAATATTAAAATATGAATATATACTTAATTCATCATGTAATAATTATTCTTCCAATGAATTGTACTTACGCAATTTTTATTACTCTCTATTAAGTTGGGACTTCGGACACGTCAGTTTTGGTCCTCCAAAGTTTACAAAAATATATATATAAAATAATAATAATAATAATAATAAAAACACAGAAAGGGATTGCTTGTAAAAATTTAGCTCTAAAGAAAAGAAAGGAGGTTTTTCGGGGGTAGGATAGGCTACGCTAGAAAGGGTTGTGCTCTGTAAAAGAAACCGTAAATGCACATTTATCATAAGCTAGAAATTTTAAACAATCTATATTTTATCGTTGTGGGTTCCATACATTACGTTCAAATCTTTTGAATTTGGTTTAATTGAATGCAAGACAGCTCAACACTAAAATCGAGCTATTACGGTGATGCTGATTTGGCAGGTGAATGGGTTGTAAATTGGTTGGGTTTAATGGGGACAAAATAATCAACCTCCGTTTATTGGGCATTTTCTTTTTTATGGCTCATAGGGAATTTCTTGCCTATGGCGAAACAAGTTAATATATAAATGAGTAAATAAACAAATTATTTTAAATGGGATATTGCCCGTATGATCTATTTTCGAAATTTGGGGGTAAATATTTGGATATTTATAAAGGCTTAATTCATAATCCCAAATATGAAAAACAACAAAATTATTTAACTAACTAAATAAAGAATATTATGCAGCCTATTTCTTGTAAATATAGAGTGTTTAATCTACCGCGATTATCTTTATGGGCAAGCGAACAACAAAAATTTGTAATAAAGAGAGTTATTTATTTAATTCATACCAAAAAAAAAAATGTTCTTTAAATCAAATAGCTTATGTTGTATGCTTTAAAATCAATTGAATTGATTATAAGATATATTACATTATATGTCATATTAAGCATTATTATATTAATTAAAATATTATCTATACAGTCCTTTTAAATATTTGATATTGCTTGCTTGTTAATATGTTTCTTTTTCAGTGAAAATAGTTTGATGGTCAATTAAGTAGATAATTAGAAGTTAGGACGCACAGTGTCTTTTTCCAGAATATATATATATATATATATATATATATATACAATATAATATAATACTATGAAGTATAGAGGCTGGCAATTTTTGATTGGTAATCACTCATTAAGATCATTAATTTATCACCGCCGAACCCTCTTATCTATATTGATGGTATTGACACTGACAATTTATAGTAGACTTTAAGGTAATCTTTATGCTTTATGCTTAATTCTCAAGTCTTAATGGCGGTAGGCAAATGAAATGCGAACAAGAAAGTCTTTCTTTTTCGAGTAAAATTGGTATCAGATTACTTGTCGTGTAAGAATATATTTAATGACACTACGTAATCTATATCGCATGTGTCGAAACAGCCAAATCAAATCTATTTCTCATATATTTTAGCTATTGAAACTTTGGAAGGTTAAAGTTCAATCCAGTAAAAGCAGATTTCAAGAGTCGTCTTAGTCATTATTTCTTTTACATCAAAGTATTTTATGAAAAACTCTCAACCTTCTATTTGAAAAAAAAAAAAAAAACACCCGAAATAGGTCATTAATTAATTAATTAATTAACATGATACGAAATCAAATCGGCCTTATGCTTTCTATATGTAAGAAAATATTCATTAACCAAACTAACAAGGAAATGATACAGAGATTAAATTGATATCAATGATGTACTCACAAAGCCGAAACGTAATTAAGGATAAACTTAAGTTCAATCGGGACAGGCCAGCCTATTACAATGAAATAAAGCATCGTAAGAATTAATTGGACATAGTTTTGAATCGAGGTTGCCTATTCTGCTCACGTAACATATCATTGTGATCTTGTTCACCTAACTTTGTTTATTCGTCTTTCCAATGTTACATTTAATTTTGTTGCTAGCACGCGCGATTCTGAAAAGTACAATTTTTTCCTGTGTTATGTCTTTGTCACTCAGTCCGACAATTTTATTTACGCTGTAGTCATACAAACCAATATCTGGGCCTGGCTAATTAATTAAAGCCAGCTGGCTTATCCTTGGCTTTTTTCAAGGTACAAGGTTTGGATGATTATGGGCCACCTAGGTTAGGTCCAAAAAAGATTTTTTTTTTAATTTTAAGATTAAGTTTTAAATTAATTTAAATTAATTATTTAAAAATATATTTCATATTAAAATTTCTAATTAAATTTAAATAATAATTATTTATTTAAATAATAATTTAAATTGTAAAATTTTTATTTAAATTTAATACAATACAAATAATTCTGATTTATAGCCTAACGCATGCCTGAAAGTAAAATCATTCAACATTAGGCCCAAATCCCATATAAATGGGATTTTGCTCTCATTACTTTTTGATAGATTCTCACTGTAGTTTAATTAAAGGGTTCCGGTAAATAACAAAGAAAAACAAAAAGCATACAAATACAGGACTTGCAAGTTAAGCGCCAGGTAGTCCCGCAAGGTGACAACTGGGACTGGCATAAAAGGAAAAAAAAATCCAAAATGGATTTGAATGTAGTATTTGATTTTATATTCAATTCGACCTCAAATTGGAATTAATATTTTAATTTTGGGTTAGAAGTTATTTTGATCATAAAATGAAAATCAGAATTATCTAAGCCTTATCGAATTATATATTTTATTAATTTCATAACTTTTAAAT
>JBBYHM010000010.1:1482162-1524813 GCA_038381775.1 Adansonia rubrostipa | reverse complement strand
ATCTGATATCATCCTAAGTACGAGAAGGATGACAGCAAATATGAAAGATGAAAATGGAAAGTCGGAAAGCATGTCAACCCAAAAGCCCTTACTGTCATTTTTCCCTTAATATTGCATGAAGAAGAAAAGGAAAAAAAAAAAATTCCCAACCAATTTCCCATTTAGAACCAACTCACTTATTATAATATTGACTAAGCATTGCAATCATACTCAGAATTAACAATTTCTGATAATTACTTATCTGCAATCCATACTAAGCAAATTTCACACCCAATATTCATATGTATAGTATATATATGTGTTAATTGGAGAGCTTGTAAACATGTTGAGAAACATGATATTGTCTTAGATTAAAATGTTAAATATGCATGTTTTCAGTAGGTGCAACCATCGAAGTTTTAAGATTTAAATAAATTCTTGTACTCTGTCTTAAAGCCTTATATGCAGAGCTTACAAGCTTCTGATCAAGTAAACGATTTGTTGATGTTTTAATGTATAGATTTTATTTGATATATGTATTTTGGAATATATATATATAATTAAAGTAAGCTTAGCTGGAATTAATCGGAAGGATTAATGGGGTTAAATTCTTTACCCAACAACTCCATACAATATAATGTGAAAAGTTGGAACCACTTCAGCTAAAAGTTCGAACGAGACGGATAGGGCCTGCCAATGGCGATGCTACCCTAGCGAGGACTGGAAGGTAAGCATAATTTCATATCAATTACGTACCAACAGCCAGTTAATCCCATAGGGGGTTGAATGTTGAGTCAAGCAGCCTCTGGCCGGCTGCTTTTTCGCTGTCTATTTGACGCGTAGTGCATGAGCATTATTGGATAACAAATTAACCCAAACATGATGCCGAGGGGATCGTTTGTCTGACGTCGTCATTTTCTAAGTGCTTGAGTAATTATTCGATTTTATAGATTTTCTGTTATGTTTCATTCTCTAGTCACTAATGTTGTAGGGGTGAAGTGATTGACTTATAATGATAAATAGTTAATAAATTAGTAATCGTTGTTCTTGTTTTTTATACCTTTAATCATTTTTATATCGTAATGTTTTTTAGATTAATTATAAATGAGATTCAAGCTCTTTGTAACTTTAGCTGCGGCTTATATAGGTGAATTCATGGAAGGTCATCGTTGACTAACATCTCTATATTGTATCAAAACATTTTTGTGCATACTTGTCTTAAAATTTTTGTATTGTATCATAATTTTGAGTTATATCTAAAGAGAAACTCTAATACGTTTTCTCTTCTCTTATAAATCTCATCCATTCCTATCTCAAGAGTCTGATATGCTTACATAGGATTTTGGTTGAGACATTTACGATTATCATTTTTAAGACAAAAGATGTGCAGGAGGACCAGAAGATAATGTTTTCCAACGACTCAAAAGATGTGTAAGAGGATATGTTTCATGTTTACCATAGGATTTTGCTTCAGGGTCAGATCACATTGTACCATTTTTGACATGATTTTGTAAGATATAGAATGCAGCAGCCGCCTATTAAAATGTTCAACGCAACATCCTTGAGATTCTATAGCATTTGGTAAAGACATTTCCATAATATTAAAAAAAAAAAAAAGAAGAAAAAGACAAATATATATAACTTAGAAATGGCCTGACTGTCACGATGTTGGATCCCTCTGTTGGTAGGCAGATTGGAGCCGATCACCGGTCCGTGTCCAGGTCAAGGAATGATACAAAGAGCAGACGCAAAGGCCCAGACTTATATACTTGGACAGCCCAAAAAGTAGTTGTCGTTGTGTTCCATTCGGATACACTCAGACGACTATGTTGTCTGCCACCATTTTCCTTGCGACAATTCTATTCCTTGGCAGTCCATAAATAATATTGTTTTGGTTTTTGTTTACCACTTTTATTACTCTCTCTCTATATTTTCCATTTCAGACACATATATTATATTATTTGCTGTTAGAAAATTCATGTTTTCAGCCACGAACTTGAACGTTCTGTCTCCAAGTAAGTCTATGATTGAAGTTGTGAGTTAGGTTCCAAGCCCAACAAACTCGATAAGAGAGAAGTGGGCTTGGCAGCTCATTTTTAGTTGATAGGAAATGCACCGGCTGTCAATGATGGGCCGTGGCAATAGTAGTATGGTAATTATGGGCGTTGACTACAGTTGATCAAAACTGCAGTCAACGCCAGTCTTTTTATGGCACAGCGCATGGAATCCCATCCTCCACCAACCTGAGCAGAACTTTCCCTTATTTCAAGTTGGAAAAAAAAAAAAAAAAAACTCCATTTGACTATGTGCTCTGCTAGTGCTTACCCCATTTTAATATTTGGTGGCAACGCTTCCACTTCTTTCAATAAAATCTTTTCTAAAACCTAAAAAACACCTTGTGTTAGCTTTTGGGACTTTTGTCCGACCTTTTCGTACAGAGGAACAGGAGTAATCCCATTAATCAGGTTTCAAATTTCAAAATTTCAAGCAAAGAGTGTATTTTCAAAGAATAAAACAAACAACTTGAGAAGCAAATACTTTGCTTTATCTAAGATATTCAAAATCCTTTTCAATAACCGAAAGCTGAGAGAGAAGGAAAATAGGTGCTTTGATCCTTTGATTTTTTAGGTCATGGCTGGGTAAGCAGACTACCTTCTTCTCTTGCTTTGGCATTTCCCTTTTTGTGAAGAAAAATGATTCCTTTGGTACTAGAGCAATTGCTGATGGTTCTGTTCTTTATATCTGATGATGTTAATAATATACGCAATTATTGTTTTTGGATCTTTAGCTAAAATTCCTCCCTAACTTTTTGTTTTTGGTTTTAAAAAATTAATTATTTATTGATTTTCTGGATATTTACTAGGAGAGACCATGCGGGCAGTAGTTAATTCATTCGTTGGCTTAGGATTAGGGCTTTTTTCTTTTCTTGGATTTATGTAGCGGATATAGATGATGCTGGGTTTTCTGGGTTTTTGATTTACTGACATGTTTGATGAATGCACACAAGAATAGAGAAATAAGAGAACTTGCTTTGTTAACTGACATGGCTTCCTTGGAGGCAATTTTAATCATCAATGATATAACTCCAATTAGGAAATGCAAGTTCTATGTTTACTGGTGCTCGAAGTATTACTGATAAACTGATCTTAATACCTTTCCGGAATGGAGGGACAATAAAGGTCGCATTTTGAAGTTCCCTTGATTAAGAGAGAGATGTTCTCTCAGTTGAATGTCAAATGATTGTATTGATTCATAGTCGTAGTAAGAGTTTAGATTGTATCAACTTATCAGGATTGGTGTTTTTGCATTGTTGAGGTTTTTGTTTGTTATATACCATGGTGTTCAGTAGCATAACTTTTTATTTTATGCTATATTTGTCATTTTCTTTTTGATAGAAGGCTTTGATAGTTTTACTAATTATCCTGTATGGGAGGATTATATATTCCCATGGGGAACGAGGGATTGGATAATTTTATGTCAATAAGCATATCTAAAATGAATTGAAACTATCTTTTTATTACGCTTGGATCAAAATAAGATAAAAATCAAGACAACCAACTTTTCAGTTTTGTCTTGTCCACTCTGCTCCATAGTTCTATATGCCAAATGCTACTGAACTTTTCTTTTCTTGTCATTACTCTTAAATTCATTTTCTCTTCGTCCTCCAGCCTGGAATCTTGCTGTCCTTGCAACTTGGACAAACAGATTTCTGATTTCATTTTAATCAGGTAGCAGAGACCTACTCATATTCGTGATATTTGCTCATTTTTGGGTGCTTTATGCAGAACATGGTTGGTGGACGGGAACAGAATTGCAACAAAAATCAGGAGTGCGTCTGATCCTGGAAGGGTGACATGGAAAAGCAACCCAACCAGATCTTGTCCCAATTGCCATCATATTATTGACAACAGTGATGTATAAGTTCTATCATTCCTATTGCTTCAAGTTTTATGCTTTCAATGCCTAAAAGAGATTAATTGAACAATCATATTACGGTTTGTGCTGATCATCATAATGCATCTGAAGTTTATATTAGTAGCGCAGGACTGTTTTGAGTTCTTATTGCTGCTGAACATCTTTTATGATATAAATGATAAAACTGAACGTTCAACTGGAATGCCTTGAACTTTAATCCGAGATACATTACTGCTACTTGATAGAAGCTAAAATTTTGCTGTATGGCATCTGAAGTAGGCCATCTGCACATCTGTACTCAATATTATTCCATGGTTCTATCTGTCGAGCTAGGTACTCTGTATTACAATTACTTGCTCTACTCTAACTTGTAAAATCCCAATCTCACCTGAACTAACTTTTGTCTTACAGTAATCTATCACCAGTATGGGAACAAGATAACTGCCTATGATTATACATAGCTATTTACATGCGATATGATTTATATCTTGCATCAGATATCAAGATTTATTTTTAATATACCTATTATATTCTTTGGAATTTGAAGATATTGTGGTTTATAATTGTTTTGACAATCACAAGTATTAGTGTTTCATGAACATGTACAAAACTCATGATATTTTGATTTTGCTAGTAAAATGATTTGTTTTCTTGCTTGACTTGCTAATAACAATAAATATTAGGGCATTGGTTAATCTTCATAACTTTGAACAGTATGGCATTGATTAATGTACACAGCAGCTGAAGTTGTGTGTTTCCAGGTCAATCAAACATGGCCAGGGTTACCACGAGGTGTCAAATTTGATCCATCTGATCAAGAGATCATATGGCACTTACTTACAAAAGTTGGCGTGGGAGATGTGAAACCCCATCCATTCATTAATGAGTTCATTCCAACCATTGAAAATGATGATGGAATCTGTTATACGCATCCCCAAAAATTACCAGGTTGGTGGAAGGATTAAGGATTTTTTCTACTCTTATCTTTGAGCATCTTTATTACTAACATTAATTCAAAAAATTGAAACTTTAGGTGTTAAGGAAGATGGAAGCTTGTCCCACTTCTTTCATCGAGCTATCAAAGCTTACAATACTGGAACTCGTAAACGCCGAAAGATCCATGGTGATGATTTTGGTGATGTCCGCTGGCATAAGACTGGTAGAACAAAACCAGTGTTGTTGGATGGTGTTCAGAAAGGATGCAAGAAAATCATGGTTCTCTATATGACTATGGTCAAAGGTGGAAAATCTGAGAAGACAAATTGGGTGATGCACCAATATCATCTAGGAACCGACGAGGACGAAAAAGACGGGGAATATGTTATTTCTAAAATATTTCATCAGCAGCAACAAACCAAACTGGGTGATAAAACCGAGCAAGATTTACCTGAAATAACTGAGACAATGATTGTTAAAGTAGATCCGGTGACTCCCAAGTCTGTAACACCTGACCCTCCACGTACAGGGAGGCAATGTCATGAATATGACCAAGAACAGGAGTGTCCAATTGCTTGCATCAAACCCTCTGCTGAGGTTAATTTCTTGTTCTTGTTTTCCTTGCTGGTAGCCTCTTTATAGATTGCTTTTTATCTACTTCAAGCATTAGGGTTACATTTGGGACCATATTCTCTGCAGCTACCTTTCCACTGCCAATAAACGTATGTCAGTTCTTTTGGACTATTTCCCTTTCCCTATAATGTACAAAAATTGTTTTCTAGGAGATTTTCAGGTGATGAATTGTGGTTATAACCAGTAGAGACAATATATTCGTATGTTCTGTAATGTAAGTGATCATTTAGAAAGAGGCCCTGATATTCTTTCTCTCAGGTTTTTTCAGCAAAGCATCCTACAATGGAGTATGTTGAAGATGAAGTTCAAGCTGAATGTGAGGGGTCCAGTCAAAATGATCTACCTGATCCTGAAAATCATCTTAATCAGTTGTTAGATAACAATGAGAATAATGATAATCATGCTGAGGAAGATCCAAAATGGTGGGATGGTGAGTCACAGTATTTATTGGATTCTCAACAGCTCGTGGAAGGGCTGTCTCTTTGTGACGAGCTCCTTCAGAGCCAGTCACCAAATAGGGATGTTAATGGGAATGACATAGTTCTGGATGGCAAACCCCGACTTTCTGATTATGCACAGTTAGGAGCAGAAAATCTTAAGAAGGATTTGGAGGAGTGTCAAAACCTGGAAGGTGATCCAACAAACATCGAGCTTGATACTCCACCGGAGTTCCGCCTGAGTCAGCTTGTATGTTGTATCCCTTCCTAACTTGTTTTACTATTTGGATAATATATATTAGATTTTGTTCTTTCACTGTTTCCTTTAATTATAATGAACCTGGTAACTGGGCTTGTAGGACTTTGCATCACAGGATAGCTTTATTGCTTGGGGTGGGAGCAAGGTGATCGACTAAATACGTCTGTCATGGATCATGAAGGAGAAGTATGTGGTAAAATATTTTGTGAAAACTTTACCTGATCAATCATCATCGTTTTTGGCAATGTCAACTGTACATTTTATTGGGAAGCTTTAACTATGTTTAATGATGGTGGAGATACTCTTGACAATTTGCCTGTGGGGGTTGCTGGTTTTATAACTTCGACTGTAAACCTTCTGTTTAGCAATGGATTGAAGATTCTGTCAAGAGCTTTGATCAAGGGATGCTAATGCCCTTATGATACGTATTCTTAATCGTTGCAATGAAGCTGTGCTAGTTTTGTTACATAAATCTAGTTAACAAGTTAGCTTCCAGTAATCATATGATAATATGCTCTGAAAATGTTCACCAGTCTAATATAATGAACCGCGCTTCATTATAAATGATGATTCCTTTGCTTTACGGTTTCGGAACATGCTGCTGACTCATTGAGTGGCATGGCTAAATCTGCCGCAAATGCACAGTTCATTCAGTAGAGTGACGGAAGACGCAAATCTTTACTGACAAAAGAACTTAACAAAAAATGAGGGTTAAACTCAAATATTTATAACATTATTAGTAAAAAAAAAAAAAAGTTGATTCTTGGAAGGGGCGGATGCTGGAGGAACGTGAGGTAGAGTTTTAACTTGATTCATAGCATTTATTAAACATTTGGCGTAACTAAAGCGGTTGCAAAATCCTTAGAAAAGAACTTTTAAGCGGATAACATGACATACAGCCTATTAGAACAATAGATATTGTTAGAAACCTAACAAGGCTACTTGGTTGAATGTTATCTGGCAATTTCACTTGTTTTGAGCTTATCCATCAAAATGTTGTTTGGTTTTTCATTTTTCTAAAGAAGGAAAAAAATCCTTTGGAAAATTCAATGCCGTGTGGACCATCTAATCAAATAGGGGAAATCATGATCTGTCAGTATCAAGGAAACGATAACGGATCGATTGCACAACAAATGAACCCAGGCAGCACACTCAGATGGATGAAACGTTCATGAACCTGTCGAGCCTTTGCAGATCATAGAAGTTGGATTGAAAATGGCTGAAGTGACCACTGTGTCTGGCTACAAAAACAGATCGAAAGGTCCCCAAGAGCTTGTTTCATCGTTCTTTAGGAGCATGATTGCTGTTGTTAAAGCCAGAATGTGACCCCTCCAAGAAAGCCAAATTGACTGGCAGCTTGTCATAAGGAATTGCAGCTGCTAAATGAGTGTAGGGCACTTAAATGCCTGATGGAGGTCTGCCCTCAAGATTTTCTGAACAAACGCTTTTCTTTTAGAAATGGGCCATAGGGTGTTGTTGAAGATTTTCAATTAGAAGGCGAGGGTATATTATCTCGTTGAATGCCATGATGCAAACTGAAGAAGAGACATGAAGGACCACAACAACCTGGCCAGCATCGACCGGCAGGTTGCTGATTTTGGCTAGGTGAATGCTCAGGCCATGAATTTCATTATTTCAAGTCGTTAACCCAACAGTTATAATATATAACGACTCTTAATCCATGTTTTGTTGGCTCAAATCTTCAAAAAAAGAAAAAAAAAAAAAAAACCTTGTTTTTATGTTCTCATAACCGAAATTATGTCATTGGCAATGACTAACAACAATCATTCAAACTCTCCTAACCTTCAGCATGCTGTGCCTTGCAGGGTGCAGTCCCTCTAAGAAACTTTATTCTTTTTTTATAGTTTGAATATTAAAATTAAGGAGACAAGAAATTATGTAGCACCCCAATTGTCTATTTCATGTAGACACAGATTTGACATATCAAAATAGCTTTTCTTTTTTTTTCTTCTTAATTTAATTAATTTAATGTATTGCCTTCTCTATTGTATCTTTGTTAAAAAGCATGAATAATATATTCAACATTTTCTCGGAGAGTCACCTAATTATTTGAAAGGAATGATTTTACTTATAAAATCAGCTTTTTTAATATTTTATTGATCAAAGATTCAAATTGATAATCACATGAAAAAAAGGGCATTTAAAGTCGAGAACTGCATACTTTTCTTATCAACCCATATGCATTGTTGCATCTTATATTGGGATCAAATTGATGAGAAGTTTAGGGAACTTTTTAAACATTGAACACTAAAGAAAACCTTCTAAATAATTTAAACCAATCCAATCCAATCCCTTTCTGAATCTTAGTGGGGGCAGTATTGGCCTCCACTTTGCAAAACATGACTGATGTCTAACATAACATTCAGCTTAGCCTTTTAATTAGAATTTTGAAGAATTTTGGTCGATACATGCACTTACTGATCCATTTGCAAGTCCACGAATTTGGAAGACAGCCAGACCATATATACAAATTATTCCCTTCTCCTTTTTTATTTCTCTTTAAGGAAAAAAAAATAACAAAAGACAGTTCTTTTGATTCTTATTTTTATTTTGCAGGTGAGAATAATCCGTGCTAGGAACGCACTAGTCTTTATCTTGTTTATGCTATTAATTTAAGCTAAATTATTTGTATATAAATACAAATTAAATATAAGATTAAAAATGTTTAATATTGTCACACTTAGTAAACATTCATGCGAATATCATATATATAATAAAACTAATAATACTAGATATAATTGTTTGCCCCACCGGAATGAAACCTATGACTTTTTTACCTCGAATTAACATGCCAACTCATGCAAAAGATATGATTTTACATTTCAAATCATTCAAATTGTGACATGAAATTGACTTTTTTCATCGTGTCTATTCAACATTAATATGACAATTATAAGACTCATAATTTTTTTTGATTTAATTGTACAATTATAAGATTATAATAGAAAATTAACGCAAAACGAAGAGGGCAGTACAACATCAAGGGCAGAGAAATTGGGACCGCCTTGTTTCATTTATGGATTGAAAAAGCATTGAGACATCCATGTGAGGTGGTGGGGTTTGTGGATAGGGTGGCGCACGTGGGCTTGGCCACCTCCTGCCCTGCCCTTTTGACTATTTTTTGATTGTCACACCTTTCGGCTTCTATCTCTCTCTCTCTCCCTTTAGGGCTACACCCAGCCCATGTTAATAGACAGTTTACTTGAAAAAGGTACTCCTTGCTGTCTCATATACGTGGCCGACGACAGAATATTAGATTGCTTATATTCAGTTCCTGTTCGTGTTGACTGCTAGCTCCGAACTTATATTACTTTTATGCTTTTTATCGTAATAATTATTTTTAAAATATTTTATATTATATAAATTTTAATATTAAAATATTAAAATATTAATTTTTTATTATATTTATATATATTTAAAGTATTATATTTTATATTATATTTTAAAGATTATGTCTTGTGTATTTGAATTGCTCTCACCAAATACCATAACTTCTCATCTCTTCCGTCCCGCTCACACCCTATATAAGAAAAACAAATTCACAAAACTTACCCTATTACCACCACAACATCACACGTTTATAAAAAAACAAAAGGGAGGGGGCAGCTATGGGCCCTCTTTACCTACCGGTGGCACACGTGAACGTGGGTTGCGATGTGTGATCCAATAATGCACCTACCCAACCCACCACCACAAGGAGTTTTTGATCCCCAAAACCCACAAACTGCCAAAACTTTTATCCACCCATGTTTCATTTTGCATGCTCATTTTAACTTACCATTAAATCAAATTATTATGTTACGGATAATTTACTAACAATCATATAAAATAATTTGTCTATAAAATGTCAAAATTTTAAAAATATCGACTAAAAAAAAGATTTTGCAATGTAATTAAGTTGGGTATTGCTCTTTGGTCCAATACAAGAAAATTAAAACAAGGATTATGATGGAAACCTCTTAACAAATTTAATTAGTTTAATATTCATAGAGTATATTTTTGATGACTATCACAAAGCTTGTCCTAGGCTTTACATAGTAGCCTAGTACTAGCAATAATAAAATACGGTCAAATTTGGAAAAAAGAAAAGGTGAAAATCCATCATGATAATTTTGTGTGACAAATTTTTCGCACAAAAGGAGGAAAATAATTGGAGAATTAAACTAGTTTGGTTTGCTTTGCACCGTACCATTATTATGACTTAGCAGTAGTCATGAGGCCCATAAAGGCATAAACAGGGGATCTCATCAAATTTCTCCCACTTTACTCACTTTGAGTTGGTTTTCTCCTTTTTATTAGACCCTCCCTTTCCCCTAAAATGCTACTCACATAGGATTGGTCAAAACTTTCATGTTCTAGTAAAGTTTAAGGGTCAAGATACAAGATGACAAAACAAAACCCAATTTTTATCTTAATATTTTTTTAAAATAGGAACCTCATTTGATTCTGTAATTTTCAATTATTAGAGCCATCATCTTAATTCCTAACTCAAATTGCTGAGAATTAACAATTTTAAGTAAAAATCATAACAAAGAGTATGCGTATTTGCCAATTAAAATTGAGTATACTTACAATCAATAATCTTGCTTAAGTTGTTTCCTTGGCCATATGGACATTTCTATTTGTCTGCATTAACTCGTGCAAATAGCTCCAAAGTCAACAACTTCGAGCAGTTCATGGAAAGGCAGCTCAAAAGACTTTACACCTAACCCCCTGAATTTATCCTCTAAATAAGCTCATGGAGTCAAGGTTGAACTTGATTGGATCTCTTTTCCCGAGTAGCCTATGGTTGGTAATAATAACTGGTAATGTTTTGAGTTGCATTCTATTTTGAAATCCTTTGAAGGTTATGAATCTCTAATTCTATTTCAACTTTATCCAAAAGAAAAAAAAATGATGAAGAGGGATGATGAAGCTGGAGATCTGTTGCTTTGACCTTTTCGACAGAGGGCTCTAATCCCATCCAATCCTATTATGAATCAATCTTCTCATCTCAAAGAGCGACGAAACCATCTAAAGTGAATAATTCAATAAGAAATTGCGGGAATAGAGGAGCACCCAAAGTTAGGTTTACAAGCTCATGATGTTGATTATGGTAAGCTTGTGAACGAAAAGAAGCAGATGTAAAAGAATAAATGACCATAAACTTTGTTAAATAATTAATATCAAAGATTTAATTCAAGCTATCTATTTTACATCTAGGCCATAAGGCCAATCCATACAAAAATTGCTTCTAACTCTCCGATAATATCCGCCGCTAGTATTTACACAATTACACTCCACCAGAAGAAGGAAGAAAGAAAGGAGATAAAAAAAAAAAAAGAGCCCCCAAATTCCTCCATGGCCATGAGCATGGCTTGGACTAGGAGTTTCAATCGTGCCAGCAAAGGAGCATAACCACACATCTTCGTATTATATAAAGCTTCGCCCTTTGCTCTCGAAGAACCCCTCCAAGACCTCTGCTTGATAGTCTTCTCTTTGAGGCTCCCATGGTAGCACTGCTCATCTTCATCTTTAGACTCGTGCTGCCGATGAATTTGATGATTAATATGAAGATGAACGAACAGAAAATAGGGAGTAAAATTTTTTGAGTTATGAGTTTGGGTGATGAAGTGAAAGAGTTCATGTTGGAGGGGGTTTCTTATAGGAAGGAAAGGGGTGTGGTCCAGTCCTGGCTAAGCTTACATTGGTCTAGTAAAGACCCAACGACGGGCATGAAAGGGCGTGCAGTGCCCCCTAACACACCCGACAACACGAATTGGACCCCACCCTCTCTCACTCTGGATTCCAAACTCCATATCGATTTTTTATTTTAAAATTAATACATAATAATATTAATATTTTTGATTATAATTTTAGATTTATTGATATATTTCATTTTTTTATATAATAATACATTAAAATATATTTTTATTATCTATATATTTATATAAAATATAGATTTTATGCATTACAAATATTTTGATATATAGAATTTTCAAACCTTTAATAAATTTAAATATATATTAAAAAAATATAATAAGTTATTGTCCAATAATTTTTTAAAAATATATATTATTTTTTTGATGAAATTATAAAAAAGTAAAAATGATTTTGATTAAAACATAATATAGATAAAAAGATAAAAAAATAAATGTTATATAAATCATTATAAATTGATACGAGAACTTTTAAATTAATACAAATCGATACGAACTTTTTATAAAAAATTTAAATATATCAAATTACTTCAAAATTAATTCAGATTGCAACCTAAAAAAAAATTAAAATTTTAAGTTTAGACTAAAATTTGGGCCTATTTAATATATTCATTTAAGCTCAAATTACTATTTATAAATATTTAAAAAATACTTTTATATTAATATTTATATATTTTAAAATTAATTTTAAATAAAAATATATTATTTTATTTAAAAATATTATTTGAAGACGAATTAAATCTAACACAAAATATAAAAATTTAAATTTAAACTGATAATCTATCCCGATATATTCGTAACTCAAAGCTAAAGGAAAATGATTAAGGAATTAAAACAAACAAGCCCTCTCTCTCACTCTCTCTCTTTCTCACTCTCATTTTCGTTGCCATGTCATGCTCTTATCCTAGCTTCAGTAGGTATCAGCCACCAGCATAATGGGTCGGCCATAATTTTCAAATAAGCTAACATATTCCCCTTGGTTTATAATTATTTATGCAGTTGCCGTGCCTGGCCTTCCAATTTGTGGATGACTAGGAGATTATGAATGGCTGATGAGGAGACCATCTCCTTGTTCTTTTAAGTATTTAAATATACCCATATTAATGCTCTTTTTGTTGTTTCTTTCTAATTTTCTGTTGGAACCAACTTTAAAAAAAAAAAAAAAGAAAAGAAATTAAAAAAAGTTAGTTGAATCCTGCATAATAATTCATATTTAACTTCCAGTCTCTCGTTTAAATTTAATTAGAGATTTGACATTTGATAATAAGCACACCTTATCATCTTCTTTGACTCTTTTTTTATGATCATCTATGCAGGGACATGAGTATCAATCCAATTAACAATGTTGTCAATGTCATGGATGATTAATTTTACTGCTTTCTTTTTTTAAAGAAGAAAAAAAGTAATTTAAACTATTAATAAACTCATTATTAATGGCTTCATGACTTATGGTGAGACAAGAAACTGAGTTTTGGAGACCACTATGCAAATACTAATGACAATTAAGTTACGTGGCTTTGCTGTATGTTTGTGTCTGTGAAGGAGATGCCAATCAATATCTCTATCAAGAATTATAATTATTTACTAAATATATAGGTATTTCTTTATGGTTAAATGAATTGTTTAAAATAGAAAACTATCATAAGTTTCAGATTTCTGGAGATAAATGAAGTTCCTGAGTTTTGACCATTTCTTTTAAAAATTATTTCAAGGATTTCAATGAATGGATCGTATTGTGTTATTTAGAGAAGATGGATATTTTATATATATAGCAATAGCGAAATGATATGTAACTATGTAAAGTTGGCAGCAGACCAAATGAGAATAAGATCCCACCGACATTGAAACTCCTTGAGATTTGCTAGGAACTGGGATTTCAATTCACATCTGGATTTCATGAGGTCGAAATCCTGGTGAAGAGTTTGACAGAGTGGTTATGATTAAATATAAAAGAAAAAAGAATGTAATTTTTGTTTCTTTTGCATTTCCAAAATCCAAATCCAAGGGGTTCATTTTTTTCCTTTATTTCGCTAGCTGGCAACTAAAAATATTGATCAGAAACACTGGCTTTGCAGGAGTTTGAAGCCACTTTGCAATAAAAAGTGATGATCAAAAGCACAACAAAAATCTCCTAAAAAATCAGTAACCCCACATGCAAAATTCCATCGAAGTTTAAAAAACTAAAGCTTCCCCAAGGTTATGACCAAAGATTCCATTATAATAGTACAATAATAATCAGATTGATAAAAGCAAGGTAAGAGCTCAAAGCCCAACTAAGTGATTGATTAAAATACGGTACTTAACATAAAAGCAAAGCTAAGGCACCACTTGCTTGGTCTCGTGCTCCTTCCATTTTCATATTAGGACGTCAACTTCCATTAAACCTCGATCTATTAAATAATTACTATTCATTTTTTTATTCTATCTTTGAACGATATTTTTAAGCTGTCATTATCGGTTTAAGAGCTTTCCCTTCTTTTTATGAGCGAGTCTAGACAAGATTTTAAGATGCTATTTCTAGCGCTTGCTCAGTTATTCTATAGATTTACAGTTTTAATTGCACCATATACTATTAAGCTTAATTTCTTTCGATCTCAACTTAATTGATTCTTATAAAGAAAAACTTACATTTGCATATAAGTACTCGAATTATTTTGAATTTAGATTTTAAGTTCACGAATTTTAAACAAATATGCATGATGTTATAAGCTTTATCTAATCAAATTCTTTATATTTGTATTCTCTTCGTGAGTGTATATATAAGATCAAGTTTCACATATAAATTATTGATTTTCAAAGTTGTACTTAGTTCCAATAAAGGATTATTTCTATGTGGTCAAATTCAGTAGTTTGTTTCCTATCAGATTTTCACAATGGTTATATATGATACATGGAGAGTTTAGAGTACACCAAAAGCTTTGGGAATTTTAACAAGACTAGAGACAATGTTACATAAACTAATATATCAAATGCACTTTGATCAAAGTTTTTGCAGAGTTTAGATTGACGTGGTGGCTCCAGCGGCAGGCAATGCTGCTGCTGCTGCAGCATTTACATTTACAAAATGGCTTGGCTTGGTTGTATTGTACTGAACAAGGAGGTCAGAGTTGCACGTGAAGTTATCGTGATTTGCAAATGGCATGGCCTCTAATAGGCTCAACATTATCGATATAATTAATATTCCTCTCATCTTCTTATACATACATACATACATATATATATATATAAATTTATGATTTTGAATCACGATGTACTGTTCAAATAGTTTATTTGTTAGTCCTATCACCCGCTTCTTTATTATTATGCAACTTCTTTCCCACGTGTGCTCCCATCACCTTCCCTCTCCTTTAATTACACTTTAAATTAACACTTCAATCCTTCAAATCGAATGGCTAATAGTTGCCAGCTCTTTCTTTGTCTTCAATGTGAGTAATTAGGGTCCCATTTCTTCAAGCCGGTGAACCATTTGGTAAGAATCATTAGAATAATTGAGAAGGGAAAAGTGATCAAGGCAAAAAATTTATTTATTTATTTATTAATTTGAGATCTTAATAAACCAAAAATTTCTCTACTACAATTGATTGTAGATTTGAAAATTTATATATTAGTGTTAGTTTTCGCATTATATATTGATTATATAAATTTTAGTATATTAATTTATTTTACATAAATTTTAATATATTCGTGTATTTATATCGTATTTATATTATTTTTTAATGTCATACATATTTTGTATCTTATTTTAATTTTTTTATGTTATGTTCAAAATTGTTGGATCCTATCAATTAAGATAAAAGAAAGGAATTGAGAAGGTACAAGGAAGAAATTGTCAAAGCAAAAACTAACAAATCTCCCTAGTGTCCTAGGGTTAAATATTGCAGTACCAATGATCTTGTTCTATCATTCAAAGAAACTAATCTCCTTTCCTCTTCCTTCCAAATTGCAGTAACACTAAACCCTAGATTCAAATTTAAATATGTATAAAATTACTATCATAGAAATGAGAGGGTACTACCTCTACTACATAACTCCACTGAACAGAAAAAAAAGTTATGATTTTACTTCAATTATTGCCTTTGATCAGAATTAAAACTACAGTTGTCTGCCTCCTTGCTCCTAAATTATAACTGACTTTGCTTAGGAAGAAGCTTGCGTAAGAGTTCATTTAGTAATTAATTAATCATGTACGGATGAATATGTTTCAGGTGATCCTGGTGTCTAAGCAATCACATCTCCATAGCCGGCAAGGTCATATCTGGTCACTGTACAATCCTAGGTTTTAGCATGCCAGTTGACGTAATTTCCCGCCTGGCAATTGCCAATCAATGGGCTAGTTAATAATGCAGATGAGTTTTGTGATATACAAGGACGAAGCATTCTAATCTAGATTTCTTGAATACTAAGCGAGACTGTGAGAGCAGGATGTTTGACTGACAGCTCCAAACAACAATACGTCAAAAGATAAAAGATGGAGGAGAGGTTGCCTGAAGTTCTTGGAGTTCATGTATAATTATCGGTTGCCAAGGAGAAAAACTATATAAATCAGTGCTAACAATTACTCCAATGTACTTCTCTTGCTTTTCATTCCCAATAATGGAAAATAAGGTTTTTTTTTTTTTTTTTTTCCTTTTGCTTTCAAATTCCTTACCCCTAGATGGTGTATTAAACGGAGAACAACTCTTGGCAGCTGGCTTTGGAACCTCCGAGGAAAACTGCATGGGAATGAATTGTTTATAATCTTCAGAATTTTACGCAAAGGACACAGCATGCTTCACATTTCGTAGCAGTTTTAGTTGATTCAGAACTATACTCAAAACATGTATCATTCACAAATGCCCTTACACGTGCATTCAAAAGATTCCTGGTATGTTCCTATAATATTCCCGCTAAATTCCTTATCGTCATTACTACGTTCGATCAGATTGGCCAGTTAACAGAATTTTAAAAAAAAATGTATATACAAACTCTATTCCTCTCTAGGGATCCACCTGCTCCACCATAGGCTTTTACTGCGCCTGCTAAGCTCGTCTATGCTCTCGTTCAATGTTCTAACAATCTTCCTCTGAAGTTTAAGAGCTGAAGCAAGAGCATTTCTTTGTGGACTCGCCTTCTTCTTGGGCTCTATATCCTACCAAATGAGAAGAAAACTCAGTTGAAGATATCATGTTAATGATGTTTGCAAGAATATGCATTCTAATTAAGAATAGTTTGAATACAGACTCTGAATCTGAGATCCTGAAGCTGTGCTTCAGTGAAACCGCCCTCTTTCTCGGTTCCAGATTTTGCCATTAAATTGATTACCCACTTGGCAGCTTCCCCATAGTCCTGCTGTGTAGCCCTAAAGACTTTCAGCTTCAGATTCTGTATGAAGGACAAAGCTAATAGTCCTTCCCTATCGAAGTAAGGGTGAGCCAAAGCTGCTTTTGCACTGATTCTTTGCCTTGCTTTGTAGCGAACCATTGATGTCAGAAGTTCCCATCCTATCCCATTGTCTAAATCGAGCAGCTCAAAGCCCTTCCGGAGGTCAGGGCTAGCACGAGGCTCTACGGTATTCCTCCATGCAACCAAGTCATAATCACACCTCTTTAGCTGACGGTTGAATTGAATTAATGCACTGTCTGTCCTTAAAGATGGAAACGCCTGTTTGAAGAAAGCTGCTATGAGTTTAATAGAGCAAGTTCTTCAACTCAAGCATTTTTATTCCGACCAGGGAGTCGTTCAAAACAACAGTGTTGTTATTTATAAATGTCACCACTAGAATACATTGACAAAAAATAGCATACGTTACGGATTCTGCTACTTTAAAAGCTATACTAAACCAAAGATGTTAAAGCTTAGGTATAAACATTGAACGTTATAGATTGTTGACGATGCTTAACTGCTTTCTATACGTGATTTTTTTTCTTTCAAGCAAGACCAACTTTTGGGGATGTCATCTTGAAACTTCTCATATCTTTTCTAATTTCCTTTTTAATTTTGACCATGTTTTGCCATTGATACAGCAGAAATCAGCTTAAAACATTGTGATATTTTGTCTTCATATATTATTCGAACTAATTCCACTAGTCACAAGACAATACACTTAGTAGAGAACTTGGCTTAGGAACTACCCATTCATTTATTGAAGTTTAGCTTCTCAAATCTACCAACGCACCTTTCTGCAGTGTATATCTATGTTTTAAGTTGATTTATCACTTCAAAATATAATCTCAATAGTGATGTTAAGTTGGATAAGATTAACTTTTATCTGCTTTTCGTACCGTCTTTTGTGTCAATTTAGCATTAACATTAGAAGGTTTTCAAAGAAAAAAAAAAAAAGCAATAGTAGAGATGACTTAAGCATTGTATTCCACTCACCATTTGAAGGAAAATAAGACCAGCACTGTAGATATCAAATCGATCTGGCAGATTCATCTGTGCGAATAATGACAAGAGTCCGTGTCAACGAAAGCAAAAGGTGATAATAAACTTGGTAGAATCTACTGGAAGACAAACCTGCCATAGAACAGGGGAAAGTGCAGTTGCCACTGGAGCTGAGGGTGCAGAAGGAGTTTGTGTACTCATGATATATTGCTCCGGTGCAGCATATCTAAGAAAAAAGGAAAAATCGACTCCCTAAAGAAGAAATTATATGGAGTTGGTTGCTACGTTCTAATTGTATCAATCTGATTGTCAGTTTAAAGAGTGGCTTGTAGAAAACTGCAATACTCCGACAGAAATTCGCTCAGTTCACTCATTCCAAAACAAAAAACAATAAAAGATCCTTTATCCCACCAACCTCATTGCACCTACTCTGCAGTTAATTTCTGCTCCAGTGTTGATTAACCGTTGCTTTAAGACCAAGTAATATGGATAATTACTACTGAGAAAGTGTTCTTGAGAGAAATTGTTGTTAATTCTGTTAAATTTTGAGCTTAAAATTTGTTGACGCTGTTTACATAGATGATTTATGTCCTTATTTAAGGTTCATGATCTGATTATAGTGCAATATCATATTGTTTGATATATAATAAAATTTCATGTGGATGTTGATTTACTGGTGCCAGGCAAAATAACTTGATATCAAATGAAAATAAATGAGAACAAATGCTTTACTGTAATGGCATACTGATAATCAAAAACAAAATAAAGAACCATGGAGGGTTTGTGCTTAATGTGACGATTATATTTGATTTTTTTTCACTTTATTTTCTTTGTTTTTTTGAGCCTAAAAATATGTTGACTTTAACAAAATGAGCTCTTGAGCTGTAGAATTTTTTGTACTGTTGGATAATCGATAGCCTATTATAGTTCATTAAAACAGGGTCAATGTATGAGATGTGAAAGTTTGTATAGGGAAGCTTATGAAGGATGAACTTTATATGTTTGTATATGCTAATTTGGAATTGAATGACTCGCAATTAGAATTGATCACAAGACTTGTTATAGGATTAGTAAATGAAAATTTGTGCAAATGTTGCATTGTGCATGTATTTCGATTAGTGGGGATCCCGTTTCTCTTACTCAAATTAGTCCATCGAAGTGATTTCCATGTTAAACCTAATATTTTTATTTCATATTCCACAATATTTGTAGCACTATAGACGATTTTAGCACTTCTTCAGGCAAGTGATGACAAAGGGAATGTTACGCTTGCCACAGACCAAAGCCCACTCTTAGGTTAAAGCCCTAACAGCCATGAATTGTGACGACAGCCATTCTTGATGATACTTTCAGCAGTTAAACAATAATCCTCAATCAGATATCCATGTTACTTATAGATAGGAAATTACCTTGGATCCAAAAGAAATTCCTTTGGAATGTAGTTGATGCCAACTCTCAAATCTGCTGCAGCTCCAAGATCGATGATTTTAAATGTACGCGACCCTAATTAAGTTTTCAAAACAGCAAAGAATTAATCCAGGAGTTTCTTGAATTTGAAAATCTTCATTGACTAAGTAAAGCTTACCAACATTACCTTCAGAGAAAATAATATTTTGTGGCTTAATATCCCTGTGTACAATTCCTGTTGAATGAAGACCATCCAACGCAAATAAGATCTGTCTCATAATAGTTTGAATGATTTGATTTTCCCTTTCCAAGCCCTTGGGCAAGTTCTGGACCTCCCCGAGTATCAGTGTTTCTACCTGATATTATACAAGTAGAGTTGGCAATTAAAAAGCTAAAGTCAAGTAAGATAAGCTGCTGATTTATGAATGTCACAACTATTAAAGAAGTTAACATTCAATGATTATTTCAAAAATGGCCGACTACTCTACCATCCACCTACAGTATTACATCCACAAAGGTAGAGAAGGGGGCAAAATTCTTCGAGGATTAACATGTTATTGGCAAATAAGTTTCCAAGGAAAAAAAAAATAAAACAAGTAGCTGACGAGAGAAAGTAGCAACATTGTAGGGAAACTCCTTGCTCTGCATCAAATCTGAAAGTGTGGCGTCCCCCTCAAATCGCCATACAAGCCAATATTCTCCTCCTTTCTTTGAGGAACTCTAGAAGATGTTTAAAGATAACAATTTCAGTCAGAAAAGCCAGCAATGGATTAAATGATCTTAGTCTCAGAAATCAAATTATTGAGAGTAGTCATAATGATCAGGACCTCAAGAAATCCATATAAAAAATCAGCACAACTTTTTGCACAAGCTCTTCGCACACGCTCATTCATCCAGATTTCCACCGCACCATATTCAGTAGCCTTCTTCAAAACAAAGTCACCCTCTTTCTGACAATGAACAAAACCAATACATTAGTTAATAGCTGATATCCCTTATTCAGTTCCAATATTTCAAACTTACAAGGAGCGGATTCAATCAACCCTGTCGTCATGCATGCTAAATAAACAAATCACCAATTCCTTTTGCTTGTAAGTAGCTAAAACCACTTACTAATGAAAGCCAACTTCAACAGCTTAACATCCCAATTCAGATGGTAAGTTGATAAATTAATTGTCACTTATTGCACCAAATGAAAGTAAAGTTAAAGGAATTCTGAAATGAATACTGTATTTTACACAGTCGATTTCTCAAACACGCTGGTCCTACCTTTGAATTAGGCTTCTTAGCAAATGAAACTCTATACACCACACCAAATGCACCCTCGCCCAGCTTCTTTCCCAAAACAAAATCATCCTGCACAACAAGAAACAACGCTTTTTAACCACAAAATAAATCCCAGTTGAACCCCAAAACTGGATATGAATTCACTCACCTTCTTGTAAGTTTGTCTAAACAGCCTCTCAATAAAAGCAAGAACAAACATGTCAAAAAACCCAGGAGCCACACCTGGAGTAGCCCAGAGATAAGAAAGAGCACCCAAAGCCAACATTGCACCGGGTACAGTGAGGGTTAGCCCAACGGGCTTGGGCAAAGTGCTTCTATATATGATATCACCACACTCCATGACAGTGCATGGCAACCCCACTCCCACTCCGACAAAGAGGTCACGAACTGCATCGATCAGCTCAGCTTTCAAGGACAAAACTCCAAGAGTTTTGGGAATTGAGAGGTTGGTTTTTGAAGAGAGTTTGAGTTTGAATTTCTTGCCAAGAAATGGGGATGGAGAAGGGTGTTTTACTAGTTTCTGGGAGTTGCATGGATTGATAAGGCCGATGTTAGCTCCACCGGATGCAACCGTGGCCATGCCTATGGAGAGTTAGCCTATTTTGGGAGGCTTGGAGCCTTACAAGAAGTACAGAAGCAGAGAGAAAGAGACACTGTAGTTTACATGAATCGGCTTCAAATTTAGACCACAAGTTGCTTTGTCTTTTAGTCTCCGATTTTTTTTTCCTATTAATTTTTCAATTTTGAGCTTGGTCTTGTAGTGACAGTTATTTTAGGTATTTTTTGTGGAAGAGAGGGGGCTTAACTGGATTGAAGAGTCCCGCACACCACATATTACACGTTGACAGAAATCAGGAAACGACGTAGGTTTTATTTATTATTATCAATGCTAATGGGCTGCAACAGGCTTTTCTACCCCATCAGGCCCTCCCTCTTTATAAGTTTAACCTCCGGAACTTAATGGGCCAATATATAAGTTCAAAGCATGGGCTAAAAGTGTCCCAACAGAGTTACATGGAAAATGATCAATTAACTCGGCAGCTCTAAACACTAATGCAATTACATGACACAAAGGCCATATGGAAAATAACAAAATATGTGTACCTTCAGACTTAATGTGTAAGTATTATCTCATTAAGTTCAAAATTTTATTCATTGTCTCTGATTGATTTGTGTATCAGCATTAAGATATGTTTCATACATTTATGCTTTTTTCATCACATGGCATTCCCTGGCATGTATTTCAACTTATCACTTAAAAGTGGCAAAAATTAGAACTGATATGCTACTAGAGCACTCATCGAGACTTCAAATTTTGATGCCTACAAATTAATCGTAACTACTAAACATTAGGACCAATTCTTCTCAACTTTAAGCTAAATTATTAGATCCATCATTGGAATCTTAAATGATATCCCAATCGAGGGCTATGATTCATTGAGGGCTCAAATTTGGATTATATCTGATTGACTTGAAGTGGAGTTTCATTTAGCAGAAGTAGGAGTATTTTAGACACGATGTGGTAGTTTATTTCAGAGAATGGGCCTGCATCTGTCATTGCGAAGTGATTATTTCTTTTCGCAAGATACCGATTTCCTCTGATGCTTGTTATAGACTAGTCTCCATTGATACACTTCTCAATAGGCATCTTCCCCTTAATAATTCTTTTTGTTTTTGCAAAACCTAGAATTTATTACACAATAGAGGCTTTACAGCTTTCCGACGTTCTGTAGTAGAAGGCTTGAGCACTGCTGCTACGTATTCCTATAATGTAAATTCATATGCATTTTGCACAAAAATGCAGTTGACATCTTTGTTCTTCTGTGTTTTTTTCTTTTTTTAAATCTACCCCATCTCCGGAGTATTCATTTGATTTTTATTGATATTTTAGTTGTGTTTGAAACCACAAATCTGATTTGCAGTTTCATAAACTAATTTGAAATTATTAGAACTATTATGTTGTCAATGTAGACTTCAAATGTGACTTCAGTTTTACGTTGGACCTTTTAGTTTTAACAGTTAATTGGGTAGCATGCATTTTGCTAAACTCCACCACCGTCGTTTTGATTTCAACCTTGTACGATAACCTTTTTCCAGCACTTGCTGCAAAAAACAGGTATCAAAGAGAGAAGTCCTTGATGGTTCTCGAAATGGAGATTCAGCACGCCAAGGGATTGCCATCACTTCCTCTTAATCCTCACTAGTAAATATCATTCTTGAAAGGGAGAGTACCGATTTTGATAGTTGTCCACTCACTAAGATGGCATAGAGGGGACCGTGAAAGCAATTATAGAGAACGCCATTAAAGGTATGAATTGCTGTATTACTTCATAAGAATAGTTTCGAAGAATTTGGCTTCTTTCAACAATTTGAACCAAATGGGGTCGTAGAATGTGGCATTCTCCGGTAAAATGCAATGCATCTCTTTCCTTTTTTTGCCACTGATTAACAAAGGGATAAGATCACTGATGTATCAAAACCCATTTTGTCACATTTGGTGAGAGCATAGATCATAAATCCACACTTAAATCAAGTAAATGACACCACTAACATGTACCAAGAGGTCCCAGGTTTGATACCGCTGCCTGATCAACTTTTAGCTGATTCTTGTAACAATACTATACACCGACTCTTTCACCCTTGGATTTTTAATGTTTCATAAACTGAATATCTCTGCATTCATTGTAAAATAGTAACAAACTTCCACAACTTGTTTCACTTTTGATGCTCATGGTTTTTCTAAGGTTATATCTTCTTTTTTTTTTCTTTTTTTTACGAAGGAATAGAAGAAGAGATTGCACGTATTGTGTCGAATTTTTGGCTAGTTGAATGCTGCTTTATAAGAAAAATAACATGAGCCCACTAATCAGACTTTTCTAATGATGTGTTTTTTAGTTTTTTCTATCCACTGAATTAGCAGGTCCTCGATTAGTTGGGAGTTGGGACCAAGATATGAGGAGTGCGGGCTATATCCTCAGTAGTGTAACATCTAATTCCAATGGTATACGCATGAATTTTGGCAATCCAATCGAAGGCATGTGAGCAGAGTGGAATCGAGCTTTGCCCGCCTGCTTTTTAGCCAAAAAGTGGGTCGGAAAGACATTTTCAAATTTTTAATGGCAAAATGAGAAAGATATCTCTCTGCCAACTAAACAAAATCCATGGTGTAGTATTAATTAAACATTTGACAAACAATCAAAGTCAAAAGGGTTGCAACGCGCAAGAAGTAATCCACAGTCAGAGAAGACAGCAGAAATCAAATACAAGTGGAGCGTGGCGTATGAAAGAAAGGGAAGGGTTTCATTAATCATTAACGGCAGCGGGTACAGCTCAGTTTTTTCAGGTCCAAGGTTTAAAGAAATCCAATGGCGGTAATGTTATCACGTTCAAGATGGATAGATAAATAGATAATCCAGGGAAGGGAAGGGAAGGGTAGGGAAAGGAATCTATGATTGTTTCACATTTGATTCTCAGCCAAAAATGTGAACAAAACCCAACCCAACCTAAAGCAAGCAATGCAAGGACTTCGAATTTCTTTGAACACTACTCTGTTATTATTATTATTGATAAAAATTTTATGGGAGAAAGGGGTGGAGGTACAGGATGTAGGACCGGCACGTTATGTTGCTTTTGTCCGTTATATTTAATCTTCTATGATCCATTCAACCATCATGGGTCATCTTTTGTTGACTTAGTCTCCTTTCTTTCTGCCTTAATGAAATTAATCTCGTCGTAATGTTAGCCTTTCTTTCTTTTCTTCCTCGATATTTTGCCAAAGAAAAGTTAGTTTTAAAATAAATAGATATATTTATAGCTTAAGATCAATGAAATTTGCATTTAATAAGTTTGGCATCAAAGTTGAAAGGTCTCTGGTTTTACTTGCATTACATCAAATTGATTTGCCAAATTCACCAATCACCATATATACAAACCGTTAATCCCCAGGTTGACTATCGTTCATTGCAAGACTCTGCTTATTTATTTATTTCAATTTATTTCAATTTAATGTTTGATTAATAAAACATCCAACAATATTAATTAATAATAATAATATAAGTACGATTCTCTCAAGTATTTATACATTACAAAGATATTTTTGGTGTCCGGTATCAGCTTGCCAGCTCAACCGTATGCAGTTTGACCCATGGGCTTTGCAGTCCCTGCATTCCACCCTTTCGAGAAAACGAAGCGAAAGTTAAACTAATTTTAAAATCCGTACAACTTAGTGAATTCGAAGAAAACGAAAGTCTTCCATGTTGTGATCTCATCTGATGCGTATAGATTTTTCTTTTCTCCCTGCAGATTTGAATTGATTTGTTTAAACTGAATTTACATGGGGAAAACAATGCCACGTAGTCTGTCCGGAAGGAACACATACTTTGCAGTACAACCATTCTGAAACCAATCAATTTCACAGTTGACACGTGATATTATCATTAGTACAACTAATTAAAACCCTGTTATTGGACTAATGGTTTTTTAATTTTTTTTCCACTTTTTATTTTGTTATTGTTTGTTGGTTTCTTGAAAGAAAATGGGTTCCCAACAGATATGTTAGGTAGCACATGTTTTTCCAATTTAATTTTCGCCCATTTTGGAGTCATTTGGACATTAATACAGGTTTTAGACTACTGACTTTTCTTCCGAGGGGGCTGTCTTTAATAACAGCGGAGTTGAGCGCAAGTCAACTTTTTTTTCAAAAAATAAAAAAGGGGTTTTTAGGTTTCAATCGTTTCTTTAAAGCATCAATTTGCACAAACAAGTGGCTCACCCTAATGAATGCAACGCTCAACAGCACTCAACATTTTTTTTTGTCTTATTTATACAGAATCTAATTAATAATATATATATATATATATACACAGCAGAATTTTATTTTAGGTGGAAAAAAATAGTTAAGCTACTATATTTATGAAATACTAAGGATAATTCCAAGAAAAGCACCAAGTTTTTTATTTTTTTCTCAACTTAATTTCTTATTTTTTAAAACACAATTTTTTTATTTTTTTCCTTTCTCATTTTTAAAATAATATTTATCTCAATTACTAATATCCATATATTTTATCCACTTAATGAATGCGCATAGTGCTAGTAAGATGAAATTGTTTTATACAGCTTATGTAATCAAAATATCTATTTATTCTTTGATCATTGTATAATTTTATGCATACATTATTATGTTCAAAGAAAAGCAGTACTCATTGGTCGTGTAAATGGTTAATTGGACATATATGAAAATTTTTAACTTCGTAAGAGGATTAAGAGATTTTTATATATTTTATTTTTTTTATAATTAATTTTTAATTTTTTACTATATCTTATTATAAGAGATATGTGTAGACGTATTAATTTTAATTATAAAATGTGATAATTTTATTACCAATAAATGTGATAATTTCTCGTAAAACTAAATTCAAATACTATATATAAAAATGAATTAAAAAATAGAAGTATATCCTAGTTTTATGTTGGTGTAAATTTGATGTTTATAACGGTAACCATCAAAGCGTGGGCCGTCTCCTCGTCTCCGTTGGGTAATGAATATGAGGGGTCAGCATCGGCATCCCACTTGTTAATTAATTGTTTTCGGCCTTTGGCACAGCTCCCCCAATACTCCATCGTCGATTTTAATTTTGATCGAATTTTATTGACTTCTTCTCTTACATAAAACTCTTACCATAACCTAATAATTCAATACTCACAATCCCAATTAATAAAGTGATCTGATTTTTGCGTGCAAAAAACTCATATATATTAAGTAATTTCTTCCACCACCCCCACCCTACCATATACATTTGGAAAATTCAATATTATTTGCCAAATTGTTGACTTGGTTGACCTGGATATTTGCTTCAACTCTTTTCAATAATGCAATAAATAATATACATAACTTTTGATGATAATATTAATAAAAGAATTAAAAGAAAATTGGCAAGTAAACTAGAGTAGGAAGTAGTACAGGGGAGATGACGATTGACTAAGAAAAATGAGTGCTTGTCCGCAATAGAGACAGAAGCGAAGAAAAAGAGAAGGATGATTCCAAATGGCAATTGGCAGCCAGCCAACCACTGCTCCCTGCCTTAACGCATGTCCCCAGCGACCTAAATTTATTTGACTTTAGCACATTGAGTTTTATGCATTGCCATGTCGGCAACATAATTTCATTTCATCTCTTTCTTAGCCTTTGGCTTACGCAGGCTGCTTCCATTTTTTCCCACCAATTTAATTAATTTTCATTTGTCTTGTCACAACTCACAAATCAAATCAAGCATCTGACTTAATTTAACAATTTTAATTTTAGCATCAGATAATATTCGAATTCTGCTAGTCTGATTTTTATATTTGCACGAGATTTAATATAAAAAAATCAACATTATTTTATTATATAAGAAAGAGATATTTGCTAGCAAGTAGCAAAACTAAAAAGAAAAAGATGGATTCAAATTGTTTTTCTCTTAAGTACTTGTAATAAATTTTTGGACGATTATTGATGGAAAAAATTAACTAATTGATTTATTAGAAATTAAATGGTCTCGCATTTGGAGTCTTTGAAATTCATGTAGAAGAAAGCAGCTTAGGACAGCTAATTTTGCTACTGCTTGACCCATTATTATTATTATTATTATTTTGAGATCATTTATTTATTTGGTCAATATGAACGAGACCTAATTGATCAACCTTATGAGAACCGAGCCACAAAGTCATTAAAACTCTAGAAACATCCCTTTTTCTTATTTTGTGTAAATTCCAGAAACAAACAAGTCAGATGTTACATCACTCACTGTAATTTCTAGAAATATATATACTGGTTAGTAGAATACTGCTTTTGTATTGGGTATAATTTTCTTGCTATTATTATTGCGATGTAATGATTCAATCAATCAATTATTCACGTCCAATTCCAATTCGGGTGTGGAAATGTGAATGAAAAAAACAAAAGCCCAAAAGGATAGACAAAGACAAAGTGTACTGTTCCTTATCTCCTCAGTTCAGGTCTATCTAAAACAACCTCTCAGCTAATGGGATGAGTTCTCTGGCAAAGCAAATGCATACAGGGAGAATGGGAGACTAGATATGCTGCCCTGGGGTCCACCCTTCCCTCCCCTTCCAAACCGCTGGCTGCCTCTGATTCCTTCTCAGTCAACAAAAGCAACTTCCAGGTACATGAAACAGTAACCCCTATTGCCTATTCTACCCCCTACTTTATACTTTACATCCTACTTGCCTCAACGCCACCCATTATTTATGACAACCTTTTTTTTCTTCCTTATACTAGTCAAGTCAGCAGTAACAACTATGTTGCCTTGCCAGTCTTCCTCCTTCATTTTGCTTCAACTTGTTGCATCTTTTAATAATACTAACATATTAGTAACTAGTTGACAGTACTCTGTGTGTGTGTGTGTATATATGTAATATATATATATATATATATATATATATAAAGAAAAACAGCTGCTTTGAGTTTTTGACCAAGATTTCCTGTTGGACACTTCCATCCAAAGTTAGGCAACATTTGGTGTGGCTCCATCTCCCCAACCCAACGTGGTTTGTTATTAACCAGCCTCACAGTTTCCTAAACTTGACAAATGAATATTATTCATGTTTTATTCGAATTTCTCGTCTCAAATTGAACTATAAATTCAAGCATTCGAATTTCGAATATTTCCCTCTACCTAGTAAATACACAAACTTAAGACGAAGAAGAACATTAAATTTATAGACTAAGAATTGCTATCTCTATTTTACAACTCAAAATCTTAGATCTTATAAATAAAAACAATTGATTTTTATACTCATCTCATCTCTATTTATATTTAATTAATCTTAATAATAATGAATTCAAGATTTAATTTTATTAATTTGTGCAACTATTTTTAATTAAAAAAATATATCTAATAAATAAAAACTTAAATTCTAATATGCATAATTTTTTTTAATAAAAAAAAATCTTTAATAATGGTGATAACGAAGTAAAGAGTGTGGCTTAGTTGTAGAGATGCTAGTATCACGTGGGTTGACCCGAAAAGCTGGGTCGTTGTCCACGTCGGTAGAGGAATCGAGCAACAGTCAAAGATTTCACAATTGATCACCCGGTTTTATATTTTATTTTTTTTCTTATATTTAGTTTCTCTATTTCTATTTAATTAAATTATACACTCATCATGTGGGTAGTTTTTTTTTTTTTATAACATTTTAGTCTTCAAGAGAAACATGTAATTTTTAGGTACTTTTTAATATAAAATAAATAATTTTTGTAAATCTTTTAAATAAAAATTATATTTTAAAAATATTAAAAAATTAACATCTGTAATTTTAAAATCTTAATAGTTTAAAAAATTATCAATTTTTTAACTAATGTTATTTAACTTAAAAATTTTATTATTATTATATTTTACATTAAATTAAACTTGATATAAGGAAGAAAAAAAAAGACTGAATTACACTCCAAAAAAGTTTCTTGCCACTACTTTTTTAGTGTTTTTTCCCCCTTGATGGGCGGATTTGGGGAATGATAGCGTGTGTGAACAGTGTGAAATTAACAAGTTGGAATAAATCAAACAAAACGGGGAAAGTGGCATGGAATCATGCGTGTAGCTGACGAGGCAGAAAGTTCCACAAAATCCCCAATCAATATTTTGATTTTCTCCAATTTTCTTTCTTTCTTCTTTTTTTTTTTTTAATTTCATAAAGAGAAAAGTTTAGATTTTCATCTTTTTTGTTCGTTTAGATATGTGATGACAAGGAGATTAAAAAGAGAAAAAAATATAATTTTTATTTTTGTGGTGTAGTTACCAACTTTAAATGACAATATTAATAATTATAGTTATTTTTTACGGTGTCAATATCAAATAGAAAAAGTAAATTTAGGATTGAGTTACTTTTAATCACCACTGTGGTGTCATTATTCCGGAATATGTTTACACCAAAGTTATCGTATCTTTTTTTTTTTTAATTTTAATTTTTAATTTTTAATATAGTTGTGCATATCTTCTCTTCTCTTTCTTCTGTTGAATAATCAATAAAATAAATTTATTATTACCTTAAGAAAATCTATGCTTTTTCGGATTAATTTTGAATGAAAATCTATTGTATACGATGGTAATATTAAGTATCAGCTATATATGGATCAATAAAATAAAATAACTCAAATAAACAGTTGATGCCCCTTTATCTTCCTATCCTATATATATATATATTGTAATTATAAGTATAATTATAATTTATCAGAGAGATAATAAAAAATATTAAAAGGTATATATACGTATCAAGTGTTTTTTTGGGTATTATGTATGATTATCTTTGTCATATATTAATTGGACGTTAGCTTTTAGGATTAATATAGCCACTGCAAAAGCATGCTTAACCAAAATTTTCCTAAAGCATACAGCCAAATTCAAGATTCCTCCACATAAATATAACTATGATTTCGTTTGAGTTGTCTCTTATATATCTTTTAAGGCTCACGTGGCATAAGGCGTCGGTGGATGATGTGGCGCAGCCGCCTTGAGTCATATATTAAGACATCTACAACCGGAAAATGCCCTAAGCAGTGGGAAATGAGATATATATTTATAATTTTTTTTAGATAATCACAAAGGTTTTATTTTAATGTAAAAAGTTAAAAGAAGTAGATGAACACATGGTTTTGCTTTTTGAAGAATACCATTGGCATTTGTCACTAACTTAATAAATAATTAAATTGGGAATTTTTGGATTGATATGATTCCTCTCTTACTATAGAAAAACCCCATCAAATTTTGTTTGGTTGTTTCAGGATAAGGAATTAATTAAAAATATGCGAGAACATGATTGAAATGAAAGAGATAAGCAACATATATATATATATATATGTAAATTAACCAAGATTATTTCTTTGTTGAAAGAAGTGAAAAAAAAAAAAAAAACTTTAGTCCTGATCTAAATAGTGTTTTACCTACACTTGAAAAGGATTTTATAATTCATGTTAAAGGAAAAAAAGAAAAGAAAGTACTATAAGGTTAATAAATAATCATCAAAGCGATGAAAAGGATAGGCATGGGCAAGGTAAGGGGAGGGGAGGGGAGGGGAGGCAAGGAAAGAGATAAAGCACAAGAGATGATGGATGGACCATATCCATTCAGTGAGTTACTCAAAACCCATTATGAAATAAAAGGATTTATGGAGATGAAAGATGCAGAAGATGATGATTAAAGGAAGGAAAGGAAAGGAAAGGAAGGGAAAGTGCAGCCAATAGTTGTTGATGAACTTTATCCCATGGAGTAATAATAAATTACATCATGTTACATTACAATATCCACGTTTAGGTCAGGAATTAATTTAACCAGTTAACAGATTGTTTAGTGGAATCAAACATGTGATACCCAGGAAGATAATGTAGATTAATCCTTAAAACCCAAAACAATTAGGTTTAAGTAAATATTTGTGATAGAAAATTTAATAGTTAAATTAATTTAGGCAAAGGAGAGGATTGTTTGTCGATGTATATGATAGATATTTATTATCACATCTGATAAAATTTAACACATAAAATATATCATATATATTTTTCGTTAAACATATTTAAAAATTTAATTTGATTAATTGATGCATATTTTTTTATTAAATTAGTTAAACCAGCAGTATTTAAATTTATCTTCCGTATATCTTAAATTTGACCCAAAAAAAATCATTATACCTATGGAGTTAGAGTTAATTGGTAAAGATTAATAGATAATGAGGGAGACATGGGCCCTAGCATTTGGTTGGATTCGGGCAGCAGCCGACTGAAACGTGAAAAGGTAATTATGTAAGAGAATGATGATCATTAACCATATCAACACACAAAATTAATCTGGATTTCTTTCTTTCTTTCTTTCTTTCTTTCATGGGAATGAGAAACTAAAAAGCATGCAGGAAGGGAGAATCTTTTCTTTTTACTTTTTATAAATGATTCAACTTTGGCTCACTGCATTCACCCTTATTTATCTTATTCTTATGTTTAAATTTCTCCATTCTTTTTTTATTTTCATATTCTCACATATTAAAATTTTTATGTTACTATTCACTTATAAAGGTTAAGGATTAAGCAGTAAGAAGGTGGCCTTAAAAAGAAAGACAGATTTTCCGTATCATTATACAAAGATATCTTACACATACTGTTTTGATTTATTATAGAAAATTCTCTCCATGTCTCTGTCTCTGTCTCTTTTTTTTTTTTTTCTTTTCTTTAAATAAAGATGAACAATTTTAAAAACTTACAAACCACGAAAATAATTAAACAATTTTTCCACGTAAAAGACAATTCTATTTCCATGTTAATCCGCAATCCCGCTGCCTACTTTCTCTTTTATATATATATAGATATATAATAGTAAAATCAAGGAAGAATTTGAAGAAAAAATCAAAGTGGAATATCAAAGTAGGACCCCACCCAAACCAAAAGTAAGAGACCCCGACGCTCCAGGTTCAGTGGTTGTAGGACCTTCTCCTTCTTAGGACGAGGACTCCACCGTACTAGAACTAGTACTACCATTATATTTCATCTTCAATCTTCACTGCCAAAACAACATTGATCTAATCACTACATTTTATTAGTAATAATGCCATGAAAAATAAACAAATTTCCTTTCTTACAACACACACACACACACACACAAAAAGTAAATAATGAAACCATTAATCACAATCCGTTTAAGCGGATGAATAATGAATGGTTTACACTCTACATCAATTGCGATTTATTTTTATTATATAATATAGTCCATATATGAAAAGAAATACTGGTAATTGATGAAATGTAAAAACTTTTTAGATTTAAACAGTTTGAATTGATTTGGAATAGATGGCAAGTTGTTTTAGTTTTGCATTATTGTAGTGCATGAATAAGGAAAGGAAAGGGTAAAAGAGACACGGGGAAACCCACTTGAAAATGTTAATGCTGGTTGGAAATTATAATGGAGTTCATAATAATAATAATGATAATAATAATAATAATAAAGAGGGAACTGGGAAGGGAAGGAAGATAAGGGATTTGCTTGGAAGATACTAAGGTGAAGAACCTAGCCAATAAAGACAAACCAAAGCCTTGGAGAGAGAGAAGGAACCAACCAACATCGAGCCAGGTCATACTTACGGGAATTTTCTTATTGGATGAGCCGTTGTCTTCGATGTCTAATGTCTATCCATTCCATCCATCCCTTGTTTCTAAATTTAGGCCCACTAGCCATCCTAGTGGAACTCAAAACTCAATGCTAAAAATCTTCATTCTAATTGGTTGTAGTAAAAGCCAACAGCAAATAATACAACAGAATTTTTATGAAGCCGCAGCAGCAGTATCAGATAAGATTATAATCATTCTATATATAATTATTTATTATATCATAACTGTAATATTGTAGTAGAGATAAATGTTTCAACAGGAAGAGAAAAAAGAGCGCATGCCAATTGGCCATGCTGATGCTGGTGGTCAGCAGCAAAGCTCATGGGGGATGAACTTAAACTGATACACGGTCCACAGTCATGTGAACCCCATCAACTTGCTCAGTGGGGTCCCACCTCACCATACATAGCCCACAACATCCGCATACTGTTCACTCCTCTTTCTCTCTTTTCCTCCCGTCTCTCCCTACATCTAAAATGCAACCATTTTTAATTTTTTATTCTCAAAAATCTATTTTCTCCCTTTCTGTCCCCACTCTCCATGAATCTTCCTACTTCCTTACCATCCCTCCTTGGGTTGACCCAGCACATCCCACATCTCCAGATCTAATTACTCTCTTACCATAAAAAACCCAAGAAAAAAAATATTCTCTATTTAATTTTCTCGTCAAATGTATTTAGCAAATACAATTAAATTTAATAATCTAATTTAGAACAATTACCTATCCCCTATATATATACGATACATCACCCCCATAAACCATCAAACAAACCCAGCACACACCTCTCTTTTCTTGTACCTTTTTAAATCAAAATAACACAAACAACAGATTAAAAAACCTTGTTCTACTACTACATCCTCTATCTGTTTTTCTTGTTTGTACAATCCAAAAGAAAAGAAAGTAAAAATGGATGGAAGCTGCATAGATGAAAGCACAACTAGTGATTCCGTATCCGCATCCGTTTCTCCATCAAATAATTCACCTTTGCCTCAGCTTACCAAATCTCCCGACTCTCTGTACCGAGTTGGAAGTGGAACCAGCGTGATTGTGGATTCTGAAGCTGGGGTCGAAGCTGAATCAAGAAAGCTACCTTCTTCCAAGTACAAAGGCGTTGTTCCTCAACCCAACGGCCGATGGGGTGCTCAGATATACGAGAAACACCAACGTGTTTGGCTTGGAACTTTCAATGAAGAAGATGAGGCTGCCAAAGCCTATGACATAGCAGCTCAAAAGTTTAGGGGTCGTGATGCCGTGACTAACTTCAAACACCTCCTTGAAACTGAGGAAGATGACATCGAAACGGCCTTCCTGAATTCACATTCCAAGGCCGAAATCGTTGACATGTTGCGTAAACATACATACAATGATGAGCTTGAGCAGAGCCGGAGAAGCTATAGCTTCGATGGGAATGGGAAACGTGTTGTTAGAAACGAAGCTGGATTTGGTTCTCTCGGCCTTGACCTGAATGCGCGTGAACAGCTTTTCGAAAAAGCTGTGACCCCAAGCGATGTGGGGAAGTTGAACCGACTTGTTATACCAAAGCAGCATGCAGAGAAGTACTTCCCTTTGCAAGGTGGAAATGCTTCTTCCAAAGGAGTTCTTTTGAACTTCGAAGATGTAACTGGCAAAGTTTGGAGGTTTAGATATTCCTATTGGAATAGTAGCCAAAGTTATGTCTTAACAAAAGGGTGGAGCCGCTTTGTTAAGGACAAGACCCTTAAAGCCGGTGACATTGTTAGCTTTCAGAGATCAACGGGGCCGGAGAAGCAACTTTACATTGACTGGAAGGCAAGAACCGGGTTGGGTACAGTTTCGGAGAACCCGGCTGTCCCGGTTCAAATGGTCAGGCTATTTGGGGTAAACATTTTTAAAATACCTGGCAGTGAAAATGTTGGTCTAGGGGGATGTAATGGGAAAAGGGCTAGAGAATTGGATTTGTTAGAATTAGAGTGTAGTAAGAAACAAAGGGTAATTGATGCTTTGTAACATTACCTAACTAATTTCGCTTTTTTCCTTATGTTGTAATTTTGTTCCTTTTTAAGAATTTTGTGAATGTTTTAAGGGGGTGTAAGAAAGGAAGAAAGGAAGATGGGGTGTAGTTGCAACTTGCAAGTTGTAAAAGTTGAATTGTATATTACAAGACAAAAAGCTGAAGAAAGCTGAAATTAGGTGTAATACATTTCTTCCAACAAAAAAGAGGTGGAAAAAAATAGAAATGAATAACTGTCAATTTGTTCTGTTTCATATTTTGATTTCATGTTAATTAACTCTTTAGACCTTAGTAGCTTTATGTGGTGTTGCTGCTTTCCCCAAAATATCTCTATGTTGATTTCTTGACAAACGATGCTTCATTTCATACATGGGGATAAGGGTTCTTTCCTCAAAAATGTTGGCTCGGCTTGGCTACCTAATTGGTTATTATGTCCTGATTTGTCCAATAATAAAGATGTAGTTTGGCCCTTTCATGATATGTGAGGACTTGAAAGATGATCATAATTCATTTGGTTTTGTATGAATGAAATAATTATCTCTTAAGTTGGAATCGCAATGCTTTTCTCTTATATTAATAAATAAACAACAATATTAAGAGTTTTAATATATATATATATATATGTATATATAGTACAGTTCAAGTAGATGATGATGACTAAAGATTGTAAGGAATCTTTGAAGAATTTCATGCTGCAAATCAACAATTAGGTATTAGACCATTAACTTTGTAAAAAGGATATAGTGGCAGATATATTTGAAATCTCTTTTTGTTTTCCGAATTATTTATCGTGCTGAAGATAGATTTAAACATTAATTTAAGTTTCGTTACAGACATCAGCAAACAACTTGGAAATATGGTTAATCAATAGACAAAAGCATCCAGCCTGGTTGAGATGATGTAATATTTTTCATAAGAAAAAAAAAAAAGAAGTTAAAAAACAATGAATATCCAAGAATGTGGTAATGGGCACATGGTTCTGATCTGATGCAGAATGCAGGTCATAAATCTTGACTAATCATTTCAAAATGCAAGGAACTTAGAATAATATATCAGGATTTAGGTCATTATTGAAGAGTTTGGCATAATTTTGTTTTTTTTTCCATTTCTTAATGAATGTGATCTTTGGTTGGACTATGCATTTTATAATAAGGAACAGAAAAAAAAAATTGGTTCATTTGCAGTAGCATAATGCAAACATGTCATATTATTTATATATATATATATATATATATTAAGATGCAATGGTTTAATTTATGCCTATTGCATTATTAAACGTTTTTGACATCGTTCTTCTACTGAAAAAAAATGTCAAAACCCATGGGTTTTATGTCAACATAATTGCAGTAGAAGCTGGCATTTCAAATGAAGTTGATAATACAATATTACTTAAATTGCTAATCACTCACAAATCCACATGAGGTCATTGACAATTTTAATTTCCACTTAATTACTTGAGGCGTTCGAGGTGGAAACTTACAAGAATTTAAAAGCATACAGAGATTCCATGGTTTTTTCTTTTTTGAAGACTTTAAAGAGATAGAAAAATCTACTCATGATTTCGTCCCATATTGAGTAAGAATTTTCCATGAATGTTCCTCCTAACTTGCAATAAATTGCCTCACATGATTCTTGGCTTTTCTCTTTCTTTGAAAGTCATCAACCTGAAAATACACTTTATTTTTATTGTTATCATATATATTTTTTATAGTAGTAAGACTTTCATTCATTAGATATTGATAGCATCTTTCATTACTGTATACTTTCTGGATATTCTTCCAACCAGTACGAATCTTCAGATTCTGTGAGACTTAATTTTGCTAAGGCACGTGCAGCTTCATTTCCTTGTCGCCTTATATGCTGTACCTTGCATTCAACAAATGTTTTCATCTTGTCTCGCCCATCAGCCATAATACGTCCTCTGCATGAGAAGTTCTCTTCCTCTGTTAGTAGTTTTTCGATGATTAGCATTGCATCCCCTTCCAATATAACACGTTGACAACCCGTTTGTCGCGCATGGTCCAATGCCTTAACCACTGCTAAGGCTTCAGCAGGGCTGGCATCTGCAACCATCTGGATTTGGGCGACTGCAGCTCCCATTACAAATCCTTCATAATCCCTTATGATGATCCCTACTCCTCCACGTCGATTTTGCGCATCAAAAGCACCATCAAAATTGACTTCAAGGAGTTGTCTCGGTGGAGGTCTCCAATGAATGTTAGGTATAACTGTTGCATGAGTTTGTTGATCCTGATGTTGCCGAAACTCGGTGAGGAAGGATCTTGTAGTGTCCACCACCCTTCTAGCATTTGTTTGCTGTTTTGTAACTTTAAATTCATTCCTAGTATGCCATGAAGTATACAAGATAGCCAAGAAAAATTCAAACTCTTCCTCTTTCAGTTGTTTTGCAGCATCTTCAATCCACTCAATTAAGTTATCCACATGAATCACCAGTAGCTGTTGAGGCAGTCCGCTACCTTCTAATACTTTTTTAGATAATTGGCAATCTTTCAGTCCATGAATGTCATTTTCAGCGTCGGCCCCGCATCTGAAACAACGTGGATCAATTTCTTGAATTTTAGAAGCCAGCTTAGTGTGCGTAGGAAGAATACCATGACAAGCTCGCCATGAAATAACTTAATCTTTGGAGGCAGTCTTGCTTTCCATAACCTCCCCCAAATACTTCTTTGAGGACTAATACCGGTGGTTCTTGTTAAGAGGGATTTATAACCACTTTTAACGGTGTATAATCCACTTTTATTATAATGCCAAACTAGTTTGTCTACAGTAGTAGTTTGGTAAAAAGGGTTGTTACATATTGCTTCAGCCTCATCTTGCAAGAATTCATTCTTAATGAAAGCGGTTTTCCACTGCATGGTTTCTTCATCAATAAGCTCAACAACCATAGCAGTCATTAGCAGTGTGGTAGAGGTTGAATGGACTTCAAAATCTGTATTCCAAGAAAGCCATTTATCTCCCCATGTCCGAATGGATTTTCTCCATCGAATTCCAAAAGTTAACACCTTTTTGGATTGCCAGATACTCCTCCGTATGAAAGAAGTCCGGGAACCCAACCTTGATTCCATGAAAGTGCACCGTGGAAAATACTTAGCCTTTAAGATGTTATAAAAAAGCGAGTTTGTATTTTGTATGAGACGCCATCCCTGCTTCCCAAGAAGAGCTTTGTTAAACATGTATAGGTCACGGAATCCAATCCCTCCCATTGATTTAGGATAGCAAATGTGTTCCCATTTTAACCAATGAATACCTCGACGACCTTGTTTGTTTGACCACCAGTAGTTTCCCATTATGGTCATGAGATCTTGACAGAGGGTTTTTGGAAGCAAAAAGCATTTCATTGCATAGGTTGGAAGAGATGCAGAACCGCTTTTGTGAAAACCTCTTTTCCACTAAAAGATAGAAACTTCAAACTCCAAGTCTGTCTTTTTGCACGCACCTTATTAGTAATATCTTTAAAAGCCCTCTTTTTGCCCTGACCAACCACTGTTGGCAATCCCAAATATTTTTCTGGATTGGTCACAACATTGATCCCAAACAATAGCTAGATTTTATTCTTATGAACATCTCTTGTATTAGGGCTGAAAAACAATATTGACTTGTTAAAATTTATCTTTTGACCCAAGCTTTCCTCATTGAGCTTTAGCATGCATTTCATCTTGTCTCCATTGCGTTTATTAGCTCTTGCAAATAATAAGCTGTCATCTACAAAGAAAAGATGATTCACTCGAGGGCCGTTTTTGCTTGCTTGGACTCCCAGTAATTCTCCAGTTCGTTGGGCTGTGGAAAGCATAGCCGACGAGTCTTCTGTACAAATCAAAAGTAGAAAGGGTGATAAAGGGTCTCGTTGTTGGAGTCCTCTACCTGCCATAAAAGAGTCAGTAATATTCCCATTGAAGATGATAGAATAGGAGACCGCTGTTACGGAATTCATTATCAAGGAAATCCATCTTTTCGCAAAGCCCATCTTACACATAATTGCTTTTAAATAATTCCACTCAACCCGATCATAGGCTTTGCTCATATCTAACTTAAGAGCATAATAACCCCTACCCTTATGCATTTTCATCTTCAATGTATGCAAAAGTTCATATGCAATCACTCTATTATCCACTATCAATCTACCCGGGAAAAATGCACCTTGGTTGACACTTATGTATGACGGAAGAATTACCTTTAACCTATTGACAAGAACCTTAGCAACAATTTTGTAGATAACATTGCAATTATTGGTCGAAATTGAGACATGTTTTTTGGTGTTCTTATCCTTGGTAATAGAACTAATGTTATTCTGTCAAGTTTCAACAAATGATCACTAATTTGCAGAAGGAAAATGGCACTAGTTTAAGATAAAAAAGAAGATGGTAAGGGAGCTAATGCTAAGCTATGGAATAATATTCCATGTCTTATTAATTATAAAGGCACCATGGTTATACTAAAATGGTAACATGTCACTCTTGCGATGCATATCAGCAACCAGCAATAAGGGAAATTTGTTTTTATTTTCGTTGGGAACTTATTTATTTGCAAACTTAGGACACTTGCTTTTCCTCGTGCAAAGGAGAAATCATAATGGCTTCATAGACTAATTAAGATCAGTCTTCCACTGCTTGGTAACACGAGAAATCGAATCATAAGAGGATCCATTAGAATCCAGTGCTTTGGCAGCACTTTCTTCGAGTTCCTTAACCCTACTCTTAATAACCTTCCCTTCTTCACCCTCCATCACCATCCTCACCACTCTCCCTATCTCTTCTCGTCCAACAAGTGTCCTTCCTGCCTCCACTTTTGGCTTAACAGCAACTCCAATATCCTCCACTAGTAGTGTCGCGTTCATTCTCTGCTCAGCATAAAGAGGCCATGTGATCATTGGCACGCCCTGAGCTATGCTTTCCAATGCTGAGCTCCATCCGCAGTGAGATAGGAATCCGCCTGTAGAAGGATGGCGAAGTATAGTAACTTGTGGAGCCCATGATGGCACCACCAATCCCACTCCTTGAGTCCTGTTCAGGAACCCTTGAGGCAAATAAGCTTTGGGGTCTTCTACTTCATTCGCTGCGTTGAAAAATGTACCTGAAGCAGAAGTATCCGTTGGCTTCCTTACCACCCATATGAATCTTTGTTGGCTCAGTTCTAAACCCCAAGCCAACTCAGTCTGCTGCTCCAATGACAAAGTCCCACCGCTGCCAAATGTCACAAAGATAACTGAATCAGGTGGCTGCTTGTCCAGCCACTCCACATATTCAACACCCGCTTTGCTTGGTGTTTCTTCTTGTTTGATCAAGGCCCCAATGGGGTAAACAGGAGGTGTTGGTATCTGCTTGAAGAAGGGGTTCTCTTTTATACTTTTGATTGACACAGGTTCAAGATCCTCCCAGGAATTGATAAATATACCAGAGGCTAATATAAACCTACTACTATGATGGAGTAACCATTTGTACTCATCTATCTTCCTGTTGCGAGCCTGGTCTAGTAAGTCTTCGATCCGTATGGGACTACAACCTGGGACCTGAATCGGTTCAGGAAGATCAATGAATTCGCAATCAACATCACTGTCAAGCTTTGGCAGATATAGCATGAAGGCAGAGAAAGCAATAGATGTAGTACAAAACAAGTAGGCAGGAATTGACAGTTCATTGCAAACATCAAAAGCTTGTGTAGTGAATATGTCCGCAACTAGAGCTGTTAGTTTGCCTAAGGCAACGAGGACTGACTTTAGGGACCGAAGGCTCTCGTCTGCAGTGAGACAGACCCGGGTTAGGAGTAGAACGTCATTGGTGATCACTTTATCAACATCAATGGGAGGAAGTTTGACGATGTGGAGGTCAGAAGGGAGTTGAGGAGAGGAAAGGAGTTGGTCTTGTGCATCTGATGAAGGTGCATCCGTGGTAATGACCAGTAAGCTGACACGGATGCCATGGTGAACCACCAGGCGCTTGGCAAACTCAAAGAAGGGGATCAGATGGCCTAGGGCAAAACTTGGCAGGACTGCAACGTGAGGCTTACTTACCACCATAACTGCAAAAAATGGCTGCTACACCACGAATATTATAGATTGTCAGCAGTTGATCAACGGAAGTTGCAGCTCCCGGCGAATTGGGATATCTACAGAGAGTAGAATGTTAATGCACTAAAAGATCCCAAAGTACTTCTTGTTTGCATGCTTTTGCTAGTATCCTATGCTTCAACTGGCAAAATGCCATTATATGTATAGGGCAAATAATGTGATTAGTTCAGAAAGAGATTTGAACCCAACTTACTTAAGCAAATACATCTGTATCTAATTTGTACCATTTGTTTTTTCTTTTCAGACAATAATGATAGTGGACCCTCTACAGCATGAATTTCTAACATTGATTTTGTGGCCACTATATCAGTTTCCAGAGGCTGCTGTTTATCATTTAGTTTACCCTTAAAGCATCGGGATTCCGGACAAGAAGGCAAGAAAAAATTAAAAATAAATTGGTCATTCTTAAGTCTTAATCGTTGGAAGCCGTTGATTAAAGCAGTGCTTTATAATTTAGCCTTGAATGTAAAAATAATGAAAATATGGTCCTGTAAGTAAGATGACCTCAATCGTCCCTCTTGCAGAGCTTTTGATATTAGCATGAGCCATTGAACAAATTAAGAAACCCCAAAAATATTGAAAATTATTTCCCATGTTTTTCCGCAATTCCTCCTTGGAATTAATTCTTTAAAACTTAAAGCCTACACCCCAAATAAAGATGTTTGTGGATCCTGGGACGACGTTTGGATCGATTTTAAATACAATATTAATATTATTTATATTTATTTATTTAAGTCTATACATATTATATTTGAACTATACTTTTTAAAATTTAAGTTTTGGTAAATAAATATTTTTATTTAGTTTTAAAATATAAATAATATATTTTTTAATGCTCATTTGTAATATTATATCTTATATAAATTCATACTATAAATTACATAATATATACTAGAATTTATCATACTCATAAAAATTTTGTTCTTTTTTTAATTTATATATAAAAAGAAATAATTAGTTAAAAATTAGATGAGAGATTTTTAATGATATTTTATTTACATTATTAAAAATCACGAGTAGTTTTTAGCAGTAGACAACTATTTTTCAAAATGAAAAAACTTAAATATATGTAATTTTGTTTTATTCTTAAAACATAATTTTAATTTTTATATAATTTTATTAATTAAATTAATATTATTTAATTTATAACATTGATTTAATTAAAAATATTATAATTAGTATAATATAAACATATATAATTACAAAAATAATTTATATTATATAATTAAAAAATTAAATCAAATTTAGACTTTTAATATTAAAATCAAAACCCACTTATTTTGTAAATAGAAGTCATCTATCACGTCAAATTTTCTTTCTTTTTTGTCGCAACAACACTTCTAACTCAGCCACAATCCCATTCCCATACGCCTTCTAATAGTCAAAGGGGACCCACATTGTTCATATTCTCATGCAATAACAAAGCATCACATTCTTCTCATGATTAACTGTTTAAGAAGACTATTCCCCTCCTTCCTAAATTTAATTAAATAAAAGAGT
>JBBYHM010000010.1:1471917-1482062 GCA_038381775.1 Adansonia rubrostipa | reverse complement strand
GAATTGAATATATAAATACCACTTTAAATATTCTTCTTTGGCATCCATATGTAAAAGCTCTGTCTACACCTACTCTAAAATGAGATTTAACCCGCCCCCCCCTCCCCATCATTTGGATTTTGTGAATTATTCAACTGTGGCTCATTCCAACCTTTTGATGTATCTTCTGGTTAAATATTCTCCATATATATCACACAACAAAAAGTTTATGTAAACCACGTTCAGCTGCCTTTACAATCTTTAAAATTAGAGAGACTTCTTTTACCAACTAAAATTTAAGATATCACATCCATCAATCCCTTCCTTTCTTTCTTTTTTTGTTTTTTGTTCTGTTTAACGTTTTACACGTGCCCTTACCACTTGTAAGGGACTCAGGAATGGCCTTAGCAGAAACGCATCTTTCCGTATTATTATACTATCTATCCGTCCCCGACATTTTCTTCTTTTTTTTTTTAAATAGTGAATATTCTTTTTTTCTCCTTAAACAAATAAAATAATTTAAAAAAACTTATAAACCACTGCAAACAAGATTTCTCCACGTAAAAAGACAATTCCATTTTCATGTTAATCCGCAATTCCTCAGTCTACGACACACACATATACATATACATATACATATACATATATATATATATATATATTTAGATTGATACTAGTAAAATAAATAAAAAAATTCCTATTTGAAGAAAAATCAAACTGGAGTCTCAAAGTAGGACCCTACCCTACCCTACCCAAAACAGCAGACGACCACCCACCGTCTCAAGCGCTGGGTTTTTATCAACTTGCTTGGGCTCGTGGGTCCTGCTTCCCTTTCTCCTCGTCCAAACTCCCAAGGACCGAGGGCATTTCCGTACAACAACTAGTACCATTATTTTTCGTCTTCAATAATCTTCAATTCATAATTCACTGCCAACAAACATTGCTCCAAGTACGTTTTTGTAGTAATAATGCTGCCAAAAATTAAATAAATTTCCATTCTTACACAAACAAAACAATAAACAATGAAACCACTAGTCAGACTTCTTTCGAGTGGAGGAATCATGCATGAATGAGTTAGCTGTTATCTATATATATAGTTCACATGATAAGACATACTGCTAGTAGTAATTAATGAGATATAAATAAAAAAAATGTTTAGAGTTAAAACAGTTAAGATATGATATGGATGGTAGGGTTGTTTTTGGTTTTGCATTATTGTAGTGCATGAACAAGGAGAGGAAATGGTAGAAGAGACAAGGGGAAACCCACTTGGGATGGGAGCATAAAACGTCAATGTTTGGTTGGAAAATAATGGAATTAATAAGAATAATAATAATAATAATAATAATAAGGAGAAGAGGAGAGGAGAGGAGAGGAGAGCTGGTTCGTTTTTCGGAGATATTAGGATGAAGAACCCAGCCAAAAAGACAAACCAAAGCCTTGGAAAGGAAAGGAGGAGGGAATCAAATCAAGCCAGGTCGGTAAGTAATACTTTATGGGAATTTTCTTGTTGGATGGACCTTTCATTTTCTTCAATGTATATGCATCCCATCCCATCCCATCCCATTCCCTTCCCTCGCCTCCCCTTATTAATCCCTTCAGCTTCAACTTGAAGATCCAGGCCCACCACCCATTCTGCTTGAACTCAAAACTCAAATGTTTATCTGGGTTTTAATTGGTTGTGACAAAAGCCAACTCCAAATAATACAACACCTTTTGACGAAATAGGCAACAGTTCCAGATAAGATTATTATCCATATGTATTTATAATATTGTACTTACAGCTAAATGTTTTAGAACGGAAGATCAGAAAGAGAAAACGAAAGAAAGAGAGAGAGAGGGCAGGGCATGCCATGCTGATGGTGGTGGTCAGGAACAAGTCAGCAACTCTCCCACGGGGGGATGAACTAAAACCAATACAAGGTCCACAGTCATGTGAACCCAATCAACTTGCTTAGTTGGGTCCCACCTCGCCATAGACAGCCCACAACACTCGCCTCTCGTACTACTTGACTATTTCCCCTGTTTTCCAATCCTTCCCTTTCTCTTCCAATCCCCCCTTGATCTCTTCCATGAATCTTCCTAGTTCCTTGATTACCATCCCTTCCCCTTCCTCCTCGGGTTGACCCACCACATCCCCCTATCTCATTACTCTCGTAGCATAAATACCCAACAGAAATATATATATATTCTCTATTTTCTTTATTAAATGTATTTAACATACATTAAATTAAATTAATAATTGAATTTGGAACAATTACCTATCCCCTACATATATATATATATATATATATATATATGTGCACACACACCAAATCAACACACACACTACTTCAATTCAAGCAAACCCAACTCACACCTCTCTTTTCTTGCACCCTTTTAGTAAAAAAAAAAAAAAACACAACTCAAACAAAAACAAACCTTAAAACCCAAAAGAAAAAATACATATATATGGATGGAAGCTGCATCGACGAAAGCACAACTACTGATTCCATATCCGTATCCATTTCTCCCTCAAATATTTCACCTTTGCCTCCGCTTACCAAATCTCCCGACCCTCTCTGCCGAGTTGGAAGTGGAACCAGCGTGATTTTGGATTCTGAAGCTGAGGTCGAAGCCGAATCAAGAAAGCTTCCTTCTTCCAAGTACAAAGGCGTTGTTCCTCAACCCAACGGCCGATGGGGTGCTCAGATATACGAGAGACACCAACGTGTCTGGCTTGGAACTTTCAATGAAGAAGATGAGGCTGCCAAAGCCTATGACGTAGCTGCTCAAAGGTTTCGGGGTCGTGATGCCGTCACCAACTTCAAACACCTCCAAAAAACTGAGAAAGATGACATCGAAATGGCCTTTCTGAATTCACATTCCAAGGCTGAAATCGTTGACATGTTGCGTAAGCATACCTACAATGACGAACTGGAGCAGATTCGAAGAAGCTATGGCTTCGATGGGAATGGGAAACGTGTGGTCATAAACGACAACGGTTTTGGTTCCTTTGGCGTTCAGCTGAAAGCGCGTGAACAGCTTTTCGAAAAAGCTGTGACCCCAAGCGATGTGGGGAAGTTGAACCGACTTGTAATACCAAAGCAGCATGCGGAGAAGTACTTTCCATTCCAAAGTGGAAGTGCTTCTTCGAAAGGATTTCTTTTGAACTTCGAAGATGTGACTGGCAAAGTTTGGAGGTTTAGGTATTCCTATTGGAATAGTAGCCAAAGTTATGTCTTAACCAAAGGGTGGAGCCGCTTTGTTAAGGAGAAGAACCTTAATGCCGGTGACATTGTTAGCTTTCAGAGATCAACGGGGCCGGAGAAGGAGCTTTACATTGACTGGAAGGCAAGAACCGGATTGGCTTCGCGTTTGGATAACCCAGTTGGGCTGGTTCAAACGGTCAGGCTATTTGGGGTCAACATATTTAAAATAACTGACAGTGAAAATGTTAGTCTAGGTGGATGTAATGGGAAAAGGACCAGAGAAACGGAGCTGTTGGAATTAGAGTTTAGCAAGAAACAAAGGGTAATTGATGCTTTGTAACATTACCTAATTTTCCTTTTTTTTTTTTTTTTTTTGGAAATTTGTGAATGTTAAGAGGGTGTAGGAAGGGAAAAAAAAAATGGGGGGACGAAAGGGGACACATGGGAGTGAGGGGGGGTGTAGTTGCAAGTTGTAAGAGTTGAATTGTATATTAAAAAACAAAAAGCTGAACAAAGCTTAAATTAGGTGTCATACATTTCTTCCAAGAAAAAGAAGGGGGAAAAATTGAAATGGATAACTGTCAATTTGTTCTGCTCATGCCTTTTTGTACTATTCTATGTAGTTTTAACAATTTTCTATATTAATTTAGCGTTAGCTCATAGATCTTAGTAACTATATGTGGTGGGTGCTGTTGCTTTCCTGAAAATATCTCTCTGTGGATTTAATGACAAACTATGATTCACTGCAGAGAGAGAGAGAGAGGAGCTACCTAACTGGTTACCGTGTCATGATTTGTTCAATAATAAATAAAGATGTAGTTTGGCCCTTGATGACACGCTCTGACACCCGTTGTCTTGCTTTAAAACATTAGGACTTGAAATATGCTCTTTTAACCAAGTTGGTTTTGGGTTGAGTCAAAACTTGGTAAGTATCTCGGATCGCTATGTTTTTTCTCTTATATATTAATAATAAATAAACGATAAGATTAAGAGTGCTGCAATTTGGAAGGAATCTTTATAGTGAAAATGCATTCCTAAATCTTGCAGAGACTTGCTTTCATTAGCTTTTCTAGTTTCTAATATTGAAATATGGCTCAATTATAGTATAACCACTGCAAACAGGACATATATATATATATATATATATAAAACACTCGGTGGATTTATAATTAAAATGTTTTTTGACATAGTGTTTTCTACTGAAAATGTCAAAACCCATGCCATGAGGTTCATGTCAACACATATAATTGCATGCATTTTCAAATCCAGTTCATAATGCAAAAAAAAACTAATTGATCACTTAAAAATCTACATTGTCAGTGACGCTTTTTTGCCTTAATAATTACAATTACTTGATGAGTTGTACGTGCAAACATATAATAAGAATATTACAAGCATACAAATTAAGATTTGATTCCAAGGATACATATCTATTCTCAATTGTAAGACTTTTTAAGTAGATGGAAAGAGAGATGTATTCATTTCATGATTTGGTCCGCAGGAGTAAGAAATTTCAACCATGAATGTTCCTCCAAAATCCCAATTGTAAATTGCATCACATGATTGTTGGATTCTTTCTTTGAAAATTCATGAACCTCACCTCAATTTTAGTTTTAGCTGGGTATTGCAACCAATACATACATACTTTTTTGACAAAATATTAGCATATTATATATTGAAATCAAAAGACTAACAAGGATCCTAGTATTAGTATAGTATGGAACGGCTACATACATAGGATCAGCTCTTGGAGTTGGAAAAGAAAATGTGGTGCCACTGGCACTGCCAACGAATATATCAATGGCCTCGATCGGGTTGATGAGGGAAGAGTGAGAAGAGAACCGTACAATACAAGACTTGGATTCAGCCCATACCTCCTCCATAGGTGATTGATTAAATTGATCCATAATATCCATCAAAGGCATTTTTACCCATTTTATGTTACCCCCAGCCGATTAACAATACAATTAACAATAAATAAATAAATAAATAAAAATATCCTAGTTTGCCAATTAATACTATCTATAGGAAGACCCATTTGTAACTTGAGCATCATCTTGAAAAGCCTGTTTGTTGACTCAGGAAATGAGTTTCTGCGCTCCTGTCTCTCGTCTCAACTCTCCTCTTCGTTACATGCCCAACACTTGTATTATCGTCCTCATCAAAATCAACCCCATGGCTATTTAGGGGGCTCCCACTTGCATTCCCTGCTTTCAATCTCAATGGTTTGCTTCTTCTCTCCTCAATCGCTATTACTCAATTCATTTAGCAATATGTTTCGTACTTGTTCTCGACATAAGCTGCTTGTTCATTCCAAGAGGGTATCAGGTTTATAAGAGGCCATGAGAATAAGAAGGTTTGGTATTCATATTCTGCTGCATTAAAAAATGTTGTCGCTTTAAGTTGCATACAATTTCTCTTCCTGTGGTCGCTTTTAATGCTATGATCTATGTTCAATTGGTTATGCTGGATATGAAACGATTTGCTTTAATGTGGAGTTTTTGAATGGTATGAAAACATAAATTATGCATTTATAACGTACTGTTTGTCTTAAGATTTTGTTCAATCATCCCATGTATGAGAATCTTATGCTATCATCAAGTTAAGATAATCAAAGAGAATGTCGGATGCCTTCGTTTCACTCTGATGCTCTGTCTCCAAAGCAACTTCACCCGGGGGATTGAGCTCCATGGTTTTTGGGGTAAAATCGTGGGTAGAGGGTTGTTTGAGCACTTGTTGAAAATTCGAGTGCTTAGTTACATTGGGACTAGAAAAGGAAACTGCAGCAAAGCAAGTATCACATCCTGCTGGCACTTCCAGATGCAGAGCTATGTGCATCGAATATGCAAATTTTTAGTATTTGAAATTCTCAAATATTTTGGTTTCATAAACAGTATAATGAAATTTTAGGGACCTTATATGTCCGTCCTATATGTCTCCATAGTGTATTAAGTTGATTTGTCTTGGTTCTCTAAGGTTAGAGCCCGAAATTTGGTTCCCTTGCTCCCTTCTTCACTTTGGTTCATTCTCTAACTAAGAATAGGATCACTAGTGAATTATTTTCTGTTGCAGGATACTTAAATTGCTTCATACTCTGCAGGAAACTTAAATTGCTTCATACTATTATGATTCTCAGTGATATAAGATTTAGCCGGGCTCATTTTGCTTACTCAAATGACTACTGAGATTGTTCAATTCTTTGCTGAGAGCCTGAACTTCAGAATACAACAAAGTTTAGAAGAAGACCACCTTTGAGGCGTGGGAGATTGTCGTCACGTCTTCCTGTGCCTGATCGCATTCCAAAACCCTTCTTATTTAAGTTCAAATATGTTACCTGAAATTTCTAGGGAACATCAGATTCGTGATGCTGAAGGCATTGCTTGGATAAGGGCTATCTGTGAGCTTGCCGCTCGTGTCTTAGACTATGCAGGGATATTAGTTAGGGTGAGAACTTGCAACTTTTTGGTTTTTGTATTTGTTTGACACCCCTTTACAACTTTTTAACAGCAGAAGAATCATGTCCTTGTCAAATTTTCCTTTTGTCTCAAGTTGTTAACATTCTTCTTCCTTTTTCTTGTTTATTTATTTATTTATATTTTTAGATTTTGCATATTAGTGAATATGCTAATTTGTCATTGTGGTTCATCTTTTTAAGCACTTTATATTCTTTAAAATCGTTTTAACTGCCAGCGCTGTTCAAGTGCATGCATTCATCATCATTTTTTTTTTTTTAATAATCTTATCAGCCATCAGTGACAACAGATTAAAACGACAAAGCTGTGCAACAGATGATAATTGAGGCGGGTGCTTATCCTTCACCTCTTGGCTATGGTGGGTTTCCTGAGAGTGTATGCACTTCAGTTAATGAGTGCATGTGCCACGGAATACCTGGTTCTCGCCAGCTACAGGTTTGGTGTGCGGGCATTCATGTTTGTACAATGTGGCTAATATATATTATCACTAATGCTTGTCTTTCACCTCTTTGCTGCAGAACCAATTCTTACACGGGGAGGCATCAAGTGTATCAGATGGCCTGACAACTGGACAACGTTGACTGCCAATGGTAGCCCTGCTGCACAGTTTGAACATATACCCTTCTAATCACTAGAGCTGGTTCGGAAATTTTGACAAAATGTTGTAATACGAATCTTTTAATTGATTATAATTTTTTCTTTTGCACAGGTTTTTCCTTATCATGCATATATATAGCGGAAGGTGAAATTGGCGTCTTCATAAGGTCTGTAAAGTGACATAATGTAATGTTGGTGGAAACGGTATTTTAGCCAAAAGCAATTCAGATATTAAATGCGAAGTATCTAATATTGTCCATTAAAACAGTTATTGTTGCCTGAGCATGACCTATCTCTGATTTAACATTTATAGTTTGTGGTAAAGAAAAGTTGATAATTTTCCAAGCAATTCATGCATTTGACTCACCCAAAGCCACTTGAGCAGTAAAAATGGGGTTACTCTTAGTGGAGATAGTCCGTAAAATGAGTGTCATGTGTGATTTTTCATGCCTTTACACTGGAAAACTACCGGCCTTACCCTGCTATGTAAATTCTACTTAATAGTAGTTATTGTTAAATTAAAAGCTTCGGGGTATATTTCCTTGTTATGTTTTTTATTATTCCAGTTGATTGCTCGATTAAGTAGTAGTAGTAGTTGCAGTAGTTTTTTCTTGGATGTTTTTTTTTCACGTACTGCTATGTTGTAGCAGAGACAAACAGGACAGCTCGGAGTTTTGTTGAGACATCAGATCAGAAGCTTATTTTAACTTTGTCCTGAATTTGTTTGGTTGACCTGTAAATGCTGCTTGTAAATTGTAATGTAAGTCAATACAACTCTACTAGATTTTGTTTCTGTTTTTCTTCTTTGATGATGGATAGTGACTGGGTACATGGTAGATACTAGAAAGTTTGTCTTTTTTAGAAAAAAAATTTCGCTTCCTACCTACCCCCATTAAACTCTTCAGATCTTCATCTACTTCTTTGCATTAAACAACGGAAGAGAGGGGGGGGGGGGAGACCAAACCATATCTGAGGGGAAGAAGATCCAGCGGTTGGTCTTATAGGTCAAACCATAAAGGGGAAAAAAAAGTCCATGGCTAGGCGACCTTTTTGGCCTGTACGGCTGCTTTATGGGGGAAAAAAAAAGGTGAAAAATCCATGGCATTCACTTATATATATTATTTATAGAGATCAGTTGTAACCTGTTGATGGCTAACGAAATTAGTGAGTAATATAATATTTATTAATTAGATTAAAAATTTTCAAGTAAATTATTAATTGTAAGATTATATGAATAAATATGAATCTCTTGCTGTAAATACTAACTTAAATCACACACAAAAAATGTTGAGAGATTTTTTTTTAAGGTTTTTTTTCTTTTTTAGATAATAACTATGTACTTATCAAAGTCACAAAAGATTTAGATTTAGAGAATGATCTTTTGAGATTTTTTTTTTTTATAGATTAGTACTATTTACTTGTCAAATTTACTTGGTGAAAGTCAAGTGGTCTATATATAAATATATGTGTGCGTGTGTGTAGTGGAATGTTCTAAAGATGAGACGCTTGAACTGAATGTTTTACTTTTTTTTTTTTTAATAATTTCTGAAGAGATCCTTCACTGTTATTTTACTATAACAGTTATTATTTTTAGGTTAAAAAGTAGAATTCCGTATAGAAACTAACATGAACCTCATAGGATTTATTGGCTTCTGTTCTTTCTTCAACTTTCTTACAAAGTTAATGGCATCCCCTACCAGCACTCTGCAAGCAATCTCTGCTATCATCAAGTTGGCTGATGCCAACACGATCTCTATCTCACAGGTAAGAATTTTAGGGTCCAATCTCTCGTATTCAAAGCCTTTTCCTTCCCATCTTGACCACCTCAACTTCTTATCAACCCATAAAAAGTTTCTTCACTATCATCAACTACAACCTCCAAGCCTTTCACTGCCACTGCCGCCGCCTTCAGCAGAAACTCCCAAGCCCAGTAAGTACCTTCAATCAATAAAACAACAAATTATAACTCAAATTCCTCTTCTCTGTTTTCGTTTTTGTCCTCATTTGTTTTTAACATTTACAAATTAATTTAACGTACTTTTGTTTGTTTCAGCAAAAGTTAAAGAATTAAACGTTTATGAAATCAACGAGAGAGAGACAGGAACAGCCCTGTAGTTTTAAAACTACGCCAATACCCTGTCAGCTCTCCTGGTGATCTGGTTTCCTTTCACCAACAAGCTCTACTCTAGAAACCTACATAACAGGTTAGGCATGAGAGCTGGACTATGTGTACTGATTCAGAACGTTCCGGAGAAAAAGGTGATTGTTATGAAGCCATTTACAGCTTACACTTTGGTGACTATGGCCGTTTATCTGTCCAGGGACCATATTCAAAGTACGAGGATACCTACTTAGATGTGCCTGGTGGTTCTGGGATTTTTGAGGGAGCCTACGGACAAGGTCAAATCACAGCAGATAGGCTTTCCCTTCGAGCTGTTTTATACCTTCTACTTGAAAGGGATACCTGATTTGCCAGCAGAGCTTCTCGGGAAGCCGGTGGCACCATCGCCTACCATCGAGCCCTGTGCGGCTGCTAAAGCTGGCGAGCCTCATCCTTATGGGACTATTCCTAACTTCACCAACTGATGGATCGCAAGCATACTATACCTTGAATTATTGAGTTGAGCTAGTTTTTCTATTACCTGCAGGCGGTGCCGTTAGAGATGATGATCCCTTTCTTTTTAGATGCATACACTCATAAAGTAATTAAGTTTTTTCGTTGCTTTCTAACGCAAGACATTACCTGGTCTCCTCCTTTTTTATTAATATAAGAGATTTACCTATCTGCCAGTTCCAGACATTGTTCAAGTAATCTGTCTTATATCGTCAATTCCAGCTAAGTAATTAAGGAGTGAGCAAGGCACATGATTTGCTTAGGGTTAAAGAATGAGCAGCCTGCATGTAT
>JBBYHM010000010.1:1334176-1376007 GCA_038381775.1 Adansonia rubrostipa | reverse complement strand
GTCCTGCATTAACTTTATTGCAAGTTGAATCATTGAGGTGCTAGGGGATGATATTCATGGAGCGTTGCTGCAAGCAAAACGACTCTTAAGAAACGCTTAAGTGTGTCTGTATGAAGACATGTTAGTAACAAAAATAAGCATCTACGTTGATTAAGATTTAATCTTTCCATACATTGAATTCTTTACCGAAATGAAAAAAAGAAAAAAAAAAAAAAAGATGAATTGAAATTCATTGTCATAGAAGATGGGCAAGCAAGTATACCAAGTAAACATTTGTAATCTAAATAAAATATATTTATGTAAATTAAGTCAATGGTCTCAGAGCTTCAACAGGACTGTTGCTTACGTTTTCAAGTTCCTGCCAATTAGGATTTAAAGTACAAACAAATCCTTGCACGTCTAAAATATGTATATAGACGTACCAAACGAATTGTAATATATATATATATATACACACACACACACATATGAATATTCAACAAGTTTGTAACTTAATTCAACAAATCTTAATTGGTAACGTTTACTTTTTGCACAGTGACAGCTTTGAATTAATTTATTCAAAGCTAAAGGGAATCTTTTCTTCTTTATTTCGAACAAATATTTGGAGGTTATCACTTTAATTTTTTTCCTTAGAAATGTCAAAGGTCACAACTCTCGTGGTATATTTTTTAATTCTTTAAATTATCAGAAATTGAACTTTAATTATTCAAATTAAAACTTTAATTTTTTTTTCAATAAATCACACAGCTGTCTCTTGACACTTCATTTTGACAGGGATAAATTGCCTAACTAGCATGATTGGCTAATCAGAAAATATAAAAATTAATTTTGAAATCATATAAAGGAAGAAAACGTAAGTGTAATTCATTCAATAATTAAATGGAATAACTATGCTATATGTAATACTAAATTTTGTTAATTAAGGAGCTTCACTCATCAACTAATAGTACTTTAATCAATAAGGAAGTTACTTTATAATTAAAATTACATGACCTATTATTTACATTCTTCATATGAGGAGTGAAGTTTCTTTGATTTTCTATAGGTTTGAAGAGTAAATGATAGTACTAATTATATGCCTGACTTTGCTCTTGGCCATAAAACAAAACAAAGCAAAACTAGATCTGCTATTAACACAAACTTGATGACGATAAATCCCAAAGCAAAGTGGGACGGTTTCAAAAATATTAGTAAATCTTTTTTTTTAATGCATTTTAATCCGTGAGAATCTGATCAGGTTGTTATTTGTCTTTATAAGACAATAGAATTAAAAAGTTATGCTAAATGGATTCTATAATCCTAAGATTCTATAATACAAGGTGTTTCCTATTACAAAAGAACAAAAAAAATACCCGCAAATATGCTTAATTGTCCTAGGCTTCTACAACCTTAACAGCTTTGTAATTACTTACTGAAAACGTCTGTTACACACATGTATTTATTTGCTGTATATAGAATGAAAATGCAAAATGGGAAACCAATATAATTCACTTGAAATTTGAAAATATTATAATGTTATTACATAATTATGGATTTCACTTACAAGCGTTCTTTAAATACCTTTTACGATAAGTTAATATTTTATATATAATGAATTTTTTTTTAAATTTAATGTGGTACATGATAGTTTATTTGCTGATATTCGATGCATTAAACAAGTATTACAACATGGCCTAATCAATAAGAAAAAACTAATTTAATCCTTTGCTTTGCTTAATTTATTCCTAGATTCATGCTTAAGCTAGCTGACTTCAGAATTTATTCCCAGGTTCATGCTAATAATTATCGTTATCATCATGCTTATGTTTTAAGCACAGCCAACGACCTTTGGCTGCATCAAGATTCCAACAAATTATATATAATTATAAGTTTTTTTTTTTTTTGTTAAATACATTATATTAACCAATACTTGTTTAATTCCTTCAAAAAAAAAAAGTAATACATGTTTAATGAATTGTTTGCAACAAATCATCAGTGAAAATAAAAAAGAGAAAAAATTATTACCTACCCAACTCCAGACATCTTGTAACTTACACTTATTAGCATAAAACTAAAACATTAAATATAAATGTTTTGTTAATCACTTTTGAAACTTTAGGTAGCATATTATTTTATAATAATAATATTAGATTAAATATAATAATTGATAATCTTAATCATCATTTTTAATATATAAAGAAAATATTATTACATATTATAATTATAAAGAGTACAGAAAATGGATAATTGATAATCTTAATCATCCTTGGACTGAAATAAAAAAGGAATGACGTGAGCTGAGTTGTGTACAATGTTCCGTGAATGATGGGGTACTGTACCATCTATGTATCACCTTCATCACGAGCGAGGAAGAGTAGACTTTCTTGGTCGTGTCGTTTTGTTTGATGTTCAGAGCACCATTTTCCTTAGTTTTTGTGCAGATATTTCACGTTCTTTCAAAAAATCAAAGCCTTGTTTAATTCCATCTCCAGTCACTTACATAATTTGTTGACTTCGGTCTGTGGTGCCTAAATATCTTTTTCCTCTTACAATTCCTTTTGATTCCTTCAGCAAAACGGCTTTCTTAACTTATTTATTTTCGTTTTAAGGTTAAATTAATTTTTAACATTGCATATATTTTGCTAACTGTGAAGTCTTTTTTTTTCTTTCTAATATTAGAGCATATACCCTTAGATATTATTTTACCATCGGTCGTACTAATTTTTATTTTGATATATATATATATATATATATATATATATATATGAGATTATTGAAATCTGAATCTGATAATTAAAATTAAAAAATATATTAAAATCAATTCTGTTATTTCGTGGATATGTAAATACTCTTTTCATATTATTGACTCCATCTCGATTCGTGAATTCCTAAGTAATTGTTGTTAAGCATATGCATGAAGTAAACTCATCAGTGTCAACATATTCATGAATTCCTAAGTATAACAACAATTGCAGTCAGTCTGATCATAAAAAACATGTTCAGGACAGACAAATTTCAGTGGTGGACATGATTCTGTCTTTATGAAACAGTGACCTTCTGACATCATACTCGTTAGGTCTCATCCTCTGATTGGATGCAACTTGAAAAAATTGCCATCAAATCTTTAGCAGTCGAGGGCGGGATGCCCCTTGATCGATCACCAATTTGTTTGTTCAGTGTGAACGATTTTTGGCAACCTATAAAACAGTCTGTGTCAATGTTTTAATTGGACAAATCAAGCTGAGAAAACGAAGTTTGGGTAAAATAATGTTTGTGTACGACCAAGTTTCTCCTTATTTTACAATTAGTGGTGGTCACTCTCTCAATTCTTATCTTAATCTGACCAGAATGTGTGAACGTTCTTATATAAGACTTAACTAACTGCAACTTGCATTCCTAGAGCTGGGAGATTTTTTTTATATAAATTTGAAAAGTAAGAAATTTCATATCAACCATTCAACCATTGAGCCAAAAGTACGATGTAATTTCAAATGAATATTTGAATATTTTATATGCGTGATTAACAATGCTTCTGTAATCAATTTGACTATAGCTGTCAGCAGAGATTCTGCCCGAAGAATGTGGCTTAAAGTCAGCTTTAAATTAATTTAACTGGCCATACGGTTGATCAGGTAAAGTATTGTTGTTCTCAAGAGGTTGCTAATTAACTAATTAGCCACAGATTCTAATTGTGGTCAATTGATGAGTTCAGGTTAAAATCTTATCAATGAATTGTAAAATTCATATTTATGAATGATTATTAAGCTTATATTGAACAATAAAGGATAAAAAAATTAATGAAGACGAAAGGAACGTCTTAGTCGTAGTCAATTAATAGTTCAACTTCAGTTCCCTCCCTCCCCCCCAATAAAAAAGGGTTTTAGGTCCACATGGCATGAAAAGCACCAAGTTTCGGTATATTTGAAGATACAGGAGCAGGTTCAATATATTTCTTTTCAGCAAGAAAAACAGGGGTTTGGAAACTTTGTTACAAATTCAGCAGTCAGGTTCTTTAACCTTCTGCTCAGGCAATTCGTGTGATTGGACGAAGAAAACTTTGGTTGTTGAGAGAAATGATACACTAACAGCAAGTCGTCCTCTTGTCAAGTGAGATCTGTTGGATCAGAAAGGCTGAGAAGATGAAAGCTTTTTGAATTCTAATTTGGGAAGTGAAAATAGTAAATTTTATACCCAGTATAGATATAATTAGATACAAAATAAATAAATAAAATTGGCCATTCTTTTAAGATATTTTCAAATTTCAGATTTAAGACTTTGCCAAGGGAATCTTTGAAACTAGTAATTAAAGAATTTTACAGTAAAAAACTACGGCACCCACAAATGAATATAAATCTCACATGCCAATCATCAATATATGATGCGAATAGCACTTATAATTTTGAGAGTGATTGACAGATTAAGCATCTTTACCAGCTATTCTCTCTCTCTCTCTCTCTCTCTCTCTCTCTCTATATATATATATATATTGTGGTGAGATCAAGCAGAAGTAGTGCTTGATTTAGTAATTTGAATCATAAAACTCAATAAATTGTAAAAAAAAAAAAATCTTACCATTTCCATATCTGTAAACATTATTATTACTCAAAACAAGGTCATTGCCTAGAGCCGATGGAGATCGGGAGCCAATAATATAATAATCGTGCTAATAAATTCCATATCATGTCAAGCAATGTAGGGAGCCAATAATCTAATAATCGTGCTAATAAATTCTATATCATGTCAAGCAATTGTAGTGTTAGCTTTCGATCATCTTCTAGGGTCATATACAGCAGAGCTTTGGAAGATCACCTTGCCTGGTCGTACCACTAGCCATGCTAAGTGGACGATGTACGCATGCCCTTAAAATAGCTATAGCTTGACTCACATTCCATCCTCCATCGCCATTCCTTTTTGAGTCATACTATTTTTCAATCTCAAAAGAAAAAAAAAAAGAAGGAGCATTGCTTCTTTTAACCAGTCTTTACAAATTGAAACTGGGATTCCTTTGAATTGTGCAAAAAATTTGACTTCGGCTTTGGGAAAATAGTACTCTCATGGTAATCCGACGGCCACAAATGCATCGAATATAGCTGCTGCTACTATATATATATATATGTATATATATATATATATATATATATATATATATATATTCATGTTATTGTCATCCATTTAATAAATTCCTGAGTTGATAAGTCAAGGCCTGAGCTTAAAGGTCCTGTTGCTAGTGTGTACGCGGATTAAGGAATCAATTCTTGATCTTAATGATATTTTAATCAACTTGTTATTATAACAGTGGAAGGGAGAAACATGAAAAATAATAAAAATCTCAAAGAAGCTATATATTACAATTTTTTGAAAAGCAAATATAGTTGATGCTCTAGGTTTTACTTTTAGCAGAATTTTCTCTAGTTTAGCTTGAAATATGTATATAAAAATATTATTTAAATTGAATTTAATTATATAAAATATTATTTATTTTCGTATAAATTTATTTAAATTTATATATTAAATGATTAATTTTTTTAAAAAATAAATCATTCTTAAAAATTAAGATTAATCTCACTTAAAAAATTATCAACCCTTATTATTAAAATGATTAATCTCTTAAGAATTTATATTACAAATAGTAAAATGAACCAAATCAATCATCAAGATAAAAATGTCATGCACAGGCTTGACCCATTGTTAAATGAATTTGTTTTTCCAAACCTACTTTTGGAATTCAATAATTCTATCAAAACTCTCTCCAATATCATTTGAACATTCAATCTTGAATATTGGCTAATCCAACCTTAGACTACTACATATATTTTTTATAATACACAACTTTTTTGACAAATTTAAAAGGTTTCATCATATAATTTTAAATTTTTAAAGTACCCTTAATGTTAAGAAGTATTTCTAAAAATGTATTACTCATTTCCTATTAATATAGCGAGTATCTGGTTATCAAGAGTCAAAGAAGGAGATTGGTACCTTATGAACATAAAGCAAAAGAGAGAAGGGTACCTTTTTTTTTCTGTTTCTCTTTTACATTTGTTGGAGAGGATTTTATACTAATCTTCCAGTAGTCACTTTTGGGGAAAGATATTCATCTTTAATCTTTTATTAAAATCTATAGCAATCTTTGATAATAAGAACCTAATCTTTCTTTTCAATCTTACTATGTTTTCACATGTGGTAATCTTGACTCTTGACTCCGTAAAAAAAAGTTCTTTAGAATAAGAACTTGTTAAGTTAAAAGAATTCTTACTAATACAACAGTTTCCAAGGGGGATCAATCAAATTCATTTTCTAAAGAGTTCAACTCAATGCCCTTTCCTTCCCAACTCTTTAAATACCCCACCAGTTATCACCCTTCTCACACATGATATCCAATACAACTTACCCAAGCTGAAAAAGTTGTGAGAAAAAGCAATGGTGGGTTCCCCTTTTAGCTCTTTTTTATTTTTGGCTTCTCCTTTTATGTTGTCCTATCACACACTCCTTGCTCTTGCTTTGTTTCTTTCAAACAAGGAAACTAGAAGAAATCTATATTGCTTTCTTATTTACTAATTAACTCCTCTTTTCTTGATGAGTTTTTGCCACAGGAAGGAGGGCATCAGGATACCAGATGGGAAGGCTATGTGGATTGGAGGAATAGACCTGCTTTAAGGGGTCGACATGGTGGTATGCTTGCCGCCTTCTTCGTCTTGGGTTAGTTACCTATCAACCCAATTAATTTCCTCCAAAGCGCTCGAGCCTGCTTTTCGGTTTCGACAGAATATTTCAAGAGTCGGCTTCAGCAGTCTATTTTATACTTATAGTTCTATATATATCCCTACGATATGCTTTAATGATAAATTTGGTGTGCCTGTCAGTTGTGGAAGTGTTGGAGAACCTGGCGTACTTGGCAAGTGCCAGCAACCTGGTGCTGTATCTGAAAAATCACATGCACTTATCTCCATCCAAATCGGCAAACAGTGTCACCAATTTCATGGGGACAGCCTTCCTTCTGGCTCTGCTTGGAGGCTTCTTATCTGACGCTTTCTTCACTACTTATCACATCTACCTGATAAGCGCACTCATCGAATTTCTGGTAATAACTCAAACTAAATTCCCAAACTCCTTTCTCCTTCTTTCTATCTCCGTGAACATTGTTTTTTCTTAAATTCCTCAAGCCTCTTTAGAATTCTGAAACATGTATTTTCATTGTTGCATGTCATCAGTATTATGCTTTTGCATGAAATTAGATCATTTTAAAAGAAAAGAAAATAAAAGAGACATTGTCAAAAATCCGAGTGTGGAAGCATTGAAGGCTGGGTCCGTCATAGGCGCAAGCTCCTTGCCTTTGGTATATAGATCCAGGGAATACCGGTATCATTTACAACTATCGAGGCCTTGAGATTAATGACCATAAACTTCTCTTTTTCTGTCAGATCTTAAAAAATTATCATAACTCAAACACTATATAATAATAATAATAAGGGTCTGTTTCAATCTTTCATCATATGATAAAACTTACGAGAACAATTGGTTATGTTACATAGGCTTTGAAATGCACATATTGCTTCAAAAGAATTACTCGATAAAAAAAGAAGCATCAAATTTTATTTTATGTCCAATTAAATTTTGAAAAGGAACATAAAGTCATAAATGATATACTTCAGACGTGGGGCGAGTGGATCCTTGAGTAGGTCAGTGTTGCACTCGGTCGTTGGTGTTGGATTACAAGTTATGGAACGTATCCAATCAAAGCCAACGCCTTGACTAAGGGGGTTAAATGCTGGTGTCGCGAATTGCAACAAGAGGAACATCCTTTTCTGAATTTGAGCAAAGATCGTGACATCTATCTTGTCTTATTAATTTGAAATCTTGTCTCTGGCAAAGCACTGATAAAGCCAACTGACAGGTGGTAACGGTTTTAGCTAGACACGTTTCATATGAATATCAAATCGCCGTAGCTTTCTGGGTGCTGGAGGACACGTTTTGTCCCAACGAGCTCGTCTTGTCTACGTTTAAGATACGGTTATTTTGATGAACCAATGACTGCATAGAAAGTGGGGGCCGGGGGGGGGGGGGGAGGGCGGGAAGAAAATCCAGGGAAAATCTAATTCTTTATAATTCGAACATTTCTTCCTGGATTTCATCCATAAGTGCAAAATGATGGAGATAATTACTCATTTTGCCCAGGTTCATGTACCACGTGCGTGCCTACTGACTACGACTACTACTTTGATAAAGCCAAATGAAACTTGAAGGTCTACTGAAGTGAGAACGACGCCGACATGCATCGTTCCATCGTTACAAAGTAGCGAACACCCCAGCTTCTTTATAATACGACATTTAGTTGAAATTTTGGCAGTGCAGTCCAAAATCTTGTGTGGGGCCTAACAGATGATCAAGGACCCACTCTTTGCTGAGTTTCTTGAACTGGGACCATATAGAGTGACCCCAATCTCTTTGACTTTTTCTTCGCAATACTCCAGGCTTTTGGTTCTGGATAAGGGAATCAGATAGGGAAAATGGCTAATTGGTTTGGTGTAGGACTGATCTGTGGCCTCTGGCCTATCTATTCTACTAATAAGACCTTCTAGTTTAAGTTTTCAGTCGCGTGTTTTCCTTATTATTATTATTATTATTATTTTTGGTCTGACTAAGCTACTAAAAAGTTAGATTCAATCAATTGATCTACTTCCCGCATTGTTCAGCTTAAGTGTTTGCTATGTTTGAATATTACTTGAAAAGAGGTTTACCTTGCTGAGAAAGGAATTGAACGGAAACTTCAATTCTTCATATGAATGGCTTGAACTCAAGGGTTATTCATCTCGGTGTTGGTACCCTTAGAAAGTTACAGGCAAAAAAGAAACGCTTGAAAATCATCATCAAAATTATTCGAATTAATTACTGGAATTATTACATGACAATTATATATATGCCTAACCAATTCCGGCGCCATTGAAACAGGGCTTGATCATTCTTACCATGCAAGCTCGGACACCTTCCCTAAAGCCTCCAGAATGCAATCCGTCCACCGCATCCGTTCCATGCCAGGAAGTTGGCGGGGGGAAAGCGGCAATGCTGTTCATAGGCCTCTATCTTGTGGCACTTGGTGTTGGAGGGATAAAGGGTTCCTTACCAACTCATGGCGCAGAGCAGTTTGACGAAAACACCCCACAGGGAAGGAAGCAAAGATCGACCTTCTTCAACTACTTTGTCTTTTGTCTCTCATTTGGTGCCCTTATTGCCGTCACATTTGTTGTGTGGATTGAAGATAATAAGGGATGGGAGTGGGGTTTTGCCATCTCCACGATTGCAATATTGTTGTCAATCCCAATCTTCCTCTTTGGCTCAACATTCTACAGGAACAAAATACCCTCTGGCAGCCCACTTACAGCCATTTGCAAGGTATATTTCGAATGCTAAAACAATTTGATTTCAAAAAGAACCGGGAGAGCCTTAAACATTTATATAGTCTACCTAAATTGCATTCTTAAAAAGAAGAAATAATTATGTGTTCTTCTTGAACAGGTTTTGGTTGCTGCTTTGCTGAACAGTTGCATGAGCAGAAATCCTAGCAATGCCATTGCGAACCTGTCCACAAGCCCTTCTTATCAAACTGAAAGCAGCAATGAAGCAGAAGAAAATGCCAAGCAAGGTAAGCAGCTGGATCAAATCCAAACAGAAAGCCTCAAATTCCTAAACAGAGCGGTGGTGAACAAGCCAGCTCACCCGGCACTTGAATGCTCAGTGCAGCAAGTAGAAGAAGTCAAGATAGTGCTTAAAATCCTTCCCATATTCGCTTGCACCATTTTTCTCAACTGCTGCCTAGCTCAGCTCTCGACCTTTTCTGTTGAACAAGCTGCTTCAATGAACACTAAGCTTGGTTCATTGAAAATTCCACCGGCTTCACTACCAGTTTTTCCTGTGGTCTTCATCATGATCCTAGCCCCAGTTTACGACCACTTCATTATTCCATTTTCACGGAGAGTAACCAAAACCGAGATGGGCATCACTCATTTGCAAAGAATTGGAATTGGTTTATTTCTTTCCATAATATCCATGGCAGTGGCAGCTCTTGTTGAAATTAAACGAAAGAGAGTGGCAACTGACTCAGGGTTACTTGATTCAAAGGATCCATTGCCAATGACATTTTTCTGGATTGCTTTGCAGTATTTGTTCCTGGGGTCAGCGGATCTTTTCACTTTGGCAGGGTTACTAGAATTTTTCTTCAGTGAGGCGCCCTCAAGCATGAGATCGTTGGCTACATCACTTTCCTGGGCTTCGTTGGCATTGGGGTATTATTTAAGCTCCGTAATTGTATCAATAGTAAATAATGTGAGTGACAACTCAGGGCACGAACCCTGGCTCTCTGGTGATATATTAAATCGCTATCATCTGGACAGATTCTACTGGTTGATCTGTGTGCTTAGCTTACTGAATTTCTTGCATTACCTTTTCTGGGCCATGCGCTACAAGTACAGATCAGCAGGAGCTAGCAAGTAAAACAACCAGCGGCAATTCTGAATTCTTGTGTGAAAAGACCTACTCTGATGGAGCATGTTTTCGTTTGCTTTCTTCTGCTGAAGTAATTGGCTTTGATCAAGTTAAATGTAAGGCAAGTAAAGAGTTCAGACAATTTCAAACTTCAGATCGATGATGTCCAATTACCAATGACGTAACAGGTCGAGAAAGAATTCTAGTTGAGCTTTGTATTTGCTTGCTTTTTGTTTAGCCTGTTCTTGTTCCTCTTTTTCCCTTTTTTTTTTCTTAGTTCTGTTAGCCTTTTACTTTGTCTTTAGCTTCCCCTTATAAAAGCCTTGGTTGTTATTTGTTAATGGGAAAACTCAGTTAGAATCAAATAAAGTTGTGGAGAAAAGTGGATGAAATGGTCTCCTTCGACCATGTATCTATCTGTCAACAAGTTCCAAGTTTTGTTGACAAAAACAGTAATGAAAAGTGGAAAAAAAAACATTCGAGTTCTGCAATTTTTAGAATGGGCCTCTTACTTTTGCACTTTTAATTGTAAGCCCATCGTAATCCATAAAGAGACCGCAACCTGGTCAATATCATTTACATTGGGCTTAGCTGCTCCATAAAAATAAATTTTCAAATGATTTTTAGTATAAGAAAATAAAATCAAAAGCACATATATATATTTATATATATATATTTAAAAGAATTAAAATATTTCCTAAAAAAATGTAGTACATGAATTTTTTTTTTAAATGCTCAAATTTGAGCTGGTTTATACTTGAAGCGTATCACCTATTTGTGCTATTTGTTCACTAGCATTTTTTCCCCCTAAAGAAAGATCATATAAGAAATTTTTTTAAAAAAAATGGGAATATCTAAGCAAACTGTACATGATCAATCAAAATCACATTACCTTTACCCAAACGGAGTGACTGGGAATACCGGAATGGACCACGAACAGCATATAGTAACCCGGAGGTGCCACGTTGGCATTGGTGGGTCCATCCACCAGCAGCTTGTAATCGAACATTGTCAATTGAACCACGCTCTCCGTGCTCAAAATCACCATACGTTGGTTCATCCCGAATGAGTGCGTCGTAAAAGACGGGGATATCAACGCTACGAATGCCTCGCCCTGGTTGTAAAGCGGCAGCGAAAAGGCAACCCCGAATCTGTGCCCGTACGATACGTAACTCCCCGACTCCACCGATACAATGGAAGGCCTTAACGGGTTGAATTTAGGATCCAAGTAGTACGGGTTGTAAGCCTCGAGACTCAAATCGGTCAGGTATAATCCTGTGAATACGTACCTAGTATGCGGATTGCTTCCTCCCACTAATATCCTGCCTTCTGGCAAAAGCATTGCCACGGAATGGTACAATCTTGGGATCCTTGACGGGGCCAAAACCGAAAATCTCCTAACTGGATCCTCGTTAACCGAGTAAAGAACCGGGTTGAGAACTGGGTCTACAGCATTCTCCCAACCAGCAGTCCCATTTGCCGCGCCGTTGATAATGATCACATCACCCGTAGGTAACAGGATCATGTCAGACATGACACGTGGCATGGGCATGAACTCCATGCGCCATTGCGGATTTGGGTCGTTCACTCTCAGCCTGCCACATGTCCTCGATGCTTCCACAAAAACCTTCATCTTATCCGCCTTCAAGAACGCCCCGGTGGGTGCTCCGCCGCAAACGAGCACCTCCACAACTGGAGGCCCATTCGGAGACAACCTCAAAGGAAGCAAGACCGAAGAACCAGTACTAGGATAGTTTCTCTTATCATCTCCAGGAATAAGAGGGAACTGTTTCAGAACAATGCTTCTTTTATAATCAAACAGGATTGATTTTTTGTTAGCGAAAATAAATAGATTCCCATCTGGTAACAAATGCAAGAAAGGGTAAAGATTGTTCTCATCAGGGTCCCTAGTTTCCACCAAGAAACGAAGGTAAATGCTCTTGTTGTTGATGAAGTCATTTTTAGGGTAAAACTCATAGGTAAAAACCCTTCTACCTCCAAGAATAATGATTTTTCCATCTGGTAAAGCTTGGTTAGTAGCATACCATCGACGGTCGACAAGGCGAGTTTCGGTGAGTTCGTTCCAGTCGCAGGCATTAGTGTCGCATGGGGTGAACGTGCGGATCACGTGATCGCCTTCGTTGAATCCACCGGTTTGGATAAGGGTACCGTAGGGGTCGAGGGAACCGGAAGAGCACCAAGTGTCGGTTACGACGTGGAGGGGACGGAAAGTGTTGGAAACAACGTCGTAGAGGACAGAGTGGGCGGTGCAATCATTTTTAGGACAGTAGCTGCCTGGGGGTAAAGAGAGGTTGGAAGGGCCGAAGTCAGTGCGGTCAAAGATGATAACTTTGTTGTTTGGTAGGAGTTGCACGTGCATAGCGGAGATACCCAAGCTTGATTGTAGAAGCTGCCAGAAACCTCCTGATACTATGGACGAAGATGAAGTTTGAGTGACGAAAACTGATGGGTTAGCTTTAGTTAGGTCCAAGAATGAGAAAAGAAAGAATAAAGTGAAGAAGAGAACGGAAAAAGATTGGTTCTTGAACGACATTGAGAAATGACTGTGTTTCTTGATGTGGCAGAGCTGGAAGAGGATAGAGGATATATATGACTTAACAGAGAATTGGTTGGTGAAGAGGATTTAAATGTTTGGTGATTTTATAGTTACTACTAGACAATGTATACAACTATTTTAGTATGAAATTGGAAATTGGAGCAATAGATTGCGGCAATGTGATGCTGAGTTATAATAAAAATAACTATTTTAGTAGAAAATTAGATGAAAGGAGAGAAGAAAGCTCAAAAAGGACATGATGCATGGTGCTGTAAATGTTGTAAGGATCAAATTTATATAGACGACTGAAGCATGAATGGGTTTGCTTCATATGATCGGCAAGTCTGAGATTGTAATGATTGTCATCGGAGGAAAACGCTTTTGGTTGAAGAAAAGGAAATATCAAGATATAGAGTGTGCAAATGCGGATATTAGTATTTTAGAGGGCCAAGTTTAAACTCGTGAATCCTTTTCAAGATCAGTGGGGTTCAGTTTGCAGCACAGCTGCTATTGCTTTTCGAAGCTGACATGGTTAGACAGGTTGGTCGAATCTTAACGAGTAGCTCACGAGTTGCACAGGGGACCCAACACAATTGGAAGTTTTGTCGAGCGTAAATGTAGGCGAATCCCAATTAGCTTATGTGTCTTTCACGTGACCCAATCTGTTTATATATATATATATATATATATAATTCTAGGGGAAGAATATTTTGAGCTTTTAACACTTCTTTATTCACACTTCAAAGTTAAAAGGGTCTGACAGTCGGCCCGTGCCTCAGTTGATTCGATTTTCATTTGTTATTCTACCACTTTTCTGTCGTTTTGTATGAATGATGGTTAACGACAAAATACTAATGCTCTTCTCAACCGCAAATCATTTATCATGATAATTGATTACGTATTCGACAAAACCATTATTGAAAATTTAACATTTTATCATTTCGGCTAATTGGCGAGATTATAAACAGTAACAACATCAGGTAATGAAAAGAAATATGTTGCAGGTAATGAAAAGCAAAGACATCAGAAATGCCAATAAAGCCAATTATTTACTATAAATAAAAAGAAAACTAAGAATATGCAAAATCTCAAAGTACAAAGCTTTCTTTGATTCTACCAAGTGATATGTTTAGTGATGAACTGATTTAGCATGCCCCCCGTGGACTGCATCTCTTCCCACTGAACAATTTACCCGTCATCTCACTATAGTGGGTTAGCACAGAAAGGATGTTGTTAAATGCAGTTGCAGCCCTTCGCTTCTCGAAATCACTCGCCTCGCATGTCTCTTCAATATCTAATACTGTAAGATAGACTTTATAGAGGAAAACCAATAATAAAATGGATGATGAGGACATAGCGTCAATTATTATTGTCGAAACAAAGAGTGAAACATCAATTCACGGCAGATATAGGATGACAAGCTCTTGAGCAATTAAACATTGATGATGGTGTCGGACATAGATTAGATATTGAGCTTGCGTAACCAAAACTCAATCCAAAAAAGCCAGACACTGTATCAAAAACAGCAACTGATCGATCAAAAATGGCTACACACAAAAATATAGCTAAGAAAATGAATCTTTACCACCCGAATCCAGGGACAAACCACGACCGAATTCCAGGGAAAGAATCAGCACACACTTCCTTCCTCCAAGACCCAAACACCATCTCATTGAAAGCCGAGCCATCCTCACTCAAATCTCTCCTCCATTCCTGCTCTATTTCTTAGTAATCGGGACCTGAACCGCCACGAAATGAATCAGCCTCCCGTCTTCCTTCCCAAAAACCGGACTCATATGAAACAACATCCAAAACGGCGTCCCATCTTCACGGCAATTCAACAAATTGACCTGAATAGCCCTCTCTTCTCGAATTGCTTCTCTGATTTCCATCACCGTTCTTCGATTAGTTTTTGGTCCCCGAAATATGATTGGTCCCAGTCAAAGCTTTTAAAAGAAAGTATTCTGCTTGTGATGAGAACAAACCAATGAGTTTACTTGAATGATCTGATTATCCTTTTATTGCTAATATTGGAAATATATAATATATAGAGGACTTAACAACTTTTCCTAAGAAAAAGGACACTACTAGCTAGTTGGGAAAGAAATAGCCAACAGAAAAATGACCAATTTAAATATTTAAATAGACAAATCCCCACTCAATAGATCAGTTACTTCAAATATCTTGGATTCTTGATGGGCACCCTCCCTGATCTTCATAGCATATATGTATCATTGCCTCCCCTTTTGAAGGAACTTTGTCCTCAAGGTTTAGATTAAGAAATCTTGCTCGTAATTCTTCAGCATTTTCTCTGGTAGCATCATCTGCTAACAAATTCTTCCAGTGGACTAGACTTTCCTTAACAAAATTTAATCCCCTCTTAACCCAACGAGTATCTAAAATTGCTGCAAGTTCAATGACAACATCACCATCATCAGTAATTGGTGGCAAGTCTGAGGTGGTTACAGAATGCTCTCCGACTTGTCGCTTGAGCATAGAGACATGAAAGACAGGGTGAATGCGGGTTCCTTATGGCAAGTCTAATTTGTAAGCTACCTTACCAACTCTAGCTTTGATACGGTATGGCCCATAAAACCGGCTAGTCAACTTCTGAAAGGGTTGTTTGTATACAATTTGTTGTCGATACGGCCGTAGTTTTAAAAATACAAAATCTCTAACTTTAAAATCAATCTCTCTTCGCGAACGCTCAGCCACTTACTTCATTTGATAGATTGCAGCACTTAAATGGGTTTTGAGTTGTTGTAAGATTGCATCACAGGACATTAATGCTTGATTAACTTCATTAACAGAGGAAGATCCCACTTGATAATTACGAATACTGTGTGGTAACCTCCCATGCAAAGCTTGGAACGGTGTCATGCCAATTGAACCGTGGTAGGTGGTATTATACCAGAACTCTGCCCAAGGTAGAAAAGAACTTCATTTTTTAGGCTGCTGCGACACAAAACACCATAAATATTGCTCCAAACACCGATTGACGACCTCTGATAATCCATCAGTTTGAGGGTGGTAGGAAGAGCTCATCTGTAACTTGGTGCTTGACATTTTGAAAAATTCCTGCCAAAATAAACTGATGAAAATGGGATCACGATCACTAATGATGGATTTTAGGAGCCCGTGGAGCTTGATAATGCTATCCACAAATTTTTCAGCTACCATCCTTGCATTGTATGGATGTGACAAGGCTATAAAATGGGCTAACTTGCTCAAACGATCAACAACTACAAGAGTTGTGCTCTTACCATTAGACAATGGCAACCTTTCAATGAAGTCCATTGTTTTGTCGTCCCACATTTAATGAGGAATGGGTAATGGCTGTAGAAGACCAGCTAGAGATAGAGTGTCATTCTTGTTCTTCTAGTAAACAAGGCATGAGGCTACATACTGTTGAATTACTTTATGCATTGATGGCCAGTAAAATTGTTGTGCTAACCTTTTATAAGTTCGCGGTGCCCTCGAATGGCCTCCATAAGGTGAGTCATGAAATTATTGTAACAGTTGAGTAACAATACTAGTATTAGGAGGAATGACAACTTTATTTTTGTAACAAATCAACCCATTACGCCAACTATATGGAGCACCAAGATTTGAAGTTGCAAGCTTGCCAATATGAACCATATATGGATGAGTTGTTGTTTCCTTCTTGATTGCTTCCTATAACGTGGTTTGAGGAACAAAGAGAGTGTGAAGGCTGGGGCTTCCCATCATTCTTGATAAAGCAGCTGTAGCCGAATTTTCTTTTCCAGGCCAATACAAAATCTCATAATCGTAGCCTAAAATTTTTGACACCCACTTCTGTTGCTTAGGTGTGCCAATATGCTACTCCAATAAATGCTTGAGACTACGATGATCAATTTGAATAAAGAATTTTCTGCCTATCGGACAAGGATTCCATGCCTTAATTGCTTGAATGATAGCAAGCATTTCTTTGGCATAAGTGGACCAGGATTGCCTTGTTATTCTTAAGGCATGACTTATGAATGCTATCGCCCTGCCTTGCTAGGTTAAGACAGCACCAATCCCCTCTCCAAAAGCATCAGATTCAATGGTGAATGGTTCATTGAAATTAGGCAAAGCAAGTGTTGGTACAGTTATCATGGCTTGCTTCAAGGCCATGAATGTTTCTTCTGCTTCAACTGACCATTTGAACTACCCTTTTTTTAAAAGATTGGTGAGTGGTCACGCTATGGTTCCATAGTTGTGGATGAATTTTCTGTAATAACCTGTGAAACCTAAAAACCCACATAATTCAATGACATTAGTAGGCCTAGGCTAATCAACCATAGCCTTAATTTTCTTTTGGTCCACCTTGACCCCTTGAGAATATACTATATGACCCAAATACTCAATCTCTTGCTGCCCAAAAGCATACTTGCTAAGCTTGATGAAAAAGTTATGATGCCTTAATATTTCAAAAGCCTTTCTAACATGTTCAAGATGCATGGTCTAATTGGGACTATAAATAAGAATGTCATCAAAGAAAACTATCACAAACTTTTGAAGATATGGACGAAAGATAGAGTTCATAATGGATTGGAATATGGATGGAGCATTACGCAAGCCAAAGGGCACAACAAGATATTCATAATGTCCATTGTGTGTATGAAAAGCTATCTTATGAATGTTTACAGGATTGATCGTACTTGATGGTAACCGGATCGCAGGCCAAGTTTAGTAAAGTAACAAGCACCATGTAACTCGTCAAGCATATCTTCAATAGTTGGAATGGGAAATCGGTCTTTAATGGTCACAACATTTAAGGCTCTATAATCAATGCAAAAGTGCCAACTACCATCTTTCTTTTTGACTAATAAAACAGGTGAAGAAAATGGACTTGTGCTAGTTCTAATCAGCCCTTGTCGTAACATATCATGTACTTGCTTTTCTATTTAGGCTTTTTGAAAATAGGCATACCTGTACGGACGAACATTTACTGGCTCAACTCTTTCCTTAAGATTGATGTGGTGATCAATCTCTCGTTTTGGTGGCAGTTGCTTGGGCTCCTGATATATAACCTCGAACTCCTGCAACAACTTTATGTCTGGATGGATTTCCTAAGCGATTTCATCTAGAGTTGGTTGTACACATACTACAAATAAAGAACTCCCTTGCTTGATATCTTTAGAGACAGCAGCTAATGTCGTTGGCTGAACTGACGGGCTATCAATTCCTGCCAATTGTTGACGCTGGTTCTTCTAATAAAATTCCATTATCATCCGCTTCCAATCACACATCACTGTTCCCAATTGTTAAAGCCACTAGACCCCTAATACCACATCCAATCCAATCAATGGCAAGTTACGGTAAATGCTATACTTTGTAGATGGATTTGAACATTATCAAATTTCCCTCGGCATCTTAAAAGACCACTATTAGCTACTGTAACATTGAATGATTCAGTTGGTACCACCGGTAAATGTAGAAGTTCAGCTACTTTTTCATTGATGAAGTTATGAGTCAACCCACTATCAATAAGCACATTCAACTCTTGTGATCCAACTCTTGCTGAAACTTGCATGGTTCTTATTGTTGACCAGCCTGTGAGAGCATGGAGTGAAATCTCAGGTTCTCCTTGCTGATTAGTGGAAGCAACATACTCATCAGTTTCACCGTCTCCATAGTTCTCTTCCAGCAACAATAACTGTTGGTCCTTGCATTTGTGGCCTGGAGCAAACTTAGCATCGCAATTGAAACAGAGGCCTTGAGCTCACATTTTTTGCATCTCTTCCCAAGAGAGTCATTTTACTGGTGTAGCTATTTTTAATTTTGTAGGAGATGAGTCGACAGAGTGCTTGGACAGCATTCGTGGAATTTTCCTTTGATGCTGTAGCTGTTTGTCTCTCATTCTAGCCAAGCTGATGGCCTCTCTCAAAGACTTTGGCTTGAACATTCGGATTCCATCTGCAATTTTTGTTTTCAGGCCTCCCATTAATGTGCCAACCAATGCCCTTTAAGTCCACCCTCGTACTCTATTGCCCAGTCTTTCAAACTCCTTTTGGTACTCACGTAAAGAATCTACCTATTTTATTTTTTATAGTGATTCCTCAAAATCTTCACAATCAGTTGGTCCAAACCGAGACCATAATTTCTCTACGAAGATCCCTCAAGTTTTCTTTTTCCCTTCCTCTTGATATGCCCTATGTACCCATTGCCACCACTGATTTGCCTCACCCTCAAAGTGAAAGGAAGCCAAAGCAACTTTTTGTGTTTCCTTTGTGTTTTGATAAATGAAGAATTGATTGACTCGGTTCAGCCATTCCATGGGTCATCACCAGAGTATCGGGGAAATTCCAACTTGGCTAGCTTGGAACTGAACATAGGTCGTCCCTCCTCAGAATGCTCACAGAATCGCCCATTGGAGGACTGACCACTGCTGCATTCCTTGTTGTGACTCAAAGGAGTTTCTTGTCGTGTGAACAGCACCTATGAGATTTTGCTGATGGCAGCTTTAAGTTGCTAGAGCTTGCCAGTGACATCCATTTCCACTTTGTTGAAATGGTCTTTAAGACCCCCCAGACTAGCTTCTTAATTCTCAATTCTTTCCTTGTTGGTAGACATTGTAATCTGGCTCGGATACCAAATGATTGGTCTCAATCAAAACTATTAAAAGAAAATATTCTGCTTGTGGTGGGAATAAACTAGTGAGTTCACTCGAATGATCTAGTCATCCTTTTATTGCCAATATTGAAAATATATAATACATGGAGGACTTAATAACTTTTCCTAAGGACACTACTGGCTGGTTGACCAAGAAATAGCCAACAAAAACATGACCAATTCAAATATTTAAACAAACAAATCCCACTCAATAGATCAATTACTTCAAATATCTTGGATTCTTGATAGACACTCTCCCTGATCTTCTGAGCATATATGTATCAAGATATCTTTCCATTTTGCCCAATCATTTTTTCTTTAGAATAACCCGACATTTTTAACAAGCCGCGGCTGGCGAAAACGATTTTGTGGCCTGAAATTGAAGGATCCGTGATAGTGAAATTGTCGGGTAATTCGTCGAGAGCTTCAAGGACCCATTGCAGTATCGACTGTAGAAAGATTGTTGGATTAAACCCAATTTCGAATCCATATTTGTTGTTGTTGTTTGAGGTCTGTGATTCTGGGTTTTCCAATTTGAGCCAAATCCATGTAGGCAAGTAACAATATTTTTAAGATTTTTGAAGAATTCCCAGATTAAAATCAAATAAAAAGCAAAAAACATGGGAATTCCAGAACAAAACAGCTTGAAAATTTAATAAAATTACTACAAGATCGAAGGATTTTTAATTTAAGTTCATTGCTAATCTCTGATAAGCTACATGCATCCGAGTGATGTGAAAATGGAGAAGAGAGAGTGTGTAGAGATGTGGTTCTAGGGAGTATCTTTGGAAGTGAAATTGGGGAGCGAACGAAGAAAGATGATTGAACGATTCCCATCAATCGTTTTTTCGGCGGGTTGGATGATTCGGAAAAACGAGGCTTAAATATTTTGCGATTATTGTGCGTTGCCGACTTTGAGAATCTTCTTCCACTACTACGAATGAAGCAAAGAGCTTCGAGGTAAAAGACACACGTTACTAGAATGTTTTCAAGGTTCCCTACACTCTAGTACAGTAGTACTTCCTCCTCTCCCCCCCCCCCCCCACGCTCCCAAAAAAAAAAAAAATCCTTTTCGTGTTTTATTATTTTGTCTTATATAAATAAAAAAAAATCTATGGTAATATGTCAAATAACTATTAAAAATTCATATCTTCCAAATTAAGAACAAAATATTAACCAACATTCTAAAACTTAAATTTATATTTATATTTAAATTTTAAAATTTAAAATTCATAAATTTAAAATTTTTTATTTAGATAATTAAAATTTAGATTTAATTTTAAATGAAAATTAATTTTCACTTTATAAAAGATAAATTAATAATAAAAAAGTAATTTTGTAAATTTTAAATTTTAGATTAAAATTACTCAAATCAAAATTGAAATTAGATTTATTCAAATTCAAATTTAATTTTTCATTTGAATATTTTTATTTGATATTCAAATAAAAAATTATATTTATAAATCAAAATTTATATTTTCAAACGGATCATAATATTAACATCAATTTTCCTTAAATCTTTTTGACAATAATAAAAGAACTAAAGTCATTAAAATTAAATTTAAAAATTGAATGACTAAATCAACAAGATTGTAATTTCAGACTTCTACCTGGCAAAAAGGGCAAAAAAAAAAATAGAACTGGGCTCAAACGTAACTGCCTAATTGGGATAGGCTCAAACAAAGTGGTATCAGGCTAGATGAAATGGACTAAATGCTGAGAGCTTGGGCTCAGTCAAACCCGAAAGCAATTTAAAGCCTAAGCCACAAAGCAATCGACCCGAAAACCCGAAATTAAATAACTAAATAAATCAATAAATCTGACGGCCTTAAACCAGATCGAACAACCGATCAAGTTAAAAAGTCCCGTTCAGGATATTGGATCTCCCATTTCCCAGAGCACCAGACGGAACAACTAAAATAAAAAGGGAAATAGAAAACCCTCCGCAGCCTTTGATCTCCGATCAGGTAAAACCATTTACGATTTTCCTTTTCTCATCATCTCATTCATTCATTCCTTTGCTATGTCTGATCAAAAGCAAATTGTTCAATCACATTTTTGTTTTAGAATTTCTTCCTTCGCTTTTTTTTTTTTTTTTAAATTTCATCTTGCTTTGTAATTGCCTATTAATATTCGTGATGGGTGAAAGGAAATAAGGAATTTTATATTGTTCGGAGCTTAATCCAGTATGCGAGATTTATTTCAGTGATTTTACTTAGTTAGAATTATTATTTTTTCTTTTCTTTTACTTCAACTTTATTCTGAACTTTGAAAAGCTAAAATTCAAGGTAATTTATAGACTTAAGGTCATGGATTTGGTTTGAGAAAAATGGTGCAATTTAGGTTATTGTAGGAAAGTGGAATGTTTGCGGAGTGGTTCTATTAATGCAGCTTTCTTTACATTTAACCTTCACTTGTTTTTTTTCCTTTTTTGGGAGAAATTGAGCCGAGTTAGAAACGTGGTTGATTCTGGAAGTGAAACAAGCCTGAGACGCATGTTTCGATGGCCTTCTTGTTTTCTAGTACAACTTGTACTTCTAGTATTCGAGTTGTAAACCTTCGTTGGTGTTTGATTTTGCAGAAGCTGATTTAGGTGGAAACAATGAACTTTCTGCTGATGCGGTCCAATCAACAGGCAACGCCTGAACCTCCTCCACTACCAGAAGAGGTGACGGAGTCAACTTATGTTTCTAAATCTGCAACAACTTTGGAAGGGCTTATAGCTGAAGATCCATTTCCAGAGTACCCCACAGTCGAAAACCATGATGCCCAAATCAATGGATTTTTAGGTGAGAATGCTGGTGTTGCAAGTGATAGGAATGCTTCTGTCCCTGAGAACCACATTGATGTTTCTGAAGAAGATGGATGGATCACTATTCCGTATAGTAAGTGCATACTTACAACTAAAGCTAGACAATCTAAACAATATTTTTGGTGATTCTTGATTCTTGTAGTTTTTCGTTGCATCTTATGGTTTTAATGATTGGCTTTTGCTGATTTTCTTTCCTTTTTTCTTGTCTCCTTATTCCTTTTAAAAAGTTCAATTTGTAAAAGAGGCCCTTGTCTTGAGTGTATAACCCCATTGTATGCATTGGTCCAATCTGCGTTTAAAATCCAAAAAATTGAGGTTGTCTAGAAAGCCAATGTCCTGATGTTTGCTTTTCTTGCTGATTTACAATCCGGAAAGGTAAATGCCCTAATCACTGAAATATAAAAGTTAAATGTAACCAATTTTGATGGAATTTTGCTGCATATGTTTCAACTTGGCAAGAATTTCCTGACATGGCTTATTTACGAATTGTATCTCCCTGAAGTCTGTATTTGGTTTTCTTGATCTACTTCCTGAATTAATACACAGTTAATGTGATATTTCTTTGTCGTATATCTAATCTTGGTATGAATTTGTAGAGGATCTCCCTGATGATTGGAATCATGCACCAGACATACGTTCATTACGTTCCCTGGACCGTTCTTTTGTTTTTCCTGGTATGTTTGTCTTTTTTGAACCTCTGCTTCTTGCAGATTTAGCATGCAGTTGATTTGTATTCATATAAGAGATATGCATTTGTAACTTGAAACTTTAATCCTGTTTTCTTCTTCAGGTGAACAAGTTCATATTCTAGCATGCTTAGCAGCATGTAATCAGGAAACGGAAGTTATTACCCCATTTAAAGTTGCTGCAGTTATGAGTAAAAATGGCATGCAAAAGGGTGCTCAGAAACAAAATGGAAACATGGAGGGTGGGACAAATGCGGTGCCTGAAGGAGGGGATCTGAGTCTTAATGGGGCGGTAATGGATCAGAATGGTGAGAACTTGGAGAAAGAGAAGATTGATCCTGCAAAGAGTGTCTCTGCTAGCGAATCATTTCTTAGGATGGAGGATCACCGACGACAGACTGAGACACTGTTGAAAAGGTTTAAGAACTCTCATTTCTTTGTCAGGATTGCAGAGTCGGGTGAGCCTCTATGGTCAAGAAAAGGTGCTTTTGAGACAGCTTCTAATTCATCTCAGATGGATAACCAACAGTCTGTTCCAAATGAAACCAAAAACACTGCCAAGAATATATCGAGACAAAATGCAGTGATTGATAGGGGAAACTTTGATGCAAATGTTTCTGGTGGAGTAGCTAGAGATACTATTAAGTGTTGCTCTCTTTCCAATGGAGACATAGTGGTGAGCATCATATAAAAACTAAATTGTTAGTTATATTGCTCTCCTATTTGCTTTGACTTCGGATAAATGCTGGAGACATATTTGCAATTAATTTTCTTAGCTGACAGGTAGCAAGTTTATTGTTTCTGTTTTACATGCAAATGATGTTATCATAGTAGCTGCTTGATATTTCTGTCTGATTGTGATGGATGTCTGATGGTGAACCTGGTAAACATTCTGTTGGTGTAGTAATTGCTGTGTGTTTAAAATCGCTGACTTGCATAGGGATAACAATGGCGGGGGGCAGGGGACACAGACAAGGAATGCACTCTCTTCTATCATTGCTTCTGCCTCTTGCTTGAACGTTCCTTTCTGCTTCTGCCTCCAATTAGAGGCTAAACAGTTATCCAACCCTTCACTTCAAAGACTAGAAAGAATCTACCTACATATTCCAAAAACTGTGTTCTTTTCCTGAGAAGTAATCTTTTAATTACAAAAAGCGACATTCATCTGGATTTTACAGGAAGATAAACAGAAAAATTGAAAAAGAAAGAAGCGGGGGATAGATGGATAGATAGACCAAGTTATTAAAATTTGGCACATTGATGACGAGGTGAGGCACTATTGTTTAGTACCTCAATTTCATGTAGAATTCCTTGCATCCATCTTCCATGGATTAATTTCATGTAGGATAAGAAACTTTCATGAAATAACTGGAGGGAGGAGAAGATTGACAATGCTTAGCTCAGTTTAGGACTATATTTTTCAACTTTCAGTGTCTTGTTAGAAATCCGGGGCATTCAGCAAGTGCATTTCCTACCATATTTGCTTATGAGGGCTCCTGCTGGCCAGCTAAAACAAACTGCTACTCATGTAAACTGAATGTGATGGAGTTGTATTTTCAGCATGCAACATATTGCAACCTGGCCACTGGCTTGTTCATGTTCCTAGGCTTTTTTTTTTATCAAAAAGTCATTCCAGATTTTAAACTGCTTTGAGTTAACTGTTATCTTGCTCGGGTTCTGCAATCCATTGCAGAAGCTCTTAGCATTTGATGCAATGCATCTTTTTTTTTTTGTAAACTTTTGTTTTAATTGGCATATTAACTTTACTATTATTTAGCTGCTTGCTAGGTGACTTATTGATTCAGAGTACTGATTTTCATTCTATTTCTCTGATTGGAAGGATGCAGGTACTTTTAAAAGTGAATGTTGGTGTTGATTCTCTCAGAGATCCTGTCATTGAAGTTCTTCAGTTTGAGAAATATCAGGACAGAAACCTGTCTTCCGAGAATCAGGACAACTTAGTGTATGCAAATCAAGACTCATGTGGAGAACTGTTGAAATGGTTGCTTCCTCTGGATAACACTCTTCCTCCACCTCGTACTTTATCTCCTCCTCTACCTTTAGGATCTGGTTCCGGAATTGGTAGCACATCTCAGAGGTCTGCCTTTTCTGCCTCTTCTGGCTCTCAGCTCTTTTCTTTTAGTCATTTTAGAAGTTACTCCATGTCTTCACTTCCTCAAAATGTTCCACCTCCTACTGGACCTGTTAAAGCCCAAAGTTCTAAACCATCATTTGACCTTGATGAGGTGGATCATTACTCTTCTCAGAATATTTTGAAGAGTAACAGAAGAGGGGTTGAAGAGCTTTTATCATTTCGGGGTGTGTCACTAGAGCAAGAAAGATTTTCTGTCCGTTGTGGATTAGAAGGGATCCATATCCCAGGAAGAAGATGGAGGAGGAAACTTCAAATAATTCAACCCGTTGAGATCCATTCTTATGCTGCTGACTGCAATACAGATGACCTTCTTTGTGTTCAGATAAAGGTAAACCTTAATGTTCACTATTCTTGATAAGTTGTAAACATTTCATCTCCGCTTTTATGGACATAGGCACTACGTTTTTTTATTCACTTATGAAGTTATTTTGCAGAATGTCTCTCCAGAAAATATACCAGATATTGTAGTATACATAGATGCTATAACAATTGTTTTGGAAGAGGCTTCTAAAGGTGGACCACCTGCATCCCTACCAATTTCGTGTATTGAAGCCGGAGATGACCATAGTTTACCAAATCTAGCTCTCAGGTTGTTTTTACTCTAGGTCCCTTAATTATTTTCTTCCAATTGTTCTTTGACGTTTAGCATTTAGCATGATGATTAAGATATCCACCCAGAAAATGAAAAATATATTTATCTTTTGTTGCTGTATCTAGACATGCTTGCTTAGAATGTGTGGCATAATGTCACTAGTAAATTTTAATGAGCAACAAAACCAAATTGTTGCAGAATATTAAATGGTAAATTAACAATAAACCCTTGCATAACAAGGATTGCCTTTGGAGTATACATTTATTTGGCTATTATCTAATATATTGAAGTGTATTTGGAATTAAGGTTTAGCTGGGCTGTATCTACTGTCTCATGGTGCTAGGAAGTAGTAACAGTTATCTATCCTCATGAGTTTATTGATGGTTTTGTTGCAGGAGGGGTGAAGAGCACTCTTTTATTTTAAAACCAGCGTCTTCTATGTGGAAGGACCTCAAAACTTATGGAGAAAAGTCTAAATTGTCCGGTTTGCAACCCCCTTCCAAGACTTCGGATAGAAAGGGGAGTGTTTCGATTGATAACCACTATGCAGTTATGGTATCATGCCGTTGCAACTACACTGGTATTTACATGTCTCTTAGTTTACACTATCATCTGGGAAGTTTTGTGTTACCTACATGTTCTAGCTATTAACATATCAAATTATCATGTTACATGTAGAGTCAAGATTGTTTTTCAAGCACCCAACAAGTTGGAGACCACGTATTTCAAGGGATCTTATGATCTCAGTTGCGTCGGAAATGTCTGGACAGTGTTCTGGGCCCAATGAAAAAGTCACTCAACTTCCTGTTCAGGTTTTATACAATTTGATTCTCTCTTTCTCTCTCTCTTGCCTGCATACTATCTAGTTATTTAACTGTGAAAATTCTTATTCAACTGGTTTGATTGTCAGGTTTTAACTCTTCAGGCTTCAAATTTGTCTCATGAAGATCTAACCATGACAGTTCTTGCTCCAGCCTCCTTTACTTCTCCTCCATCTGTGGTATCCTTGAATTCTTCTCCGACATCACCGATGAGCCCATTCGTTGGTTTTTCTGAGCTTGCAGGGAAAGCAAGTAGTGAGAGGCGCAGTAGTGCTGTACACAGACTCAGCTCAATGCCCACTGTATTGGAGAATCGGAAACAGAATGGTGATACTGGGGCCAGGTTTACTTCTTTCAATGAGCAGTTGACTCCAATAGCTGATTTCATTCCAACTTCTGGTTTGGCATGTACTCATCTCTGGCTGCAGAGTAGAGTACCACTAGGGTAATTCATCCCCTTTTGTAATATTGTTTCAAATTATGAATACAAAAATGTTAACAATGACATTGATTGATTCAGATGTGTTCCTGCTCACTCTACGGCTACAATTAAGCTTGAGCTACTTCCATTGACTGATGGCATAATCACTCTTGACACTTTACAGATTGATGTTAAGGAGAAAGGTATTCATCTGTTCAATTTTCTCCATTTTTTCATTTGCCTTTCTGATATTATTGAAATATGTTAGAAGAAGTGTGTGGTTTATGCGCGTCTTTTATGGTATCTATTTATGATTGGATATAGCTAGCCATGCATTGATCTTGAGCATGTCATGTATCCCTGTTTGACATTAAAAGATAACCTCTACTGAGTGACACAAAAATGCGTGCCTTTTCTGGATCAAATTGTACTTAACCGTCTCACCTCACCAACAACCATTAAGGTGGTTTTGTAATTTATCTATACATTATCTCTAGTACATTTTGCGGTTTTGTTCATTTCTGTTTCTTTATTCAGTAAAATGTTATCCTTTTTTCTTGTGGATATCATCATCAAATGTAATGCCTAAGGTCTATCCAAATACTAAAATTTTGATGTTGAATCCATTTTTGGTGCAACAGGTCTTACATATATCCCCGAGCACTCACTAAAGATAAATGCGACTTCTAGTGTCTCCACGGGGATTATTTAGTATGGATTGCAACTTGTGTTTCTTACTTCATCATGTTATCTTTAGCCATCAACAAGGATTTCAAAGCGTTCATTCATTCTGTTTAGCTTCTAGTACCATGTTGTGCGGAATCTTTGATGCGAAGGTAGGTATATCTTCCTATGTTGGGCAGGAAAGGAATTGTGTTGCTGATTCGTGTGAAAAAAAAAATACAGCCCACAAATGATTTTTTCTTGTAAACTGCAAAATCTTTGAAAATGGCATTTGTTATATATAATACCCTAAGCCCCCCATTGATGGGGGAAAAATATATTCTTTGTATTGTAGATGAATGTAAGGGTGTGAAACTGTAATGAGTTGCAACGAAATCACAAGAACTGAGTGCTTTTTTACAGATAATCGGGCCACAGAAAACTTGCTAGGATTCAAAGACGGCCATTGTTTGTTACACTTCCAAGGTAGTGAATTTGTAATCCTCTCATATAATCTCTGCTGTCACTTGCTGGGATTGCATGGCAGCAACCCTGATTCATAAGTTTCTCAAACGGCTTCCAGTTTTTAGTACATCAAGAAGACTAGCAGTAGCACTGCGTGTGATGCTGTTATTATTATTATTTTACATTTCCTCGTGGTTAAAGCTTTACATTAAAACTTAGGCTTTTATGGAATTGTAAGTGTCATAGTCTTCGATCAGAGTTTAGCTCAGTTTGGGTATGCACGCGGAAAACTCATTCAACAAATTTTTTTAAAAAAATTAAAGTTTAATTTTTTTTTTATTATTTTTTGTACCTTATGATTTATGTATATATATATATATATATATATATATATGTAAATGTCATGATATAGATGAGTTTGACATTTTTTATATAAAAAAAAATTTCCTGTGTGTTAGAACTTGGAAGTAAGTTGTATTGTCAGTCAAATCACAAAAAAACTGGAATTACTACCAATTAAAGAGTTAATTGTAAATGGATGTGTGATTAGTAAATACTAAATCGGTAAAATGTTGGTCGCGGTTATTTAAATATTAACAAAATTATATAAAATAGAAGAAAATGACTTAAACACAAAACACAGAAGGAGAGAAAAAAAGAAAGGCATCAATTTTTAATGTCCGCACACCGAAGACGGACACGTCACCATCCGAGTTGGTCCCACTGCTTTTTTTTTCTCTACCCGCATTGCCCACCTCTTTTCACCCTCCCCACTGCCCAAGCTACCACGCCTCTCATTTCCCTCAGCGTACAATCTATCAGAGGCAGTAAAGCCTGTGGGGTAAGTCCGTAAGTGTAAGGGTGTAACCTTTCTCTCACTCACAGGGCACCTCCTGGCCCTTTTTCCCCGGGCAGCCCCCATTTTGCTTTTTCTAGTCTTTGATTCGATTTAGAATAGAAAAGAAAAAAACAATAAAATAATTAAAATTAAAAAATAAAATAACAGTGGAGAAGAGAATCAATAATAGTGAGGGAACTATTTTCCTTTATTTATTTATTTATTTTTTGCTTATAAAATCTTTTAAGCTATTCAGCATTTTGAGAGAGCGAGAGAGGGAGAGAGACTGAGTCTACATTTTCTTGCTTTCAAATTTCAAGTGAGATCATACTCTCCTCAAATAAAGAACCACAAAAAAGGAAAAAGTAACAAACTTGTTTTCCCTTCAGCATTTCCAGACTCCGTAAACATTCTACTTTTTATATTTGTTTTTTTTTTCCTGCTTAATGTTAATCTGGGTCTTTCCGCAACTGGGTTTTTCTTGTTTTAGCTTTTTCAGCCTTTGTTTTCTAAAGTGGTGTTTTGAGTATTAACATTACTAAATTCGGGTTCCTTCAGTTCTGGTGGGTTTTTGATGGTATGAGAAATTGTCAGGGTTAGAAGAAGAGAGAAGATGGGATTAGGTTTTGATGAAGGAAAGGTACAGTCTTGGGATATGTGCGAATCAAAGGGAAGGAAGAAGAAGAAGAAGAAAAACAGTGAAGAAGAAGATCTTGATGATGAAGCTGTGGTGGAAGAAACAGGGTGTTGGGTTAAATTAAGATTTTTTGGTAGCTGCATTGCTTCAAGATCCAAAGTTGATAGTTCACTTAGTGGGACCAGTACCCATGACGGTAATTTTTCACTTTTTTTCTTGCTATATTTTATTTTATTTTATTTTTTTGTGCTTTGCTATTAAATTTTAGAACTTGCACTTCTTCTGGTTACCTGGTGTGACTTTGAGTCATGTTCTTTTTGGCATGTTTTGCCTGATGAAATGATATGTGTATTGTTATGATAATTTATTGATGTGAATTTAGGAAAGCCAATTTAGCTTGTTGCAGCCTGTAAGATGCTGCATCCACCTTAAGGAGTAACAATTCAAGCAGTGTGTTTTTCACTCATTATGACTGGGGTCAATTATTTTAACTAGTTAACATTCTTTAGAAAATCGGAATATATATATATATATATATATATATGTATGTATGTATGTATATTGGAAATCTATTTAAACCATTGAGAGTCGAGCCCCAACCTTGAGCTACTTAAATATTATGAAATGTGGAAATTACTTTCCTGGATCGTTTTGAACCCTTGTTCTCATGAGCGATCTTGAAATTTGGAAAGAGCGATTTAATGTGAAGACTGAAGAAGGCCAGTTTGCCTTGTATCAAGCATTGATTTACTAGCTTAACTAGTTGTCGGTTTCATTCTCTTGCACTTCTGTTTCTTTCATGTCAGAACATGTTAAATCTCTGCATTGATGAACAGATAGCAAATCTGCGAATGACACCAGTAGAGATCAACCAGCTGCAGCAGTAGTCTCATCTACAACCACTAGCAATGCAGAAAGTAATTCATCTACTTCCAAACTTGAAGATGAGCTTAAAGTTGCATCTCGGTTACGGAAGTTCACATTTAATGATCTAAAGTTGGCAACAAGAAACTTCAGACCTGAGAGTCTTCTTGGTGAAGGTGGTTTTGGTTGCGTTTTCAAGGGTTGGATCGAAGAAAATGGAACTGCTCCGGTAAAACCAGGCACTGGGCTTACCGTTGCTGTTAAAACACTTAATCATGATGGTCTCCAGGGTCATAAAGAATGGCTGGTTTGCACCTTTTCTCAGCGTTTCCACTTTACTCGTTATATTATATCAGTGGTTCACTCTATCTCTGTTTCTTCTGAATATTTAATCTTTTGTTGATTCTTGGATCATCAATTTGGCAGGCGGAAGTGAATTTTCTTGGTGATCTTATCCATCCGAACTTGGTTAAACTTATTGGTTACTGCATAGAAGATGATCAGAGACTGTTAGCATATGAGTTTATGCCTCGGGGAAGCTTGGAGAACCACCTCTTCAGAAGTATATAGCTGCCATTTTGTTTATGAGTGATTTTTTACTTCAGAATGATAAATTTTAAGGCATCGTGAATGTTCATTGATGAACTATATATGGTTTGGTTTCAGTCGCCTGCTGTATGTATCTAGGGAAATTGAGTTAGAAGTTAGAACAAATATTGTCTCTCGCATGTGGCTACTTTTTAGATTGGAGTTCCAAAAATAAGGGATCTGCTATCTGCTTTAGGAAATGCTGACCTCTTATATTGGAGTTTTATTAGTGTTCACCATTGGTAGATTAAATATTTGTTATAGCTATAGCTCTGGTTGGGGGTTTTATGTTTTTAAATAACATTGTAACTCAGTCTATTGCAAATTATGATTCATATAGGATCATTGCCTCTTCCGTGGTCCATAAGGATGAAAATTGCACTAGGTGCTGCGAAAGGTCTTGCATTTCTCCATGAAGAGGCAGAAAGACCAGTGATATATCGGGATTTCAAAACCTCTAATATCCTACTAGATGCTGTATGTGCCAGAAACTTTACCTCAATAAAAGTTTCTGTTTAACCCCCAAAAAAAAAGAAAAAGAATTTTTTCTATGGAATGGCTTACACCTTCTAATAATATGCCATTGCAGGACTATAATGCAAAGCTTTCTGATTTTGGACTTGCTAAAGATGGTCCTGAGGGAGACAAAACCCATGTATCAACCCGTGTGATGGGAACATATGGCTATGCTGCCCCAGAATACGTAATGACTGGTAAGCTTAAATATAAAGGAGATGCTTGTTTAAGTTTGCCATTTTACCCTTCCCTTCCCTCTTTTATATTCTCTCTGAACTTTATACTTGGCAGTTAAAAGATGTGCCAGGTAGCTTTAACTTTGCTTGTCTGCATTCAGTATGTTATTTTCTTTGTTTTCAACAAGATGCAGTATCCCTCTTGATTGTGGATGAGCAGGATTTTGTAGTTATTTTATCCTAATATATCTCTCAAAATGGAAGTTAAAAAGGAATGGTCTATGACCTCTTCAAATGTTCTCTTAGTAGATATGTGTTAGTTTTTACCCTTTCTTATGACCAATGAATGTTCCAATCCATGAAGCATGTTTTGATGCTTTCCAATGAAGGACATGACACACTTGGGCGAATGCCAGACTCAGTCAGTAGTGTAGCTTTTATTCCTTCTTCACTTGGTTCTCGAATCTCTAATCTTTGTTGGGTTCTCTATATCTTACATAACATTGTAGGGGCCATTGTCAAGTGCAATTGAAAAAAATTTAGAGGTTCCATGTGTAACCGTGTGTTCAAATCCTTACCTCCTTGAGATAGGAATTTAAAGAATATTGGAAACTTATTGTCAGATGCAGACACTTCTTGCAATATCCCACTTGGCTGATGAACACGAAACAATTTGCTGTTTAACTGCTTGTAGAATGTCTTTGCTTGCTCTTTAAACGGAATCATGGGCTGCAGTCAGTTCCATCCCACTGAACTGGTATTCATAGAATGGGAGTGGGGGCAACTTGAGTTTACGATATCAGTTGATTATTTAGGATGTTTTTCAGGAAAAATTGCTAATATTACCTTGCATGTGGGAAAATTTTTTTCACTGTTTATGTTGGTTCTTGCAATCCTTTTCGTTAATGACTTCTAAAATTTCTTCTTCTTTATGGATTTAGCTTAATGCATCTTTTTGTTACCTGCTCGCGTAATTCAGAGATGATAAGAAATGCTTATCCATATGAGAAGGATCATTTTATTTTGTTTTTCGTCCTCTTGGAGTCTAATCAAATGAACATAATTCTCAGGACATCTTACCTCAAGAAGTGATGTCTACAGTTTTGGTGTGGTTCTACTCGAAATGTTGACTGGTAGAAGATCCATGGACAAAAATCGACCTAACGGAGAACATAATCTTGTGGAATGGGCTCGGCCTAATCTCAATGAGAGAAGAAGATTCTATAGATTGATCGATCCTAGGCTTGAAGGTCACTTTTCAATTAAAGGTGCTCAGAAAGCTGCGCAGCTAGCGGCTCACTGTCTGAGCCGTGATCCAAAAGCTAGACCTTTAATGAGTGAAGTGGTGGAAGCCTTGAAGCCACTACCAAATCTCAAGGACATGGCAAATTCAGCATATTATTTCCAGACGATGCAAGCAGAAAGGATGGGATCGAGCCCAAATGCTAGAAATGGTATCCGAACTCAAGCTGGATCACTTTCAAGAAATGGGCACAGGAGCCTTTCTATCCCAAATGGTTCCCGTGCTTCTCCCTATCACCATCATTATCCCTTTCAATCACCAAAACCCAATGGTAAACCATAATGTTGGGTGGTTAATTTATATTTTTCCTAACATCTTCTCATCAATTATCTCTTTTTCCCTTTTTTCCCCTTGGTATAGATGTATTCTGTTAAAGCATTTGTTCCCAGACAATGGAAAAGCAACAGAGAAACATGTTTGCTTTATAATATCATGTTTAGGATAGTCCGGGCAAGCGAAGCTTTTGGAGCAAAATGCCATGTTAATCATCTGTTGCTTAAATCTATTTGAAAATATTAAAGATTAGCTTTTGTACTTTCTTTTCTCCTTTCCTGGATGTATACAGGTGCTTCCTTTATGGTAGCATCCGCATGGCTGAAAGAGTTGACAAGGTTCAAAATCTTGGAAGATATAAAATTCACAAACAGTAAACCTTGGCTCAAGGCTAACCAAGCTTCAGACCTTAAAAAGAGTTATAATTACTGTTGTAAGTTCAGAGATTTGATCTAGCGCGTGGCATCAGTTAAGATGATCTGTTGTGGATCTTCAAATCTGGTCAAAACTAATGCATGTTAAGAAACAAACAATGAAGTTAGTTATCCAAGTTAAACATGATGATTCAGCCCTGTCATGTTAGATCGTTACATAATAACTGTGATTGCTGCTTTAGGCATCCTTCATTTAAGCTCATAGGTAGCTCCAAAAGACCCCTTTTGCTGCTTTCTGCACCAGAGCTAGTGGGTCAGACTCTTCCGTTGAACTGAGGAAACCATACAGCTAGCTTAATGTTAAAGTGACGTAGTTGATTAGGAAAAATACGTTGGCAGATAAGAACAGAATGTTGAAGCGAACAAAGGTGAAGTTCAGAATGATACTGAGCGAGTTGAAAATAATGATTACTAAAATTCAATAGCTTCAAACCCAAGTTAGCCTGAGGTTAAGAAAAGCATTGTTTTGCGATATAGCCACCACTGAAAATTAACTCTTCCTCCTTTTATTATACTTACAAGCAATTATTTTTCAACTTTCAACAACCGTGACGCTAGTTCATTTACATTAAGATATTTAATAAGAAGATTGACTTATCAAGAGACCTTTGGCTGGATTTTTCCCTGAATTTCTGTGGTCTTCGTAAAGATGTGGTTATGCATCTCATCAAGATCTCCTTGTAAGCTGCTCTTTGGATGTGCTCTCAAAGATCTTGTCAGCATTTCCAACCTCGAATCCATCTCGCCTGTGGGACTCTTTAATCTGTGCAATTAAGTTCATAATACAATTTATCAGGGCCTGTGCTGGGTGTTGATATTAGTATTTTTTGCACATTAGTCAATAATCAGGAGATTTATGACAAGAGAGAAGCACAAACAATAAAACCATTAAAGGCTAAAACTGTGAGCTAATGTCCACAAGGGACCCCCTGTACATTCACTTACATCTTGTGTATCTTAGAGAAATTAATATTTTTAACCAACTGAAAACGTCATAGATACCTCACTCTCAGGCAGATTTTTATATTGAGGCAGCACTAGACGTTCAGCAAACTCAATGTATGAACAGGGAACAAACTCATTAACACCGTCAGAAAAACTGAAAGGTATTGAATCTGCCACTGTTGAACTTTGCAGCAGAAGGCCATCGGGACTTACTGAAATCATGGAAGTAAAACCATTTAATTCTTAACTCCATTTTCAAACAAATAACATAAGAAAAGGTTGATCATAGCCAATATGGTCATAACAGCGGCATGTAACTTAAAGAAACAAAAAGCAGTTACTAGAACAGCAAGAGGCGTTAAAGGAGGAAGGAATAAAACAACCCCATCCATAAGCCAATTAGATAAATAGCTATTGCAATACAAAAGATTCTGAAGAAATTTCCAATCTTACCAAAAGGTTCAATAGTTTGCTTGTATGACAGAATAATAATCATTTCATTCAAGATTTGTTATCTTTCATCATTACAAGGAAGCGATGCAAGGCAGCAAAGGATCCAAAAGAATAGATTTAACCCATGAATTTGGAGCTTACACAGAACATTCATGCACAACATCATACACATGTTTTCTTGCTTGCTTTAATTTTTGCTTAAAAAAAAAAAAGAATTAGAGGGAAGCATCTAATCTTAGCCTCTTAATGGCTGCTATGAAAAATTTGATTAAGAGCTCAAATAGCTATAATAATTTCCTAGTATCTAGTTTGCAACAAGTATTTTTGAGGCTACAAAGACTAAGCTATAATAATTCAGGCATGATTGCAAAGAAAAAAATACACACCGATAATAATGTATTGCAATCTAATTCATTAAGCTCCCTTCCATATGCCCTAATGCCAAAGGCCATGCCATTCTCGAATTGATATTAGAGACCAAAAACTAACATTTCATACTTTGAAAGACCAGCTTTTATGAGTCTTTAGCATACTCCACTTCACACCAATCCTAGTTCATTTCTGTCACATTTGACTAAGAGAGGGAAGTCTACTTGTACGCAACAATCAACAGTCTTGATGTTTGAAAAATATAAACTCACTACCACCTTTTCTAGCTGGCATGGAAAGAGGAAGTCTGTAATGAAATGTCATCACTAGCTACTAGCTAGTTGAAAATCATCATTCGTAGAATCTCACTCTCAAAAAGTCACAAAAGTTTGCCCTTCCACGAAGCTATTGTGAAAGCAATTTATAATAAAACAGTATGATATGTTTGAAAAAGTAGCAAACCTTTTAGAACTCCGCCTTCAGAATTCAACTTGAACCCATTCTTTTCAATGAACTGGTTGAGGCTTCTGATATTCCTCAAGTTAGATTTCAACCTATGTGTGGAGATAGTGACATGATTGAGTGCATACCCATTGACAAGGGTCCAGGCAGCATATTCACTTTCCCTGAGCATTAACGAAATGTAAGCAGGCTTTTGTAAATGGAGTCCTGTGTATAAATCAAAGTATTGTAGAAAGTACAGTATTATAGTATTAAGAAGCCAGTTGGTAAATTGTTCAATATTCCTAGAGAAAATATTTGTTAGCTCGCTGAAATAAAGACTATCGAGAATGTACCCAGCCAACTGTTGAAATTCCGAATACAAAGGCTTCTCCCATGTTAAAGATCCCAAAGGACTTGCAACAGCTGCATATTTATTTCCACTACCAGATATTTCAGTATATTTTCCGATTATTTCCTGAATCAGCAATGAGAAAATATACAAAATAAGAAGAGAGAACTACACAGGGAAGTGGATATCAGGTGCAAATTATGATGTTTCCTCATAATAGCATCTTTAGCCAGATTTCCGTACAAAGAACTTGGAGATCTTTCTACATGAGAGATAAAGGCATAACTATTTGACATCAGGGCATTCCCTCATTAGGTCTCAACCATGAAAAACATCTATAATACAGTTAAAATGCAATTCCAGTCAATACAATCAGCTAAACATATTATCACTTTACTCCACCACCACAGCTGGGCAAGAACCTCTACCGGTCATAATCTGCATTCGTGCACTAGTTATAATGAAAAACAGTTATATAAATTTCAGCAACCAACCACAGCCAAATCCCAGGAAATGTTTTAGTATTTCAAAGACAGATCATCATTTAGAATTTCAGGTTTGGCAACAGTTCAGCTTTGATAAACAAGGGACAGTGAACTAATTAAGTGATATAATAGAACAAAGCCAACTTATAATGCACCAGTACAGAACAATACAGACATACCTGTGCTTTGGGGCTCATTTGATCCACAAGAAGCTCTGAAATAAATACTCTTGGTAAGGGCCCATTAATACCACTGCCACCATCTTCAGAGGAAATATTGGGAGGAGAAAACCACAAGGCTTTCAATTTTTTTGCAGGAAATCTTAGTTCCTCCTTTTGGGTATACCCATAGTCCAGAAAAATACTTGCCATGGAGTTAATCCCATAACCATTTACCTAATTTGTCAAACCAGAAAGTATGCAGAGCTCAATATTAGACACAGAACAATAAAGAACAAATATTTTCCAAACAGTTTGCAAGTAAAGACAGCAAACCCCAAAAGTCCTGAAAGCCAGATGATCATAGCAAATTTGTTCACCATCAATAGAATGGACAAGTTCCAAGATGGATTTTGCAGTAGGGTTTCTATTTAAATAAACTGCTTCCATACTTGCCAAGATATCCCTGAAAAATGATTCACCTCTCTGTAACATAGATAACATATAATAAGTAAAATGATAGAGATACAAATAATCTGACAAAAGTAAACTTGAACTTGAAGAGATTAACATTGAGAAGGCCAGAGATTGACCTGGCCAGCTTTCGTGACCAACTCAAAGAACTCTGTAAGATAATTTATTTTCCTTCGATTGATTATATCATGTCATATATTTTGAAAATTGTTTGCTCGTAATTATGAATTTCATGTAGGAAAAGGCATGTTTATATGTTATATGAATTTCTGATGATATCTGGTGTCTTAAATTCAGTATGAAAACAAAAACCTTAAATTATTAGTTTAACATAGGAAGCTCGATGAAGGTGTTAAAACTTTACATTCTTTTATTAGTGCTCTATAACTATTTCCTAACTGTTCATAACTTCATATACATAAAAGTGGAATCCAGGGAAATGAAGGCAGATACAGTCCCATTATTAAAAAGTATATCACGAAAACATTTGATATTTTTCACCAAAAACAAGAGGAGGATCACCTGATCCGAAGGAATAAAATAGGATTGACCGTCTGATTTGGAAGCGGAGACGGTGGCGTAGGAAATCGAATTCCCGCGAAGTGAGAGGTGGTTGAAGGAAACGAAACGACGGCATGATAACTTGTGGAGCTGTACAGGAGAAAAGGCGGAGTTGGTCAGAGTATTGAGAGACGGTGGTGGAGAGACGTTCTTAGCGATCGCCGATGAACAATAGTTGGAAGAAAACATCGAGAATAGTCTCATTGGGATTCCCGTACACACTCCCCCACAGGATCAGAATGATTTTCCTCTTCTTTTGGGTTTTCTTCCCTTTCTTTAGTTGATGAAAAATCGTTTTATCCTTAGCGGATCAAGCTCCACACGTCACCTTATTCAAATGTCCATTACTTGCCAGCGCATCAGTTCCTATAGAAAAAAAAAATCACTAATGAGAAATGACCCAAATCGTGATTTTTTTTTCTTATAAAAAACATTCAATAATATTTTGTAGTATTCAATTCAAATGATTTAAATTTTTGGTAATTTTTTAAAATTTTTAATATTATATAGTAAATATAATTAAACTTAAAATTTATTTTTGATTCAGAAACTTAAAGTTACGTTTCAAGTCTTATATTAATTAATGATAATTATAGTCTATTCTAATAGATATCAAGTATAAAAAATTAATGTCCAAAAAAAATTAAAAATTTTAAAATTTTAGTCGAGTTAAACTTAAATTTGAATCAACTCGAATAGATTAAAACCTACATAAATGAATTAAAAATAAATTAATGCGAGTGGTGATATAATCTTGAATAAGAATAGTAGTTATTATTATTGTTATTATTATTATTATTATTTTGGTAATAACTGAATAAGAATTTGGCAATTCAAGGAAATACTCCTTTTCATAACTTTAAAATAAACCTTTTTTGGGTCTAAAACGAAAGTTAATACTAATGTATATTTTAACCTTTTTTTTTATAGAACAAGTTTGTAAAACTTATTAACATATTATTTGTATAAAAAAAGAAAATAAATTTGAGGTTAATTTTGAAAAGGAAATGCTGGATGAGAAAGGAAATACGTGCTGGTGTGGGAGATTGCTGCGTGAGGCACAAGAAATAGCGTCAGAATTGTAGTAATTAAGCAGTAATCCATTCCTTATTTTCCTCGCATTCATCGGTGCATTATTATTAGGTTGTGTATGGATAGAGATTGAACGTGGACATGTCCTAGCAAGGCAATCCCCAAAATCTCAATCACAATATCTAGATAACCCTTTCCTGTTTATTTTATACCATACATTTGCATAAAATAACATATGCAATCTAATTTGTGATATTGTAGAAAAAAATAAAAGTGGAAAAATTAAATTAAAAAAATAATATTATTAAAATTATTTATAAAGAGTTTGTAATTACAATTCTTTTCTCTTCTCTACTGTTGACAACTTAATGGCCAGAGAGTTGACCCTCCCATTTATATATTTGTATATATATATATAAATTATATATACTAAAAATAGTATTATTTGAAAATAATTTTAAATAATAATAAATTAAAAATTTTATACTAAATTTTAAATTATTATCTAAAAACATATTTTATATTAAATCTTAAATTATCATTTAAAAATAATTACTATTTAAAAATAACTTAATATAAAAATATTTTATATTAAATCTTGAATTACTATTTAAAAATAATAAAAATTAAAAAATATTTTATATTAAATCTTAAATTATGTATAAAAATAATAAAAAATAAAAAATATTTTATAATAAATTTTGAATTGCTACTGAAGAAATAATAAAAATTAATAAATATTCTATATTAAATTTCAAATTATTTTTGAAAAAATTAAAAATAATATATATTTTATATAAATAATACATTATATATATAATAAAAATAAAAATATTTTATACTAAAGTTTGAATTACTATTTAAAAATAATAAAAAATATCTTATATTAAATTACGAATTTACTTTTTAAAAATAATAAAAATAAAAATATTTTATATTAATTTTAAGTTATTATTTAAAGAATAATAAAAATAAAAAAATATTTATATTAAATCCTATATTAATTTTGAAAAAAATTAAAAATAATATATATAATATATAACACATATTATATATAATAAAAATTAAAAAATATTTTATATCAAATTTTGAATTACTATTATTTTATATATATATTAGAATCAAATATTATACATATTGGAATTAAATATATTAGTTTTGGTCATTTGTAGGCATCTATACATTCAGTTATTGTCATTTGTACATTCAGTTATAATCATATATACATTATATATGGTTGTCATCTTATTAGTGTTGGTAATATGCACAATTAGTTTTTATTTATCTGATACAGTTTAGGATCATATGGTTTATGATACAATTAGTTTTGGTCATCTGTACATCTAGTTATAGTCATTTGTGCATTCAATTATAGTTATCTATATATTCAGTTATGATCATATGTACATTACACGTGATTGTCATCTAATCAGTGTTGGTGATATGCATAAGTACTACTTACTTATCTAATAGGGTTTAAGGCACAATCAGTTTTGGCTACTTGTATATTTAGTTATGGTCATATATATATATTTAGTTATGGTGATTTATGTATTCAGTTATGATCACATGTACATTACACGTGATTGTCATCTAATCAATGTTGATAATGAGCATAATTAGTATTTACTTATTTGATATGATTTAGGGTTATATGGTCTAAGACACAATCAATTTTAGTCATCAATATATTTAGTTATGATTATATGTACATTCAGTTATGACCTTATATAATTTATATATTATATATTATATATTGTTTTATTTTATATATTATATAGAATTTATATATAAAATATATAATTTTAGTTTTTAAAAAATAATTTGAGATTTAATAGAAAATATTTTTATTTTTATTATTTTTTAATAATGATTCAAAATTTAATATAAAATATTTTTTTAATTTTTATTATTGTTCTATTATATATTATATGTATTGTATGTATAATTTTTATATATATATATATATATATTATTTTTAATTTTTTATAGGATTTATATAAATATTTTTCATTTTTATTATTTTATATATAGTAATTTAAAATTTAATATAAAATATATTTTTATTTTTTATTATTTTTAAATAGTAATTTGAGGTTTAATATAAAATATTTTTTAATTTTTATTATTTTTAAATAGTAATTCAAGATTTAATATAGAATATTTTCATATTAAATTATTTTTAGGAAGTAATTTAGGATTTAATATAAAATATGTTTTTATTTTTAATGATAATTCGAGATTTAATATAACATATATTTTTATTATTTTTATTATTTTAAATTATAGTTTAAGATTTAATGTAAAATATTTTTAATTTTTTATTATTTATAAATACTAGTTTATATATATATATATATATATATATATATATTAATGGGGAGGGAACCAACCCTCCGGTCATCAACATTGAAGAGGAAAAAAATGAAAGAAGAGGTAAAAAGGTTAATACAAGCTTTTTATAAATAATTCTAATAATATAATTTTTTTAAAAAAAGTAATTATCTTGCTTTTATTTTTTTAATAACTTAAACTTCATTTCATTTTTTTTAATTTTTTCCTTATTTTTTAGGTCAAGTAAAAATACATAACATATAATATATTAAAATAATAAATATAATAAATATAATAAATATATGATATTAATTATATTTAAACATGGTGTCATACTTCTTAAACATATT
>JBBYHM010000010.1:1296872-1312479 GCA_038381775.1 Adansonia rubrostipa | reverse complement strand
TTGGTACCAAATTAACGATTCTTATTTATTCAAAAAAGAGAAAAGAAAAGTATAATAATAAAAGAATCCATTGTCATCTCCTAAACATTCTCTTTTACGAGATTCTGCACGAAGTATATCAAATCAAAATCCACGTCTTTCCATTTTCCATTGACGACGACTATCATGGCGACGGTTGCCATAGATTCTTTTCTCCAGAATCCTAGGCTGCTGTTTCTTCCATATGCTAAGGTGTTGCTAAAACCGTCTCGATCATTGGATTGTCCTCGAAATCCAAAGCTTCTCCTCTCTCGAGGCTCTTGCTTCTGTAGCTTCAAGCGTCGCCGGAAGATTCATTTCGTCAGAGCCAGCTCCACTGATACAGCTCTTATTGACAACTTTGATGCCTTTTGTTCCGATGACGTCTTGTACAAAGATACTTTTCCCGTCAAGCGAATTGAAAAGGTTTTTAATCTTCAGCTTTTTATATTTACAAGTATTCTGAAATGCGTTGCTTCTTGTGTTGCATGTTGTTTATATATGGCTTTGGTTTTGCTTTTGGTTTCTGTTTGGTTACCTGGAAAAAGGAAATCGATTGAATTCAAGTTGATTTCTTTACTCGGATGCTTGGTGGCCGAGAAACTTTCTGGAGGAAAATGTGGATAATTTAAAATTTTTTATGTTAGTCTTGTAAATTTGGTCGATCAATGACGCTTAATTCTATATGCTGTAAGAATTTCAGGGAAAGGTTCTATTTTCAGATCTAACTATTCTGTTATAATATCGGTTTAACTTTGTAAAGGGATTACTTAAAAGTTTGGAATAGAGATCTGGGATCAGGTTACGGTTTGATTAGATGTTTTCTTATTTTGTGTGGTTATTAATTTCTTTGATTTGAAATGTTAGTTGGAGGGCAAAATTTTCATCAGGCTGGATCAATCAAAGGATCGGCACAATTGGCAGCTTACAGTAGGATGTAGTCTTCCAGGAAAGTGGATTCTTCATTGGGGAGTTTCTTACCTTGGTGATAGTGGCAGGTTAGCCGTGATCTTGACTGTTTCTTGGATAAGTTTGTAGGTTACGGGATTGAATATTATTTGTGCATTGAAGGATATTACTTTGCTGTTGGGGACTTTATTTAACCAAAAGAAAAGGATATTTAGAACTTCTGTGTACTAAAAAGAATTCTCTTTCAAATTTTGCAGTGATTGGGATCAACCTCCTAAAGACATGAGACCTCCTGGTTCAATTCCCATTAGAGTATGTATTCGCTTCTAATTTTTGTATAGAAGGCTGCCTTTTCATTATGAACTTAAATGCATGGAGTAAGTGGATTCTTTTCAGGACTATGCTATTGATACTCCCTTGAAGAAACTGTCTAAAGGAGATATGTTTCATGGAGTAAAGATCGATTTTAAACCCAGCAGTGAAATTGCAGCTATACATTTTGTCCTGAAGGTTCGATTTTCCAATATGAAGTGATAGAGAAAATGGTTTTACATTAGATCTGCTAATCATTTAAGACATTAGTCATTCTTATTATTATATTATCTTGCTTTTTCTTCTCTCTGATTTGTGGGATAAAATGTTGCTGCAGGATGAAGAAACTGGAGCCTGTTACCAGCACAGAGGTAGGGACTTTAAGGTGCTTCTTATGGATTACCTTGAGGGTGATGGCAACATGGTTGGAGCAAAAAGAGGGTTTTCTGTATGGCCAGGTTGCTGAAAGCGTTATATTCCAACTTTTGCATGACTTTCAGCTTTTACTAGAAATCAGTTTCTGCTATTAATTAGATTCATTGAGGATAACTTTTTTTTCTTTTAATACCAAATTCTGGGGTGATAATGCATGCTGTTCAGTGGTCACCCGGATACAGTATATATTATAGATTATGAAATTCAATGGTTCTTTTACTGATTATTAACTTTTGTTATAAAGGGACAATTCCGTAATTTATTGAAAAAGATGGAGATGGATAGGATTAACATCACTAAAATCACTTCATTGTTATCTACCTTGTGTTCTGTGCCATCTCTGCCTTGTGCAATCACGACTTATGGTTAGTGTCTCAGAGGTTGAGTTCTGGTTTCTTCTCTAAAATCTCCTAGGTGCAGTTGGAAGTCAATATAGAGGATAAGTCAAGTGGCGTACTTGCAGATAAGTTATAGTATCCCATCTGGGCCTAGTTTATGGGATGTGGGTCAGGGTGGGAATTTGGAACACAATGGACTAGTTTCCACCATACTTTCCTATTCTCTCTGTTCTTTGTTCAGTGATATACTGACACATTTCTTTGGCTTCTCCTGATCCTAGATGCTCTGCGGCAGTTCTCTAACGTGCTACTTAAAGCTGAAGCATCAAATTCAAATAATAACAGCAACAATGAGTCCAAGAACTCTAAAAATGAGAATAGTCGCCTTAAAGGGTTCTATAAGGAGCAGCCCATTGTAAAAGAAGTGTCTATTGGTAACTTAGTAAGTGTTGCTGTTAGGAAGTCTCCTGAAACAGCAAAAATTGTTCTGTATTTGGAAACTGATATACCTGGAGATGTTGTAGTTCACTGGGGTGTTTGCAGAGATGATGCTAAAAGATGGGAAATTCCTGCTCCCCCATATCCACCTGAAACAACTGTATTCAAGAACAAGGCTTTACGCAGTTTATTGCAGGTGCGAATTGTAGTTGTAATTTCTCAGTGGGAACTTAAATTTAGACTAAGTTCTTACTACACATAACTAGTGCTCTTCTTGCTAAAAATATGTGAACTAAGCTTGTGCATTCTTATTTACCTGTCAGCAAATAGTTTTCAATAGTTCCATGCAGTTGCTTTGTTTTCCTTTGTTACATCTTTTGATAAAACAAAGAATATAATTCTTTTTAGTTTAGTAGCTTGTAAGTTCAAATAATAGCAAGTTCTTTGGCTGAAATAAATTGATTTTCTGATGCACTCAGATGATTTTGAAATGAATTTATAGTCTATGATTAACAGTAATTAATCTTTCGGTGCATTGAAATTAAATTTGTCCATGGAGCAGGGAGATTGGATATTGAGTTTACAAACATGCTAGTTATCAAGGATGAGTGTTTAAGGCACTAATTTGCTGTGACCATGTTCTAGGGTTTTTGACTAACTTTTTTTTTTTTAAATAATCTTCTTCATTGGATACTTTTATCTGGATGTCTAAGATCAGTTTTATTCTTTTATTCTTTCTCCTTTCTCCTTTTTTTACTGTATCTGGATTTAGAAATTTTATTTTATTGTTCATTTATTTTTCTTACATCAAATTCCTTTATTTGCAGCCAAAAGCTAAAGGAAACGGATCAAGAGTGTTATTCACTTTAGGCGAAGAACATTTTGGATTTCTTTTTGTCCTCAAGCTGAACGATAACACTTGGTTGAAATTTAAAGAACATGACTTTTATATTCCCCTCTCTGGTGCAATTAGTCTTCTTGCTCAACATGGTCAATCTGATAATACAAGTGAAGAAAATTCTAGTAAAGCATATACCGATGGTATCATCAATGAGATAAAGAACTTGGTTAGAGGCCTTAACTCTAAGAAGAGGCAAAAGACCAAAACAAAGGAAGGACAAGAAAGCATTCTTCAAGAAATTGAACGGCTAGCTGCTGAAGCTTATAGCATCTTCCTGAGCTCCATTCCAACTTTTTCAGAGGAAGCTGTTTTGGAAACTGAGGCACCAAAGCCCGCTGTTAAAATATCCTCTGGAACAGGCACAGGTTTTGAAATATTGTGCCAAGGTTTCAACTGGGAATCTCATAAATCTGGACGATGGTATATGGAACTCAAAGAAAAAGCTTTGGAATTATCTTCACTTGGGTTTTCTGTGATTTGGTTACCACCACCAACAGAGTCTGTGTCGCCTGAAGGGTACATGCCAAGGGACTTGTATAATTTAAATTCCAGGTACATATCAGTACATATTACAAACTTTTATTTACATAACGAATCTTTCAGGGTCTACCATTGGGTGCTTGGGCTAGGTTATAGAAGCTGAAACTTGCAAAGATGAACTTCCAAATTCTTTAGCATAATAAATCATCCTTTTTTTTAAAAAAATTATAATTCGGAATCTTTGTTCAGGAAAAAAGATGAACTATATATATATATATATATATATATATATATATTTAGTATGCTCATCAATGTTGGTTTCAAGTATCAGATTGGACCTTCTCTTCTATATTTTGTTGTTTACTTAAATTTGACTGTCTGTTTTTGTAAAATGAGACTTCAATTACTCTTATTAGTCTAAATGATAGCTTGCAAATTCCTCCTGGACATCCAGAGATGTAGAAGTTGATAGTTATTTCTTGTGTCCGGAAGAAATCATGTGCTACATGCTCCTCAAAGGGCCTGAGGCAAACCATTGTGTGAATTTTCTTGATTTATCAGATATGGAACTATTGATGAGCTGAAGGAACTTGTAAAGAGCCTCCATGAAGTTGGCTTGAAAGTTCTTGGTGATGTTGTATTGAATCACCGTTGTGCACACTTTCAAAATCAGAATGGTGTATGGAATATATTTGGTGGTCGCTTAAATTGGGATGATCGTGCAGTGGTTGGAGATGATCCTCATTTCCAGGTATTGGTTTTTTCTGTGATTCTCTAAGCTTAAGAAACATAGGTAATTCTCAGAGTTGCTTGGATAGCACATTTCAAAATCCTTAGTTGTCTTACAACTAAGTTGTTGCACAAGAGTTAGGTTATGTTTTTCTTGTGGGAAATGTTATAATTGTTCATGTCACTATGTTTCTTTGTATTATTATGCAACATGGTATTAATATACAAATCGCAGATTTTGGTGAAAAAGGATGTTCCCAATGTATAAAGAACTTGTGCAGTTCAACTTTAGGCGAGTAAAATTTTAGGACACTACGTAACCAGACATCTGCATTATTTGGTATTACCTGGATTTTTTTCTTGCAGCAAGACAAGATAGCAATTGTAACCATGTCTGGCTGCACCATTGCTGAACTTGACTAGGAGCAATGTTGATGGTGTTAACTTTGTCGAATGAATAAATTTACTTTATGATTTACTATCTTGCTTTATATTTTATGTGTGCTAAGATATATTTGTTGAAATTTGATTCTGAGTTTCTTGCACTCAACAGAATTATCTGGATGGAAAAAATGCTGTTTAAATGTTACATAATTGTTTGCTTAGGATGCATAATTCTGAACTTGTTGGTTCAGCTAGAGTGTTGGTAGCTGAGCAGCTGGATCCTATAATATAATTTTGGCTGTGATAGGCCAAACTTTGTTCAACTTGCTTCATTCATGTTTTTATGCATGTTCTATGGTTTTCAATTTAGACCTGAAAAATATTGCTTATTTTATGCTTAATATGGTGCTATCTTTTGATTGAACTTTATGCATCTGTAATATTGATGTTCTAGAAGGTATGAACTTGTTTCTTTCGTACAGGGGCAGGGCAACAAAAGTAGCGGAGATAATTTCCATGCTGCTCCAAACATTGATCATTCGCAAGAGTTTGTGAGGGAGGATATCAAAGAATGGCTTGTCTGGCTGAGGTTGAAACTCGAATTTCATTTCCTTCCAATATCTAACATGCATTAAAGGATTACAAAAGCATGTATTTTCTTAGTGTGTGATCATGCTTTTGCCTTTTTTCTGCTCCTATCAAAAGTTCTGTGATGGACACGAACATATATATGCCTGCTGAATATTTGTTTTGACACTATTGCCAAAGTTACCTTGTGTCAAAATCTTACTTTACCCCTCTAAATTGAGAATAGAAAATGTACGATATGGGCATCATGAAATATTTAGATATTACAAAGGTTCAACAAAAAAAAAAAAAAAGACTATTTTGTAAATTAATTGGATTAACAAAGGTTCGACCAAAAAAGACCATTTGTAAATAAATTGGATTGTTTCTGCGCCTTTTATAGTAACCATCGCTTGTACTGGTTTTTGATATAATTTGTGTGCTGGCAAGAGGATGATTACATAAATGAACCAGAAACACAGTTGCAATTGTAGTTTATAGTAATTAGTATTTATCCTATGTCTCTAATTGAAATACTTGGCTCAACAGAAAAAGGGTGTGCTCGTGGTAAGTTTTCATTTTGTAGACAAACAAGGTGTAACATAGTGGTTCAAGTTTCAGCCTAATCCTTGAAATTTGAAATTTCTACCTTTGTGCTGGTTATATAGCCTAGTTTTACAAAAGGTTTTGTGAAAATTTAACAATATCTTATTCCGTTGATGGAGTCTCTTGGCATTGCTATTCAATAGTTTTCATGCATCAAAAGACATTCCATTCAGATATTTGATTGTTTCAATTGCTTAAACTTATTTGTGGTTGTAAGTCCCCTATTTTATGCTGCAACTATTTCATAACTTCTGTTCTCTTCGGTTTTTTTTTTTTTTTTTTAACTTTCTCACTATTGGATTGGTGGTAACTTTTATTCCAAGGAAGCTGAACTGAATATAGTGTTAATAGTCCGGAATCAGTGAACGAGTTATCTTTTGTTTCTTTCAAGCATATTTCTTACCTCATCATGTTCTGATCTGCTTTGCCTGTGTGCTTCTACGTGATAGGGGAGATTTACTTACTGTTTTTTCATATACATACTTCAACTGCATTAGTTTGTTGATGTAATAGTTTGCTGGAATTTTTGTGACATGTAGAGAAGAAATTGGTTATGATGGATGGAGGCTGGATTTTGCCAGAGGATTTTGGGGTGGTTATGTCAGGGAATACTTGGATGCAAGTGAACCTTACTTTGCTGTGGGTGAGTATTGGGATTCTCTCAGTTACAAATATGGTGAAATGGACCACAATCAAGATGCCCATAGACAGAGAATTATTGACTGGATCAATGCTACTAATGGAACTGCTGGTGCATTTGATGTCACAACCAAGGGAGTTCTTCATTCAGTAAGCAGTCTTTCAAATTTCTTCTGTTAAGTGTTTTTGTAAACACAATTTTATATAATTTTATTTGGGAAAAATACAACCTTGTTCGAATGGGTTGTCGCCCTCACTCTGCCCACAAATTGAGAACCACTATTTGGTGTTTCTGGGTATATTTCACGTAGCTTTATGGCATTCATCATATTTGCATCATTTAAATATTTAAGAGGTTGAAAAACTCAGATAGAAACGATTTTTCGGAACTGGACCTTTGCTCTTGGTTCTTTGTACTTGGCAATTATTTCTTTCCATTTCTTTTATTAAGTAGCAAGGCAAAGGATATATTAACGGATAATTATTTCACTTAGGCTCTGGAAAGATGTGAATATTGGAGATTATCGGATCAGAAAGGGAAGCCTCCTGGAGTTGTTGGATGGTGGCCATCTCGTGCTGTTACCTTTATAGAGAATCATGACACTGGTTCTACCCAGGTTTTAATCTCACTTGAATCTTTCATTCTTCCACTTTTTCATTTTTTTTTATCTAAACTAAAGTAAACTAAAGAAACTATAATGCATCCAAATAAAGTGTTTGTTCTAATAGGACTTTCACTGAAACCGAGGCTTGATGAAATTGTTGGAGTTCTGGCTTCCTTTTTTTATTTTTTTTTCCCCTCTTTCTCATCTATGAGAATTAATTTTCTTCTTTAGGTTTCAGGTACATGTAGGTTTCAGTTAAAATTTACTAAATTCCAACATTTTATAGAAGAGAGTAGTGTTCACATATATAAACATGTTTCGGAAGATAGTCCTAGAAATTTGTTGGTAGATGGTCCTAAATGATTCTTATTTTTTAATCTCCATTACAAGTATTTTATTTAATGCTCTAAGCAGGTTATTATTATTTCTTTCGGATTTGAAGTTAACTTTTCGTATTAAGTCAGGCTTAAAAAGTATTATAGCTTAATAGATAATTCTGAATATATGACGCCATATATATCACTGCAATTTATCTTTGAAGAAGAAAAACAGTAAAAACTTTAAACTTCAAGGAGAGAAAAGGATTCCTGTTTAGACCTTGCTTAATTCTACTTACACGGTTTATCGATTTTTTTTTTTTTACTTATCCTTTAATCCTTTTTTGCACCACTACTTAAGGGTCATTGGAGGTTTCCTGGTGGAAAGGAAATGCAAGGATATGCTTATATCTTGACTCACCCAGGAACACCGGCTGTGTTCTATGATCACATTTTCTCTCATTATCGATCTGAAATCGCTGCTCTTATCTCTCTCAGAAACAGAAGCAAAATCCATTGCCGGAGTATAGTAAGTGTCAAAAACTTTGCTTCATACGTGTGGACTAAGGTTTATCTGGAAAGCTTTTCCAAATATTCTGTTATTTTATACTTGAAACAAAGGCAATCTGATTAGCATCTACTCCATGAAGAGAAAAGTTTGGGAAGTAAATATTAACATTGTTTATTAGATTCCCTATGTGCGGTATGTCAAAAGCTGGAAACCTTTGCTGGAGTGATCCTGGCGAATCTACCTTGCTTATATGGACTGCTATTAACTATTCAGGAACAAAGTGAAGGAGAATGTATGAATCTAATTGATTTCTTTTCTAATGTATCTCCACCATAAATACGCTAGCTGACTGCTCTTCATTTGCCCTTCTAGAAAGTTTTTTTTTTTTTTCCTTTTTTCCCCCTTTTCTTGGCCAGATCTAGAAAGGGTTTAGGCAGTTGTTTTTGTTGGCAAATCACCAGCCAGGTTAAATAATGACAAGCTGATTTTGAGAAAGTTAAAGTTTGACCTCATATTATGAATTGTATATCATAGGTTAAAATTGTCAAGGCAGAGAGGGATGTCTATGCAGCCATCATTGATGACAAAGTTGCAATGAAGATTGGACCAGGTAACTATGAGCTTCCAAGTGGTCCCCGAAGATGGTCCTCAGTTATTGGGGGGAGTGATTACAAGGTCTGGGAAACATCTTAACGTAAACCATGAGCGTTATTTATTTTGCCTAGTGTATATACCCTAACTGTCCACCATGAAGGTTTAACCTTATCTTAAATCACGTTGAAGATAGTAGAAAAAGTATATTGTACTTGTTCTGTATAGCGGGGAGGCTGTAGGCACTCACCGATGTTCATGCCATTGTTAGACAATTTTTTTTTCTTGGATATACATGAGGTAATCGACAAAGGGCAGGGCTAAGCCAGGTGATTATTGGAGCCAGTTAGCTACTGTCGAAGGAGATGAACACTTATACACTATAGTTTATGTATTAATGCCTTAAGAGTCTTGAGACTAATATTGGAAAGGGCAATTTCTTGCCTTCTGCAGGTCTGTAATATTTTGCAAGAAATCATTTTCTGGCAAATACGATGTATTGTTATTATTTTATTATCAAATAAAATACTCTTTATTCCTTACCAAATTCTCGTTGCATTTTGTTCCTCCAATATTGTCTTTTAATAGCTTGATTTCTATATCTAATTCAACCCTCATTTTTTGGCTGCTCCTTTTCCGAGCAAGTTTGGGGTAAGTTGTTGCAGTGTTCTGGAATTGCTTGTCTTCTTTTTGGGCAAGATAATGAATACCAGACCATCTAATTTTCGGCTGCTTCTTTTCTGAGAAAGTTCAAGGTTAAGGTGTTGCAGTGTTCCGGAATTGCTAGGACGGAGGTGGATCGGGATGGTGAATTTGATTGTATTCAACACCTCAAGGGTAAGTCTCTTCATGTTACTATCCTTAAATTAGTTCGGAGTGCATATATTTACTCCATCTGGCTTTGGTCTGCAAAATTGCTCTGATTCTTCATTTTTCTTAAAGCAATCACATCCGATGCATATCCAGACATGGGTATAAAGATATAATTATCTTAGAACCCTCGAAATACATGAAAGACTTATAAAAATTGAACTTATCTTTGTCTGACACTCATAACCTAGCTGGTCTGAGCCAAATAGCAAGAAATATAACAAGAAAGGAAGCTTAGCAGATAAAATTTCATTGGTACTTCTTGATTCTGTGCATTTTAGACCGAGTGGCACTCAACTTGATATTGCCATGAATCTTTTCCTTTGTACAAATTGGAAAATTTTGTAATTTACCGCACGGTTAACTTAGTTTTACGTTTGTTTTTTTTTTTTTCTTTTTGTGTGTATATATTTGTACAATTTTGTATTTGATAGCAGATTTTTCTCTTTGATATCAGATTTTTCTTCTTTATTTCTTGGATAAATAAGTATCATTGTCTGTGAGAAAACTAACTTATTGTTGTATTAATTTGGTTAAACAAAAAAATAAGAACTAATTTGGTTTAACAAAGGTTGAAAAAAATTATCAATGAGCAAATGATGAAAATATGCAAAGCAGTTACATCGATCAGTGTATCTTTTTGTGAAGTGCAGAATCGTTAAAAAATAGCAACATATTTTCTTACAAAGAGGTCACTGCCTCGAGGATAGGAGAAAGAGTTATCGACGTCGGAATTTTGCCTCGAGGATAGAGAAAGATTTGCTGTCGCAATTTAAATTTTGAACTTCTTAAATATCATTTTGTTTTTTTAAAAAATAATTTTATAAACTATCTCGATTAAGCATCTTTTCGTTACGTGAACCTTTAAATTAATATAAATATTTATTTCCATCTAAATACATTTAAATTAGACTCTTCAAATCAAAATTATTAATTATTGATTTTATCTTAAATTAATAAAAAGAGCTAAACTTATATTGTTGTTTAGCGATTTATTGGATCCAGCTATTATTATTTACGGACACTTGAGATCAATAAACTCATTGGAAATATTGAGTCAAAATCATGGAAAATTAAGGAAAATCAAATTGATTATCTAGCTTTCTTGACATAACTTTTCTTCCCATATATTTCAATTCTACTTTATACCTTCGTGATTGCTTTCAATGTATTTCAATTAATCATTATCTTTAGAAAGATAAAATTGCTGTAAAATTTTTTTTAAATATGTATATATGTATATTATTGTTTTCGTATAAATAATCTCAAAACTTTTTTGTTTTTTCTTATAAAAAAATTCAACATGATTTTTCTTAATTTTCGTTAGTGTTTTATAAGTAGACTTGTCCTAACTGGTTATGAAAAATTCTTCTTTTACGAAGCTTGATGCTTTCACTTGACGAGATTTATTACGAAAATTAAATTAATAAAAGATTTGTGAATTTATGAATCATTAAATTATATACATTTTACGAGATTTTTATTTATTTATTAGTATACTGCTTACATATATATTATATATTAAAAATTTTCATAGAATTCTTTAAATGAAGATAAAAAATATATATATGTATATAATTTTAATCGTTTCCATCAAAATTAAAAGTCAAGATCCGTTGTGTCGATGCATCCCATGACAGCCAGATATATTGAATCTCCTTGGTTGGACATAGAGAGAGAGAGAGAGAGCGAGGCATGCGGGCAAATTATTTACCTCAAAATTCCAGTAAACTCCCTTGAAAGTTTACGAGAATTTGAAATGTTAGCGGTTCCCCTTCTTTTCCGCCTCAGGGAAAATTCTTACTCACTTAGCACCATGATTTCCTTTCCCTGTCTTGATTTAGGACTTCTCTTGTTCCATTTAAACAATCCCCTTGCAATGTTTTTTTCTCATTCATCTTCCAAACAGGCCATTTTCTTTAAGTTCAACCTGTTAGCCAAGGTTGTTTCTGGTCTTGGTCTTGTCGGCAATCAACAAAATTGTTTGCATGACCCTGGCCTGAAGCCTTTTTTTTTTCCCTTTGTTTTCATTTGAACTATCAAAGCCATTCAAAGCCCGAAAGCAAAAGGCGCTAATAAACATGGCTGCCAGTAATGGAAGTTTTAGCTTAACTTTCTTGTTCTTATCCTTTTTTGTTATAATTCCAACCCTGCAAGCTCACATTGCTGAATATGATGATTACTGGAAGCAACGTGAATTGGAAGCTAAAGAAAATACGGTTAAAGCATATAACCCCAATCCTGAAGAAGTCACCCGTCATTTCAACCACCATGTTGCCAGGTATAAAAGTCGACAAAGAGTGCCATTTTTCAAACAATGTTTTTTTTTTTTTTTTTGAGATTGTTTTGTTTAATTAACATGGATTACGTTTTTTTGTCTTGCCTGAAGGACCTTGATGGGGTTTAATAGTACCAGACGGGAGTTGAGGGGAAATGGGAAGGACGGTCCCTGTCAGGCAACCAACCCCATCGATCAATGCTGGCGTTGTAATCCTAACTGGATGAGAAACAGGAGGAGGCTGGCCGATTGCGCCCTTGGATTTGGCCGTGGTACCACTGGTGGAAAGAAAGGAAGGTTTTACGTGGTGACAGACCCTTCAGATGATGATTTGAGTAATCCTAAACCAGGGACTCTACGCCATGCCGTGATCCAAAACCGGCCACTTTGGATCGTCTTCAAAGGGAGTATGATCATCAAGCTCAGCCAGGAGCTCATTATGACAAGCAACAAAACCATCGATGCTAGGGGAGCCAACGTGCATGTGGCTTATGGAGCTGGTATTACTCTTCAGTTTGTAAAGAACGTCATTATCCATGGCCTCCATATTCATGACATTGTTCCGGCGGATGGTGGCATGATCAGGGATTCTGAGAACCACATTGGTTTCAGGACAAGGAGCGACGGCGATGGTGTTTCTCTTTTTGGAGCAACCAACATTTGGCTCGACCATCTTTCCATGTATAATTGCTATGATGGTATCATTGATGCCATTCAGGGTTCAACTGCCGTCACAATCTCAAATTGCCATTTCACTGACCACAATGAGGTAATCAAAAGTTTGTCATTAAAAATCCCAGAAAATTTTTTTAAAAAAAGAGTTTTTTACTATTGACTCCAGGGGAAAAAAAAAACGAAAAAGTTGAACAAAATCGTGTGATGCAGGTGATGTTGTTTGGGGCAAGTGACAGCTACTCCGAGGATCAGAAAATGCAAATCACTATTGCTTTCACCCACTTTGGTAAAGGATTGATTCAAAGGATGCCAAGGTGCCGATGGGGGTTTATCCATGTGGTCAACAATGATTACACTCATTGGCTTATGTATGCCATCGGAGGTAGCAGCCACCCTACCATCATCAGCCAGGGTAACCGATTTGTTGCTCCAGCGAACCTGGCAGCTAAGGAGGTAGATAAGCCAGTCACATTTTCAATTAGTTAATAATAAATAAAATGATCCCATCTATTCTTTTTCTTGCTAAGCTAATGTTCATATCTGGTAAACTATTGGTGAAGGTGACCAAGAGGGACTATGCACCAGTGGAAGTATGGAAGACTTGGGATTGGGTATCAGAGGGTGATCTCATGATGAACGGTGCCTTTTTCAGTCAATCTGGAGACCCAAATGCCGGCAAGAAATATGGAGGCGACTTAATGATGTCTGCTAAGCCTGCTGAAATGGTGTCCATACTCACAGCATATTCAGGATCACTCGATTGCTTCCGGGGCATGCCTTGCTGAAAAACTTAAATTCATGCATGCCTCCCTACGCTCAATCTCACTGTACTGCAGGAAACAAAGGAAGTGGAACTAGTAAATGGGAATTGACATTGTTCTTGTAATTCCATTAAACCTTTCTTCCTAGTATAATTCAGTTTGATTAGGGGAAAAGGGAAGATGTAAGGGAAAATTTCGAAATGGGGGCCTTGTTGCAAGGGAAAATGGAAGAAAATTTCAGGATTATATAAGTTTCTGTTGCTGCTGTAGGATGAAGGAAGAAATGAAGGAATTTTTGTTTTTGTTTTTGTTTTTTGTTTTTCCTCCCCAGTAAATTATTATCAGCTTTTTGCATCTCAAAGATACTCTCTCTTATACATATTGAACACTAGCCCTATTAAAATAAAGAGAACCAAAAAAAATATTGTTATTGTTGATGCAACAACTTGATTAACACGTAGAAGACAGATGGATGCTTGGTTAATAGATTTGCAAGACATAAAAGTTAGAGGACGTCCGAGTGGATATTTCGAAACACGCTCTGATGCTTAAGTTAGTAAAAATCGAAGAGAGGAAGAGCTGAATTATGCAGGTTGTCTATGACTTATTTTCAAGTAGATCATTGCACCTATTTATAGTAATTGCGTAGCATTCTTCATTATCTAGGTCTCTACGGTGGTAGAGTTTGCTAGTATGTGAACTCCTTATATGAAGATAAAGATTCAATATACCTGAGGTATTATCATAAGAAATTATCATCTCTTATCTAATAGATATAACAGTTATATAGTTGAAGTCTTTGCATCATAAAAATATTGATAATTAGGAGAGAATATTATAGATTCTCTTTTTATTTTACATAAAAATCGCCCTCGACCTCAAGAGCTCCGTGATGGAATAGAACTGTATATTTCGTTCGTTGATTCAAATAAAAAAGACAGGTTAGACTCTCAATTGGAACCTGAAAAAGTAAAACAAAAGAAGCTGCAGATGATTAATAATATGTATTTTTGTTTTGCTTGACGAAAAATCCTAAGCACAATCAGACATTTTTCCTGTTCGATATAAGTTATCCCAGGTGAAAAAAAACTTGCACTTTCTTCAAGAAAGTAAAGCCAAATTTCGTATTGTCAGAGGAAGTTTGTCGGCTTAGCTCCCCTACAAAAAGCCTAATTCTCCCATTGTAATCTTCCTCTTTGTCTATCTGCAATTTGCAACTGCAAATAACAGTTCAATTCTCTGCATAATACTTACTATATATATTTGAATACTTGAGAGAGCGGTTGGATATCGGAGGCGGAAAGAACTGAAACCTGCAAAATTGTAACCGTAACATTGCGTTGCAAGTCTCCTGTTTAAATCACTGCTAGCAATCAACACGGTTCCCTTGTGTAAAAATGAGTGGGAGAGAGCATATAGAAGACCTGGTACTTAATCACCATCTAGTTTTCAGCATCATTAACATGGTAAAAACTCTATCCGATTCAGGAAATGATTTAAAAAGGTATTAAATAAATATGTTAAAGTCGTCTGCAACCTTGAAAATACCGACGAACATGGTCGGGTCAATTCTGATGACACTAGAAATCTGTTATATGGAAAAGGGATTCTTGTCCCACCCCGTAGTTCTTGCTTGGCTGGATATAGTGGAGTTAAGACATTTCATTTTGTCTTGGCTGATATTGTTAGCATCGACCAAGTTTTGTCCTAATGGATATCAGACAATTTTCAACAGCAAAGAAACGGAATAGGTAAAAAAGACCAATTTGTGGCACACCTATAAATCTAAACACTAGTTTTGCAGTTTCTCTTCGTCCAGCAGCAACCAAAATCCCATTATCTATAACTTCTTGATAGTAAGATCAAAACTATGGAAATGGTTACTGCAGAATCTGAATTAAGCAATGGAAGACCTCGTTTGTGCATGGCAGAAGGTGACACTATCGAGACTAAGTGTATTAAGAGACGCCGAAGAGATCCCTCTAGCGGTGCACTAGGCTACAACAAGCAACAAGTGGAACAGCGGCAACAGCCACAAGGTAATCAACAACCTACTGCTACTACAGTGAAGAGAAGTTCAAGATTCAGGGGCGTCAGCAGGTTTCATAATCCACTTTTCTCATAGTTTTCTTGTTAAATGCTTTCAATATCAAGTCAATATTATTTTCTGTATCAAAAGGATGAGGCTGATTATTTCCCTGCTGCTACAACAGACATCGTTGGACCGGAAGGTTCGAAGCTCA
>JBBYHM010000010.1:1244503-1289478 GCA_038381775.1 Adansonia rubrostipa | reverse complement strand
ATAATAAATATAATAAATATAATAAATATATGATATTAATTATATTTAAACATGGTGTCATACTTCTTAAACATATTATATTCATGATATATCATTTTTAAAAATCACCAATTTATTTAGTTGCTGGATGCTTCCTAATTTGATCCAAATTACTACGGCACGTGATATTGATGGCGAGTTTTTTTTTTTTAATTTATATGGGGGGTTAAGGTTAATGGAATGCCTATTTTCATTATCTTTTTCGATTACAATTAATCAAATCGGACTCTAAAGTCTTTTAGTGACCCAATACCCATAGACCCTAGTCATGATGAGTTCCATTATCAAAGATATATCACATCAATCTAGTTCCTCAATGCTTTTCCTTCTTTCTTTCTTTTTTTTTTTTTTTTTTTCAAATAACTGAAATTAAAAGAATGAGTCGGCTGATAAAATATTAAACTTCAACACTTTATTCATTATAATTTTAAATATAAAATATATTATTTATAATAATATTTGTTAAATATAATTGTTAATAATGTTATTTATTATTTTCAGTAATATATTTAATATACCAAGTAAAATTATTATTATATGCAATAATATTAAAAAATATTTATTAGTAAAATTCACAAGTAAAAAGACAATGGTACATAAGTAATTATTACATGGAGGATAATCTATTGACAGAGGCAATCATGATGGAATTGTGGACGAAAGCCGCACTAAAGGTAAATGATTCTAAAACAATTAAAACGGCAGCGCGTAAGGGGCTGGCCATTGGCCAATCTCCGTTGCCAAAGTAGCCGAATGTGAACCGTCGTTGGGGGGTTGGGACCATGATAAAAGCCCGCTCAGGTGACTGACAAGTGGCCGTCAATATCCAAAACTTGAGACCACAGCAGCACCGTAGTTGCCCGATACTTCCTAATTTGATCCAAATTACTAATGTAGCACGACAGGTGAAATACGGTGGGGGAGCTCATATGGGGAATAAAAGCTAGAGCGGTTCAAGAATTGGATTGAATTATTTTTGAATAATAATAAAAAAAATTACTCATTAAAAATTCCGTTTGATCCGTTTTATACTGAAACTTCTCACGAAACAAGAATAAGGAAACCGTAGACTATAGTCGAATTCTCTCTCTGAATCTTGAATTTGTTTTAGGTAAGCCAGGATCTTTTTTCTCTGAATCTTGAAATTATTTTTTTGCATAATATTTAAAGGATTTGTTGGAATAGGTTATTCAATATTCTACCAACGGGACGGAGATTTTGTTTGAAAGAAAGATCGATTTTTGTTGAGCGTTTTCTGGGTATGTGAATTTATTTAATGTGTTTGTAGAAGGCTGTATATGGTTGTTGATGTTGGAATAATTGGTTTTTGACCAGAAAAATGGGGCAAGCTCTCGGGTGTATTCAAGTGGAGCAGTCAACTGTGGCTATAACAGAAACATTTGGGAAGTTTGATGATGTGCGTGAGCCTGGTTGTCATTGTTTGCCTTGGTGTGTAGGCAAACATGCGGCTGGTATTCTTTCCTTGCGGGTGCAGCAGCTGGATGTTCGATGTGAAACAAAAACCAAGGTCGTTTTTTCCATAATTCATATCCACATGACAATCGAAAACAATGGCAAAAATTTTTTTTAACTTAATTCCTAAGTAGCTGTTATTATGGGATCACAGTATGTTGTGTGCGATATAATGTCAGTAATGGAAGTTTAAATTTCATTCTATGGAAAATATAAAGAAAAAGCTGTAATCAGTTTGATAATGGCATTCAAAACACTGCATTACTTAAGTTATTTTTCCCATCTAAGTTGTACTTTTATTCATTTTCTGAGGGATTGAAACAAAAATCTCTTTTAAGTGGAAAGCATGTGCTTTTCAGTCTAGACCTCCATCAATCATTGCAGCTGATTTGGATATTTTAATGTCTACAGGATAACGTTTTTGTTAATGTGGTTGCTTCGATTCAGTACCGAGCCATAGCAGAAAAGGCTCAAGAGGCTTTCTATAAGCTCAGCAATACAGAAGCGCAGATCCGATCCTATGTCTTTGATGGTGTGTATGCTTTAACTCTTACTTTTGTTTAGAAACTTGAATCATGGCTGTTGTGCTCATCTTCTTCTATGTCTAATATGTGGTCTGTGCTAATTTATAAGTTTATCGTCAATTATTGCAACTGATATAGTTGTCAAAATATGCCTCCTAGTCCTAGATACCATTGCTTTGTTAGGGTGTTGGATGCCTTTATGGTTTGCTTACTGTCAGGGTCACCGTTAGGTTGTTGTTATGGAATCTGGGGTGTGAGTCTCAACTTTCAAATCGTTATCTGGTGTGCTTCTATGGACTCTTCCTTCTGGAAGGAAGTTTGTAATTGTAGAACATAAGTAAAATCTCTTCTAACTTTAGAAGAAATTGCAACCGTCTATTTTACATGTTCTATTTCCCATTATGATATGGATTTGGATGGAAGTGGCTTAACCAGAGCCTACAGGATATCTATGAGATGTTTTGATGGATCTGGAAATTTGAAGCGTTTCTACCACTAACTTTTCCGTTATTATGGGGCATCTGATCTTATATAACCATCTGTGATTATGAAGAATACAGCTGCTGACATTGCAGCTTGTGAAGTATTTCAATAAGGATTTCCTCGCAATTTTTTTAACTTTTGATATTCTCTCTTGAACAGTTTCAGGGTGATCTAAACTTCATTTTATTCCTCTCTTGTTGAGCTTGCGAATCTTTCAAGCATTTCTTCTCTCTCTCTTTTTTTTTCTCCATATGTATATATTATTGTCAGTTTTTTCGGTCTTGAGTATTTTGAATGTTCCAAGAATTACCATGTTCTCTGAAACATATGCAGACTGTGTTTACATTTGATTATGTCAACTCATACTTTGCATTGTCATAATTCAAGTCAATATGTTTCTATATCACAGTTCTGAGGATGAACTAATGTTATATATTTTTATTCAGTTATTAGGGCAAGTGTTCCTAAGTTGGAACTGGATTCAGTATTTGAACAGAAGAATGATATAGCGAAAGCTGTGGAAGGCGAACTTGAAAAAGTATTATTATGTCTATTTTGTTATTTTAAGACTAATCAAGTGTACATGTGCAGACTAAAACATTCCTGTTGTGGATCTTTAGGCCATGTCACATTATGGGTTTGAGATAGTTCAGACTCTTATTGTGGATATTGAACCAGATGAGCATGTGAAGAGGGCCATGAATGAGATAAACGCAGGTATAACATGTGAAACTTTAGGAATTAGAATCTTGAACTTATTTTGCCATTTTATTTGGCTCTCTTGCCCTTAACTTTATTGAAACTTCATCTGTTAGTCGATGTTTGGTGTCTCAGCTAATCTTAAAATCTTTAGAAAGAACTATATGTTCCCCAGATGAAGAAATTACGTCCGAATAGTTAGCTATTTCAACGTAAATTTTCTCCACTGGTCTGATACTGATATATGTTTACTTGTAATAAATAGCTGCTAGATTGAGGGTGGCTGCCAATGAGAAGGCTGAAGCGGAGAAGATATTGCAGATCAAACGAGCAGAAGGAGATGCTGAGTCAAAGTACCTGGCTGGACTTGGTATAGCTCGACAGCGGCAAGCTATCATAGATGGACTTAGGGACAGTGTGTTGGCCTTCTCTGTAAATGTACCGGGGACAACATCTAAGGATGTCATGGACATGGTTCTTGTGACGCAATACTTTGACACAATGAAGGAGATTGGCGCATCATCAAAATCCAACTCGGTTTTCATCCCACATGGGCCAGGTTCTGTAAGAGACATTACTACTCAAATCAGGGATGGTCTTCTTCAGGCCAGGACCTCTGAATAAAATCGTCTTATACAGTAGCAGTTTGGACAAGCCCGCAATCCTGCTTCATCGACCCCTACCAAATAAAACCCTCGCTATCTTGTAATCGAAGTTCGGCCAAATGGTTGATGTCCTTGTTAATAGGTTGAGGTTGAAGGTTAGTATCTCTTTTCTAAATCTTTACACTTTATAGCATGTATTAAAATCGAAGAGACCCTTGTAGCATATGCTTGTTGACAAATTGGATGTTGAACTTTGTTATTGCACCTAAAGAAGATGTGAAAGTTTCTTTATTGTATATAAAAAGTTTTAGTGGTTTTGTTTGCTGCTGCCTTTTGCAAATGTTTTAATTTAATTTATTCGAGTTTTCTTCTTTGTTTTTTCTTTTTATGGACGTTTTTTTGGTTCTTCTTGCCTTTAGTAAATACTGATACAAATTGGGTTAAACACAATTTGATTAACCAAAGAGCGAAGTTTTTACAATCTCTCGGAAATTCAACAAAAGAAATTTGCTAATTTCATGTTTGCCGATCACAATTATTTTTACAATCCATGAAAGAACATCATTTGTCTCTAATTCCCCACCACTCAAACCTGCCTTCATTCAAGACAACAAATAACAGCTTTCCCTATGGCTTGAGTGCCAAAGCCAACCCAACTTTAGCACTCTTTTCAATTGCTCTGGTGTCCACCTCTCCAGAGATAGTGAAGAGAGACTTGGGGCGCCACTCATGCTGGATCAGAGCACTTGCTCTCCCATAGTTGTTCACTCGAGCCTTCACTGTGGTCAATGGGTCAAGAGCGTGCTGCGTACCAATTGTGAGAGTGTTCTCGTTACTCGAAAAGCTATGCGTCAGCTCCGCACCAACTGCTGTGTTTGTCAGTGGGCTAACAGTGTGATAGTAGGACGCATTAAGAGTGTCACCTTTATCATTCCTATAGTTATCAGCAAAAATAACCTAATCAAAACCAGAAGCACAAGAAGTAGAATAATGGGATACATGCACAAGTGACGATAACCGCTTAGGCAGATATTTCAGGTAACTTTCATGCTTCCGAGCCAATAGTTTAACTAATGAATGATCAGACTGATATATAGCAATACAATAGAAGTTCCATATCTTAAAATATGGAAATATGAGCGCATATGAAAATAATATAAATCTAAAACTTTGTTAACCCCAACTCTGGAGAGAACTACTTACAATGTCAGGGAAGCAATGAGGTCGGAATGGGTGAAATTCAACCCAGCATTCACTTTGGTAAGGTTCCCAGTGGCAGTGTCAAATGAGAGATCAGTCCCAAGAGATACACAATTGTTTCCAACCACACCAGAGAAGTTAACAAGGGGATTTGCAGTCAATCCAATGCTAGTGCTTATGCCAGCATAGTCATGCTGGTATTGCAGTTCCACCTATTACAGCAACAATAAAGACCTCAGAAGGGAAGGGCAAACATAGGTACAACTCTTAAATGAAGATGGTAAAAATATTGGTATTAGCATCAAAATACTTAATGACAGGAGTAAGGGAGTCTTCGTTACCTTGCCAGACCTTTGATCAGGGACAACAAAACTAAAGATCGTCTTCAATCCCGGTGCAGGTTCATCAACAGTAACAGTGGTAAAAAGCTACAAAATAAAACCGAAAAAAATAATAATAAAACGAGATAATATTTAAGCCAAGACTGATTTCACCATGTAAATAATTAACAATCAAAAGGGCTCACGGCCACACCCATTAATCGGCAATAAGACTGAAGTTTGCACAACAGCACTAGACAAAAACATTCCCAGACTTTGTATTCATCATAACAAGATGGCATGCAACAACACGACCTTTGAAATATAAAGGTTTTTCAAATTGTGAAAGAAAGTTACAGCTTACGTTAGACTTGGTGTCGACCTTCACATTGGTAGTGATGTTCTTGTTCTTCAGCTCAGTGCTTACATCAGCCAAAAGCAATTCACCTTTCTTAATCCCAGTCGATGTGATTGCCTGACAACATATATCCAATTAAAAGAATCAGAATATCAACTAGAGAAGAAGGTAGCAAATGAGAAAGGAAAAAATAAGAAAAAGCATAAATCTCCAGATCAATGATAAGATCAGACAAATAAAATGCTCATGCACACACATCCAACAAAGAAATACCCAAAGAAATCATGAAACTTTAAAACAAGGCAAAAGCATAAAGATTTTATACATAAACGTAACAACTAAGTACCACACACAGTTTATACAAAAAAACTGGAAATTCTACAAGCATAAATAGATTATCAATCAAAATAAACGAAAAGGAACAAATATATATTGAAAAAGTTATGATCATTTATACAAGAGAAAACAAATAAAAATAATCGAAATGAACAGCAGAGGTTTCACCAAATCAACTGAAAAGGAAATAACATTCAAATATTCAAAAATTAAAAAGAAATACTCACGACTCCATTGGAAGTGTAAGTAGTGACAGTGAACTTGTGGTCGGCCTGGTAATCCTTGTAAAGAAGATCTGAATTCAAAAACTAAAAATTACTAGCAAAAAGTAGTTACAATGAAAAGAAGGGAAATAAACCAGAAATGAGAAACCTTCACCTCTAGCCTTTTTGCCGATATCGGAGTAAAGACCAGGGCCTTTTCCCATGCTTCTTTTTTCTGAGAAAATGGAGAGCAAAATGAGAGAAATGACGGCTGGTTTCAGGTTTTCTGGCGTTTGGCTGTTTGCGACAGACGAGGAAGGAAAAAAAAAGTATAAATTAATAAAATAAAAAACCCTAATTAATAAATATTTGGTGTTTATGGACCGTTGATCTTGCGTTGCGAAAAATATTCGTTGTTGTTGACCGTTGATATCAGCCGCAGGGGGTTGTCGTGGCGGCCTCGGGTTTTCTGGTATCAAGATTGGGCTTATTCTATTCTCCCGTTTTTTGAATGGGTTCTGCTAAGGCCTTGTTTGCCTTCATAAGTTTAAAAAAATTGGGTCAAATGAGGTTTTGCCAAACGGAAATTTTCTGTAGCCCAAGCCTACAAGCTTGTTGAAGCTTTAGTCTAAGTAAAGTTTTGGGTTGGACTTGACTGTTAAATGCCAGTTAATTAGACTTATAATATTTCAAATGATTATATTTATTAAAATTTATATAAATATAAATTAAATTGATTATGATTATGATATTTTAAAATATACGAAAATGAGAGGCCAACAAGAATTGTTGCATCTGCAGTTAGCTAACATCCAAGTGGAAGACATATGGAGCTGGACTCGGATTGGAGATGTACCCTTCTACACAATGCTATGGTTTTACGTTATAATGCCTGACTTTAGTGTTGAGAATCAATCTTGGGAGGTCAATTTCTTACATCTTGCCATATCTGTTTAACATTTTGTACATTGCAAGCAAATGATTTCTTGCTTATTGTTCTAAAATATCAAATAAAAATACCATTTGCTACCTTTCCAAATTCTAGTTGCTCTTCGTATTTCCGCTATCCTGTCCTTTTTCTCTATATCTAATTCAAGCTATTTGTTTGGAAATAATCAAATATAGCATGGGAGGAAAGTTGAAAATTTTTTCGATAATCAACACATAATGGAGTAAATGATGAAACGTACGAAGGAGTTCATCAATTCACCTGCTTCATCTTCTGTGAAGTGTAGAATAGGAGAGTTTGTCAAAAATGTATTTCCTCTTGTTCTTTTTATTACTTTACTTCCATTCAAGGTGAACATCTAAATTATGAATTTTCCAACAATTTTAATTGTAACTGAAATAAATGTCTTCCTGGCCATGAAAGACGTATATTTTGCATCAGTTGGTTAGAGAAATAACTAACAAGCCTGAAAATTCACCTCAAAATTTTAGGAAATTCTAACCCTTTATTACCAAAACTTGAAATGCTAGCGGTTCCCCTTCTTTCTTGCTGCAGCAATAACTCGTTGTCTTGTTTTAGTCCCTCTCTTGCTGTATTTAAACAATCCCTGTAATATTTATAACAAATGAAGATTTTCTCTTCCAAAAAGGCCAAGCTTAATTTGTGGTTCAACCTGTTGGCGTAGGTTGTCTCCGGTCTTGGTCCTGTCTGCAATCAACAAATTGTTCGCAGGACTTTGGCCTTGAAATCTGATTTTCCCTTTCTTTTTTTTTCCAGAAAATTGAATCACAAAGCCGAAATCCAAAGCCTGAAGCAATAAGGGCAAAGCATGGCTGCCAACAATAAAAGTTTTAGCTTACTTTTCTTTTTCTTGTCCTTTGTTGTCATAATCCCAACCCTGCAAGCTCATATCGCTGAATATGATGAATACTGGAAGCGACGTGAATTGGAAGCTAAAGAACATTTCGAGAGGGCTTACAACCCCAATCCTGAAGAAGTCACCCTTCATTTCAACCATCATGTTGCCAGGTATAAGACTGTGAATCAATCTAAAAAATTGTTAGTTTTTCAAATAATGAATCTTTTTTTTTTTTGGCTTACTTATTTTTCTCTTGCATGAAGGACCTTGATGGGGTTTAATAGCACAAGACGGGAATTGAGGGGAAGGAAGAGAAATGGTCCCTGCGAGGCTACCAACCCCATCGACCAATGCTGGCGCTGTGATCCAAACTGGGCAAGAAACAGGAAGAGACTCGCTGATTGCGCCCTTGGATTTGGCCGTGGTACTACTGGTGGAAAGAACGGAAGGTTTTACGTGGTTACAGATCCTTCGGATAGTGATATGGTTAATCCTAAACCTGGAACTCTACGTCATGCTGTGATACAAAACCGGCCTCTCTGGATCGTCTTCAAAAGCAGTATGATTATCAAGCTTAACCAGGAGCTCATTATGACAAGCAACAAAACCATCGATGCTAGGGGAGCAAATGTGCATATAGCATATGGGGCAGGTATTACCATCCAGTTCGCGAGGAACGTCATTATCCATGGCCTCCATATTCATGATATTGTTCAGGGCACTGGTGGCCTGATCAGGGATGCTGAAGACCATTTCGGATACAGGACAAGGAGTGATGGCGATGGGGTTTCTCTTTTTGGAGCAACCAATGTTTGGCTCGACCATCTTTCCATGTATAATTGCTACGATGGTCTCATTGATGCCATTCAGGCTTCAACTGCCGTTACCATCTCCAACTGCCATTTCACTGACCACAATGAGGTAATCAAAACTTTTTTATTTTTGATTTTAATTCGCAGAAGCTGAACACTCCTGCGTGACAAATTAAATGCAGGTGATGTTGTTTGGAGCTAGTGACAGTTACTCCGAGGATCAGAAGATGCAGATCACTGTTGCTTTCACCCACTTCGGTAAAGGCTTGGTACAAAGGATGCCAAGGTGCCGATGGGGCTTTATCCATGTGGTTAACAATGACTACACTCATTGGCTCATGTATGCCGTTGGAGGAAGCAGCCACCCTACAATTATCAGCCAGGGTAACCGATTTGTTGCTCCACCAAACGCTGCGGCTAAAGAGGTAGCCAGTCACATTTTCAATTAGTTAATTTTCCTAAATAAGATGATCAACTATTTGTATTCTCTTTGCTAAAGTAACGTTCATGTTTTGGTAAACTATTGGTGAAGGTGACCAAGAGGGACTATGCACCACCAGAAGTATGGAAAAGCTGGAACTGGAGATCAGAGGGTGACTTGATGGTTAATGGGGCCTTTTTCGTTCAATCCGGAGATCCAAACGCCAGCAAGAAATACGCAGGCAACCTCATGATGTCTGCTAAGCCTGCTAATATGGTGTCCCTACTCACAAAACATTCTGGATCACTTGAATGCACTCGTCGCAGGCCTTGTTAAACAATTTTATATGTTTTTCTTATTACAGACGTAACATTTAAATGCCTACTCCGAACTCTCATCACTACACGATATGATCGAAGCGCGGGATAGAAGTGGTTAATGGGAAATTTTCTTATATTCCATTTTCTTTCTTGTATTAAGTTTGCAAGGGGATCATAAATGAAACAACATTTCAAGATTATAAGCTTTCAAATTTCAATATAAGATGCAGGAATTTTGTTTTTTTTTTTTTTCTCCCATACGACGTACACATATCTGTTTTCCCATGTATTAAGTACACATGTACACCCTCTTATACATACTGAGTATACTACCATCATAAATGTAATGCTTATATATATATATATATATTAATAAAAACTTTTAATTAAGATTAAAAGTATTATTTTTCGTATTGAGTTATCCTGTCAACCGAACATGTACATTTGATTTCAATATTGGAAAGTAAATAGAACTCATGATATCTACATTTTATTTTGATGCATGTACTTACAAACATAACTTTAATAATCTCAATAATCCTGAAATCTTAAAGTTTAGATCCCTAATGTCTACTATTCCAGCACAATTACTAAGGATCAAGTTGCTCGCTTGCTTCTTCTACTAATTGAATATCATGCTTTGATGGGGTTAAGTTTTTACTAGGGCATGTCCTTACATTGTGCCCTTTTGCTCGGCATAACCTGCAGGCATATATTCTACTTCCAGTAATTGAAAAGTCTCTCACCCCTATCACTCGAGGACATGTACGACGATTATGACCAGTTTTGCGACAAACCTTGCAACGGTGAGGCCTTCTACCAGAGCTTCTATGATTGCTCAACATCGAAGTTGGACAAGTTCGTCTGTTATGGCCCTTTTCTCCACATAATCGACACTTGAACCGCTTATCTATTGAACTATCTCTAATTTCAGGGCAGTAGTGTCTTCTATGCCCTTCACAGCCACAATTTCTGCAGTAAAATTTGACTCCTGCATCACAAGAAGAAATAAAATAATAACGTCAATAAATTCTTAAAAAGATAGGAGGAAAGAAATCCCATGCTGCAATGGGGCTTCTAGTCTATATAGCAATAAGGTTCATACCCAAGCTCCCCATTATCGCCCTAGTTGATGCAGGCAATAAACTAAACCTAAAGCTAGAGGCAAAAGCAACAGATATTTTTACTAAGCTCTCGAGATAATATGCCAATGGTGATGTCTGCAATGAGCATAACCACTACCAAAAAAAATATATATATATATTGAGGAAATAAGCCTCATCCATAACTGATAAAACAGTAAAAGGTTAAGTTATTTGTACGGCCAGGAAAGAAAATGTATTCTGATTTTGCTAAAATTCGTCAGCAGTAAACTTTTGATGGCAAATGTGAGCAACCTTTCATAGAAATGCTCCGTTTACGTCGGTTCTCTGGATCACTAAAAAAGTCTTTCAAAGCTTCAGAAACTCGCTTCCTTGCTGCAGCTGTTCCTTTGGCTTTCTACAATATGTATAATATTATTAACAAAGCATTAGGTTAGGTACATTTAGTCACTTTGCTTCCAAGAAAAAAGCACAAAGTGAAAGTTGCAAACACGACTTGAAGCCACAAAGTTAAAAGCTTAAATTCATACCTTAATGGCAGCCACCCTTTTAGCTTGAAGCATCGGATCACTATGGATGATCTTCATTCTTTTACTAAATAGTCCTGTTTTGGCATTGAGACTCTGCAATCATCCAACTAAACAAAGAAGATTAAATTCATGGAACATGTAGACTTTTCTCCTACTTTAAGTATATTCAAGAAGAAAATTGAGAAACCCATAATGTGTATTTAAACGTAGCACCATCATAGAAAGCGCTTGTAAGCAGCTCAGATGACATCAGATGCGATTTTTGATATTTTGCCCATTGTAAATCATATGACGTAAAACTGTAAAGGCAAAAGCTACAGGGTACTTCACCTTTAGAACATAAGAGTAAACTAAGATAACTTCACCAAGTTAGTAAACTAAGATAACTTCACCAAGGTACCAATATTGCTCTCTAGCAGCACTAAATCAGATAAAGCATTTGAAGCATTGGATGATGGCAACTTGAAGAGTTTATCTAGCCTAACTTCATTTAGAAGTAATGCCAAAATTTATTTAAAACAATGCATGAACAGTTCTGTATTTCAATTATAAGTCTACAAAACATAGGCCTAGAATGTTTTTTTATAAAATGATGCCAAGATTCAAGCATCAAACTAACTTTTAGTGATCGACTGATCTTCAATCCAACTTCAGGAGATGGTGATTGGTAAACACGCTTTGATTTTTTCTTCACATCCAGATTCAAGTCTAGATTGTCTACCTCATCATCCTCTTTTACTCTGAGTGGAGAACTGAACAAGAGGAGAAAAGGAGAAAAAAAGAAATTAGAGGGAACAATTATGTTATGGTGCAAAATCAATAAATTCAGATATCTTTATATAGCAACGATAATCAAGAGAAGTTCCAAAACCTACTGCGCATTATCAAATAACTCAAGCAAAAGAATATACAAGGACCATTAAGCAACTCACAAGAGTTCATGATAGATCTAACTTATAGAGATTTTCATCTATACTGCAGTTAAGTAAAAAGAATTCATGATGACAAACAAGGCCAAATTTCAAGGCATAATGATAAACTTGACATTATACAATATTCACCCTAAAAGGAAACCAAAGAGCAACTGAATTTATGGTTAGGACATCCCAAGTGACTTATTTGAACTGATTTTTGCATAAAGAGAAAGTAGAATAATGAGATTACATTGAACGAGCTTTCTCCCATGGTTGCTCATCAATGGACTCTTCCCATATCACACGATCTCCCAAGCACTGACGACAAGTCATTATACCCTGCCATTATTTGGACTCCTAAGTAAGTGAATGGCTAGATACAATTTTCTTAGACTTGTCCGTTTGAATGCCATCAAAATTGCGTTATAATAAGTTACCTTCATAAGCACATACAAATTTCAAAGCATGTCACGTTCCATGTTCATTGAAGAAGCAGTTGTCAACTGCAAATACAATGGCTACTCTTCTTTGGGTTTATACTGATATAACATTAGTACTAAGTATGGCAACATTTACCTTTCCATTACATTGAGAACAGTCTGATCTTGATCTTTCAATACCGCACTCTGTACACGGAGTATAACCTCTCCCCCTGCAACTTGGACAAGGAAGCTCTCTGATATACTGACCATTTGGACCAAACCATGATCTAGGTTTCGGTGCCCCTGGAAGGTCGTTTCTGAAAGCAAATTCAGTGAATTAATTGAGATGTCAGTTCCGTAAAAACTTCATATAATCTAACATTGACAAGTAAGTTGAGAATAAATGTCAAAGGAGCAATATACTAAACTTTAACAGCGTTGGTAATTCAGATTTAAGACCCTGTAAAATGCTAAGAACTATGTGGGGGAGGGGAGTTATCGGGGGAGCAATAGCACCTAAAAACACTTGACATTCTCACAACTCGAAAGCAGAATATGCATTAAAAAAAATTTCCAATGACAACAAGCAAAATCAAGATTCTCAAAGCATCAAAAGAGATCACAAGTAAATTACAGAAAGCAGGAGAGCAGAAGCGCAAAAACCTTGGCTCTGGATCAACTGAGAGTCCAAATAGCTCCTCTGAAGGATCATAACCCAACTGTCACCGCATAAGCAAAAAGCATAAGAAAAACAAAACAACAAAGAGCAAAGGCAAGTGAGCCAAGAGAGAGAGAGAGAGAGAGAGAGAGAGAGAGAGAGAGTTTACTTGGCTTTGTTTAGGCAGTGGCATTGAATCATCATTGGAGGGAGATGAAAACACGCAAGGTTTGAAGCTAATCTTTGTCTTGGACTGGAGAATAACCAAGAAACGTCCGCTCTTCTGCCCCCAACTCCATTGAGGAAGGAGAGGTCGAAATAAGCAACAAACTGATGACATTTACATATGTAAAATTGAGAGCAAACAAATGAAAAAAAAAAGAAGGAAAAAGACGAAAGAAATCTATCTATTATCAGTTAAACGAGTTTCCAGACTGAGAAGTGATGTCGATGATGGCCATGTGGTTAGCAGAAGAAGATGACGCCGCGCCTTTTGTTTTGTGATTCTCTCGACGTGTGGCCTAGGATAAGCCTTTAGCCCCCCGACCAGACAAGACTTTCAAATTCCACGTATGTAATAAAAAAACATTTTTTTTCTATCACCAAAAATAACTCTCTCACTAAATTTTACAAAAAAAGAGTTATAAGTCGATTACGATTGATTTTAATTTTTAAATGAAATTTAAAAGGATGGTATTTTTCTTTTTCACTTTCTGATTTTAAGAAAGAGTCGAGATACTACAAAATGCTTCAAAACATAGCTGGGAAAGAGGGGGAGAATCAAAGATAAAAGAATACCCAAAAAAGAGAAGAATGCTGCAACTTCAATTCTTATCTTCTCCCCCACTCTCTGCCCAAACCTTAAATCCCAACTCCATCTCCAACCCCAAGCTTTTCCCTTATTTATCTTCACTCAAGTCCACCCAAAACCATGCCTTTAAATTTAATCCCCTCTCTTTGACTTCCAAACCCTCCAAGTTTTCTCTCAAATGCCGCCAATCTGAATATTTCGACCAGAAACAGAGGTTTAATAACTTTTCTTCCACTTCACCGACGCCATCCTCAGGTAAAGCAAAATTCTCCATTTTTTTGGGAAAAAAATGTGTTGTAGTTTTTATCAGTGGTTTTTCAACTGTTAAAAGTGTTTTGTTTGACAGCAGGCTTGCCGCCTAGGTTTTATGTGGGTCATTCGATTTACAAAGGGAAGGCTGCTCTTACTGTGGAGCCGAAGGCCCCTGAGTTTGTGCCTTTAGATGTAAGTTCCATTCAAATGTTTCTTTTTTATTTTAAAAAATTTCTATAACTGTAGTTATAGTTGGAAATGCTGGAAGTTTTGATAATTTTACTTTGTTTTTTGTTCCTTTTTCTCGTGGGGACGTGTTTGCTGTACAGTCAGGGGCATTTAAAATATCCAGGGAAGGTTTTGTGCTGCTACAGTTTGCTCCTGCAGCTGGTGTTAGACATTATGATTGGAGCAGGAAGCAGGTGATCTAGTGCTCAACTTAGCTTTCAATTAAATGTTTTTCAAAAATTAACTAGAACATTTTAGAAGGTGGTGTTTCTAATCTTTTAAGAAATGCTTGGTTCAAATATTAGGATTAGAAGAACGCTTAGTTTCCAAATCTTGTTTAAAACACTTTACAGATTTGTGTGTGCGTGAACATTAATGATTTTGGACTCCATATTTTAAAGAATGAGGAGCTTGTATAAGTTTGTAGGAGATATTTCGAAAATCATCATTAATTACTTTTCTCATTTTTATCATTTGATGTGTTTACCATAAATCAAATGTAAAATCTTTATGGTATAAGGATGAATACATGCTAGAGATATAATAGACATCCGTTGCTGATTTGCTTCTCTCCAGGTGTTCTCACTGTCAGTGACTGAAATTGGAACTCTGATTAGCCTTGGTGCAAAGGAATCGTGTGAATTTTTCCATGATCCTTTTAAAGGAAAAAGGTATTATATGCCCACCTGCCCACCCACCCACAAAACACTTCTCTGTGTAGTGAATACTAAAGGTGCTAATTGAACTCTCCCTGATGCAAATGTGTTTGTGCTGGCAACTGCTTAAAATATTTTATATCCCCAGTCCCATTTCAGTTTTGTGGTTTCTCATATTTTCATAAGCTATATGAATATCTTGAAGGATCTATGAATTGAGGATCAATGATTCTGTAAGGCAAGCAATAGATTTTTTTTGTTAAGAAGATTTTTCTTCAATAGCAGTAAATAATTCCTAAGAATTTGTAAAATCGAAAAGTAAAGCAATGGGATGACTTCAGAACTATAGCTTGCTATTTTCTGTTTCTGTATGCTCGGGATTGAATCCACTTCTAAGGATGAAGTATTCGAGGCAGGAGAGATTAGAGACTACATAATCCATTGTCATATCATATTTTATGTTATCTACAAGTTAAAACCAAAGAAATGGTTTTATATGCAGGATATTATGTTAGTTTATGAAGCGATGCCTTTAGTAAAATCAGGTTTTGTTGCTGAATGGGGCTAGAAGCCTAGAAATGCTTCTAATTCATTATTTCTATTAACCATGGAAATTTCATTACTTTTTTTTGGGGGGGGGGGGTGTGGGTCGAGGAAGCAGCGACCGCAATTATCAGTAACTATTAATGATATGCTTCTAAAACCAGTTAGTTTATTTTAAATTTTCTTTTGATAGTAAAACGTATTCTGCAATCAGCTATAATGTTTAAATGTTGCAAAAAAAGGCAAAATCTTCACTATTGTTTTTAATTGAGATGAATTCTAATGACATTGTAGTATTTTTCAGTGAGGAAGGAAAGGTTAGGAAGGTCTTGAAGGTAGAGCCACTCCCTGATGGGTCTGGTCACTTTTTTAACCTTGGTAACTCTCTATTCTGTTGAATCTTTTCCAGGAATTAAGAACATTACTTACTTTGTGATGCCACAGTGTTTGAATCTAATGCAGCACCATCAGTATTATTCCTATTTACTTGTGCAATGCTATATTCTGAAGTCCAGTCAAACATCACCTGTGGATCCTTCTCAATTCCCTAGCCCTAGGAAAATATGCATTTTTCAAGTTTTGTTTGGTATAGATATGTCTCATTGCCTATAATGTTAAATGATGTGCTAGAGGAATTTGTGTCCATGTTGTTGTTGGTGGATCAAATTTTAGCGCTGATTCGCCCTTTGAAATATTATCTTCTGACCCAAACCCATTTAGTGACTGTTTACATTAAAGTCAGAATGGGAAAGATTGACATATATTTATGCACCCCCGCCCCCCTTAATTTTTTTTTTCCTCTTTCTTGTCGTGTTTTGTGTGATTGTAATCAATCTGTGACATTTTGTGACCTAACATTTATAACGGCTTTTGTTGAAGGTGTTCAAAACAAACTTCTAAACATGGATGAAAATATTTATATTCCCATCACGCGAGCAGAGTTCACTGTCCTCAACTCAGCATTCAATGTATGATATGCTTCTCCTTGGTTCTGATTTCCATTCTACAATTTTTATCTATAAGTTGTTAGTATCATCGACCGTTTTCTAAGTCACTGGGAACTTTTTTTTTTTTTTTGTTCTCTCTGCAGTTCATTTTGCCATATCTTTTAGGTTGGCATGCCTTTGCGAATTCAATTAAACCAGATGAAACAAGTAGTCGTGTGAATAATGCCAATCCCAGATATGGAGGAGACGATGAGTGGAGCAGGTAATTCATGGTGGAGATTGTTCAAAATTTGTCATAGGATGTCCTTTCTATCTAGTTTTTCAATTATTCTCAATTGTAGCTAGCTTAGAGAAAATTGTCCCCGACAGAGTGTCTTTTCCTTGTGCTTTGACGCTGATCCAAGTTTTCTTCCAGCGATATAGGTTGCTTCCCCCCCCCCCCCCAAAAAAAAAAAAAAAACCAAATTTCGTTGCCTTCCAATGGTACAAGTTCCTAATGGTTGGTTATCTTATATGTCCAAATTTGAAGGCAAGTGTCACGCCTCAAACTCGTATGTAGATGTGTAGGATACATATGTTGAACATGGATATTTTAAAAAATAATAATAATAAAGAATTTGGTTAACATAATTTGTATCTGCTAAACTAGTCTTGTGATAGATAACGGGGAGACATTCGATAAAAACAACTAGTCTTGTAATAGATAATTAATAGTCATTTGATAAGAACCTGTACCACATTGTTGTGATCATCAAGTTAATCTGTGCACCTTGGTGCTTATATGTTATCTTCATGCAATATGGTCTTGTTTGGCTGGTATCTTTCTTTGGGAATGTTTGCAGCTACCTTTGCAATGATTCCAAAAAAAGAGAAAAAGAAAAAACTTAGCAGAACATATAGCAGCAAAAATCAAGAAATGTTTTAATTTCGAATTTAGATACTCAGAAACATGAAGTTTTTAGTTTTTTAACAAAAATATAAATGATCAAACACCGCTTAAGGTTAAGATAGTGAATGGTTTTAGGCCATAAAATGGCCATATTATGGAATGTCCATGTCTCTTTCCGAGAGTTAAACGAAGAAATTACATTTTATAACCATGAAATACTGGGTTACGAATAAGTAATTACTGGGTAACGTAATCGACTGCTCATGAATTTGGAATCAAAATAGAAAGGAGTGGTTGCAAACTGAAATGCAATTTCTGAAAGGCAAAAACTTCTCAGAGGAGGCCTCCATTATCTTTGCCCACAGCAAACTTGCCCATTTTTTACCATCTTCGTAATCTAAGATATGGATTATGTTATTAGAGGCATAGGTAAATTCTCTGGAACTGCCACACTGCAAAATGATGGTTGTGAACATGATGATGCAATCAACTCCTAGCTGAAACGCTCCTGCAAATATCAAATTGCAGTAATCAAAATGCACCAAAACTCTATGATTTTTTTTTATCATAATAGTACTTGCAAAACTAAAAAGGTTTCAAAAAGTCTAAATCCAACCTCTGCAGACTTCTTGGCTCTTCGTCCAAATTATCAGTACCATCTTGCACAATAGCATCCCTTCCTGAATCATTCATACTTCCAGATAAAATATCTGCAACGTCCTTCAGACCCTGAAATAACCATGCCAAGATTTAGACATTACAATCATTTTAAATTCCACCAAGTCATAACCTAGAAAATTTACATCTGAGTAACACATGAATTGTGGATTGATCCATTAAACTTTACGCTAGCAAATTCAACTAATATTGATACCTGACCCATGCACGCTTCATTGGATCACAACAGAATTAAGTATAGGGCATATGTGCATCTAGAGAGCAAAAAATTTTAAACTCTCTCTATTAATGCAGAAAGATACCTTCAGAGTCGGAGTTCCTGAATTTGTCAGCAAAGCACGAGATTTCCCAGAAAGTTTAAGTTGCTCCTACAAGAAAATTTCAAGTCATACAATTAGATTACGGTCATAAAATAATTTACATAGACAGAATGACTTAAGTCATATTTGAGTGAAGAAACATGTATTATAATCTTTTAGAGTCTAGGAGGGACTGCCATTAAAAAATGAAATGATCGAAAGACAAATGACAATGATGACAATCTCCACCTCCTTCCCCCCCCCCTCCCCAACTCTAAATATGATTAAATAAGATGGAATGAAAATAATATCATATTGAAAACTTGAAAGTAAAAACAGACTAAATACTCATCTTCCCACTAGTACAAACCTGCAGAGCTTCAGGCATCTTTGCTTTCTTGCCACCAACCATATTACAAAGGTACCACACACCAGCATTGGCAAGATCCTGCGACAAAAAAACTTTGTAGGTAAATTCCGTCGAATAAAATCAATATACAGCCTAGACAAAAAAAAATCACTCTGAGATGCGCAAGAAACTAAATATCAAATTCTTTCTAATCAGTACTAAAACAAAACCTTGCAACTGATCACAGGGAAAGGGGGCAAAGGGAAAATATTGAATCCAAATATTCAAAAATCGGTTACAACAATATTTTGATGCAATTTTTTCCCAGAATTACACATTCAACTTCCATATTGGAAAGTTCAAGAAAAGGTAAAAAAACTATTTACCTGCTTATATTCCAATGAACCTATTTTTCCATCCTGCAAGTGAGCAAATTTGTAAAAATCATTACAAAGGCAAAACAAATTAGATATACGTATATAAATAATATGACCTTTAAGTCTTCTCAAAGCCTGTATGACTCTTAAATTTTAACTCTTTTCTAGAAAGAGGATAGAGGAATGAAAAGGACGAAACAATGATGCTCCTCTTCTATGTTACTAGAAGAACCAGTTGAATTCATTAACGAGTTTAACATCTTCTGAAGTGGGAGGAAACTGAAATCGTGAAAGAGGGACACAATCACTGTGACAGCATATAACAACCGCTTCTCAACAAGTGCAACTATTATTAAAGAAGAAAAGTTCTCACCAAACCAGAAATCATTCTCTGCAGTGCATCCAAATCATATTCAATGTTAGAAAGATTCATACGAGCCTCTTCTACCTGTTTCACAAATATAAACAGAATTAGAGGTGGTACCATATTAATTCGTTTGATCTATCAGATTAGTGCTATAACGACCCCAAAACCAAGTACATTAACCCAAAGCCCAGATGCAAAGAGCAACAAAAACATCATAAACTTGATATTCTAAAACCAAGTTCAAATGTTTCAAGTAAAATTTTTGAACCTATTTATCATTGACATCATAGCAGATTAATCTCCACAATTCAAAGCATTTGTAACAATCGTGTGTGACCAGTTGCACTCTTTTAACTCCTTCTTAGAACTAAAAATCATAAGAATGCAAGATGAGGCAAGAGGGAAGGGTTATGGGTGATGGGGTCATTGGCCTTTTTCAATGAGGTTGTGTGGCCTATGCTATTCGTAATTCAAAGATTAGATGAAGAAAAGAAGAAACATGTTCACTTACACTTTCTTGAATGCTCTTTGAGATTTCCTTCTGTGTTTCCATTTTATCATCCAGGTTCTGAATACGTTGTGTCAAATGCTTCTTTGCAGCCTGCCCACCGAAGATTTGAGAACTAATCAGAGGCTGTATGCATATTTCAGCATGCCATTTTAATACATAAAGTGATTTAAAAACTAATTAGGTCAATACATATTAGAAGCATATTCCTTAAGGAAACTTTTAACGCCAAAACAAGCGCACACAAGCACAAATAGCCTCACTATATTAATTTACAGCAAATTTCCAAGAAAATACTTCATCAAATAATAACTTCAGTGAACATACAACCAAAAAAGGAAGAATGAGAACAGGAGTAAATAAAACGATAATCTTTTACTTTTAGAAGAACTATGCCAAAGTTTTTTTGGTTTCTACTCTAAGATCTCACCATATATAGCATTAATTAAAAGTCAATTTTCCATTAACACAAGTCATAATAACTATGACCAGCCAAATCCTTTTTCCGATAAAACAAATAAACCATGGAATGGCAAGTAAATCATTTGTTTTTCTTTTTTTTTTCAGAAAAATGCTTTAGCGAAGCATTTAAGTCAAAACTAGGTTAAGAAAATGCAATGAAGAGAACATAAACTTACAGAGAGAGCATCTGAGACAGAATCCAGATGTTTTGTTAAGTTCTCCACAGCCATCGCCATATTTCGTTTTGTTACCCAGAAAAGATCAGAGAATGAAATGCCCTAGTAATTAGAAAAGGAAAAAAAAAAAAAAAAAGCAAATTTGTCAAATGACAAAGCAAACAGCATGACTGAAAAGAATGAAGAGAAATAGACCTAGCTAGAGAAAAAGTTGGTATCAGTAAGTATGCAAAAGCATCTATTTTGTTTCCCTCGAGAGGAATTAATAAAGTGGGTGAAAATAAAACAAAAGGGGCAGGGCAGGCATTGGGGGATTTTATTTTGTACAAGAAAATATTGTTAATTCTACATAGCCACTAAACTGTAAAAACGAAACTATATAAATAAATAATGAAACAATGACAAGCAAGACAGGCAAGCTTTGAAGGATTTTAATTTTTTATAAAAAAGATAATTAATTCTACATGGCCACTAAATTGTATGAAAGGAACCATATCAATAATTGATTAAACCATGACATACCTTCCACCACATGTAACCATAACCCAACGCCCCCAACGTAGCAGCTGGGATTACAAGAGAGCTTAACTTACCTGCCATATCAGGAAAAAGCAAACAAAGAAAGCACATACACTTAGAAAGTGCTTCATCTAATCTCATTAAATACAATTATAAACTGGTTTCACATATTAAAAAAATACCTCCGGAATCCCCATTCAAAACAGTTATCTGCCGTGCTGAGGCCAGTTGCCTAATCTCCGTTGACAAGCGACGCACCTATAACAATCAAAATTACTACCAAAAGATTTAAAATTTAAGCTCTATTTTATCATATACCTGAGCCAGAAGGGCATCTGAATCATCAGATTGCTCCCCAGATTTTTCCAGTCCCTTGACCATTGACTGCCAAATCACAAAAAAAAAAAAGTTAAAGGCCAGAACCTACAGACAAACAATACGAAAGAACCAAGTCAACCCCCCCCCCAAAAAAAAAAAAAAACACAAAGGTCCAAGTTACAATGAGAGGGCAGTGAGAAACTAACAAATTGAAATAAGCAAAACGATTAAAACTAACCTGCAATTCGCCTAATATATCCGATAATTTACCGTTTTTGAGGAGGATCGTACCCGTGTAACCTGCCGAGAAAATAACGAAACCGAAAAGTCAAAATCAAAATAGCAAGGATTAAGGAAGGATTGAAGTAAGAAAGTGAGTATGAGCGATGCCTGCGCCGGCTAGGATCAAGATCTTCGAAAAGCCAACTCCTGTTTGCATAGCCATGGCGGTGTTTTTGGTAGATTACCAAAGAGAGTTTGGCTTGGTGTTTGGTTGAGATTGAGACTGACAAAAATTTGGGGTAAGACAAGAGAAGTGAGATCTCGGCGGCTTATGCTCGCTGCGGATAAGAATATATTTAAGTTCGAATAATTCCAACGACATCGTATTTCGCCGTCAACCGCCTGACATGAGGTGGAAGAGCAACGGCGTCGTTGAGATTTAATTAATGCGGTGTTGGACCTCATGGACTGGGCTTTTTAAAACTTAGTTTAAATCCAATCCAAAAACGATCCGTTAGCTTTCTGCGATTTAACTTCAACCATCTGCTGTTCTACTATGGGCCTACTTGTCTGATAAACAATATTGCCGTTGGCGTAAGCTGGGGAGATAATGAATTCTCATTTGTCTGCTTTTGGATAGATTGAATTCTTAATTATGCGTTCGACATTTCAAAGTAGATAAAGTAATATATATATATATATATACATATATATATATATATATACTTACTTGAAAGCAGCTGGCATTATTGGACTATATAACTTGAAAAAATTTCTTGTCGGGACCCCAAACTTTCTTCTTAATGTGGAAAAATATGAAGTTGCTCTTTGTCGTCGTCGTCGTCGTCTTCTTCTTCGTCAATGCTGCTGCTTTCAAGCAACTCTGGTTATATCCGAGCTTTATACAACTGCGTTCGTGGAAGTGGCTTAATGGAGTTAGGAGTCTTGTGTCTAGTTTCCGAAGTCATCAGACCAAGCACAAAAATTGAAGCCTAAATATTTTCCTTATGAACATCAATTTTGTGAAGATTGTAAGGCAATATTATTATAGAAGTTCATGGATTAAATTGAGCTTGACCAAATTTAAATGTTTAATTCTTGATCTGATCCACAAGACTCTAAAAATCTGTTTTTAACCCTTGAAACTATTAAAATATTATTTTTTATATCAATCATTTTTGTATTTTTATAATTAAATTAAAATAAAATTTTTTATTTATGAAATAGTAATATAAGCTAGGTTAAATTGCATCAAACTAGTGTGAATTTAAAACAATCTATCCTAGACCCAACCTAATTTTTTGAGCCCATTGAGTCAGACGAATAGTCCCGACCCTTACTCATGATTTATATCTTTACCTTCTATTCTAGAATTTCAAGCTGAACACACATTTGTGTGGAGTATATTGTTACTCCCATTTCACATATTTTTCTTACTTCTCTGATAATTTTTTTTATCAGGAAAAATAAATTTAAACACGATTCTTTTGAACATGATATGCATGCATTTTACTGCTGACCTAACCAGTAAATTCCGAACCTTTGATTCCTTTAAAATTTGCTTTTTTCACATCAAAGTGTTTTGCTATGGGCCTACTATGCACGTGACGAAGAATTTTGACCGGAGCTTTAAATTTTTATGGAAAAAAGTGAAAGCTACGTTAATTATTTGATTCGATACAACAAATATTATCCATACTCGAAGCTTTACTCTCACTTTGGATCTCCATTTCAAGTCTTCACCTTATCTGAAAGAAGGTGCAATTGTTAGCTTGCTTTACTTTAATTTGCTGCTTGTTTTTCGATCCCAGGGTTTCTGCCGAGCTCATAACTAGACTGCCGTCTCAACCTGCTAATGTTGCTTTTAAGCAATACTCTGGTTACATTGTTACAGATGCTAAACATGGTCGAGCTTTATTCTATTACTTCGTGGAAGCGGATGTCGCTGATCCACTGTTACATCCCTTAACATTATGGTTCAATGGAGGTAAAAGTCTATTTATAAGTTTCAATTCATCACTACTGTTTTAGACTTTATTTACTCTTCCTGAAATAAGTTGCAGGCTTAGAGCTTAACTTGCTTCCTGGGGTTTGAATCAAAATTTCTTTAGGCCCCGGATGTTCATCTCTTGGCTTTGGCGCATTTAAGGAACATGGTCCTTTCCAGCCAGTAGAAGATGGAAGCTTGATCAAGAATCAATATTCATGGAATTTGGGTAAAGCTTTAGTATATTTTACAGTACTTAAATTAAGTTACTCAATGGTTTTCATTTTCCTATTGAACAGAATCAAACATTTTGTATGTTGAGAGTCCAATTGGAGTTGGATTTTCGTACTCGAATACTAGCTCGGATAACATCAGCGTCAATGATACTTTTACAGGTAGATATAGCTAATTTAACATGAAATCAGGCACATTGGCTAAGTGTTTCAACTCAGACCACTGACTTTGAGCCTTTTCAGCTGAGGAGAATCTGAAATTTCTTGTTAACTGGTTCAAAGAATTCCCGCAATATAGAAACTCGGATTTGTTCCTTAGCGGGGAAAGCTATGCAGGTAATCTTTCATTACTGGCAATGATATTTTAGCTTTCCTTTACTCTGTTTCTGTTCTACAGTTGGTATATGTAAAATTCTGCTTCCAATGAAACAATCATCTAAGTTTCTTTCAATCTTTTGATTTATCCTATATTCCTATTTGTCTTTGCTTATTTATTTTTTAATGGATTGTCTAATATGACAAATACGTGTAAAGCAGAAATTGTTTACTTTTATCTGCACAATAAAAATGCAGGTCACTATGTACCGCAGCTTGCTGCCTTAGTGCTGGATTATAATAAACATTCAAATGGCAGACCAATCAGGCTCAAAGCTGTTGCAGTTAACCTCTTATCGATTACAACCTGTTCTCAGCTTTATGTTACTGGACATTTTTTGCAGTCTGCATTTCTGCTTTATTTATTTCCAACATTTCTTTTGTTTTCTGTATTCCTGCAGTTGGGAAATCCTCTTTTAGACTGGGAAATTAGTATTGATAACACTGAGTTTCTTTGGTCCCATGGAGTCATTTCGGATGAATTGCTGATGCTGAGAAAGACGGTCTGCAGTCGCGCAAGGGATGCACAAGAGTTGCTTCATCAGAATTTATCCAAAGAATGCACTCATGTGCTACGGAAACAAGCCGAGGAAATAAGCGAGTATACTGACTTTGGAGATCTGATTTTGCCCCTTTGCACATCAACAAGTCTATTTGGACAGTCTGCTTATCTGGAAAAATTTGATACATTACATGCAGAGGTAAGTGGTTCATTATTGATCTCTAAGGAATCTCAACGAATTTCAGTAAAATTATATGTTGCAAATGTCCACGTTCTTTCTGGGTAGTGTTAGTTAATCGTTGATTGTTCCGGGCTCTGGCAGCTTCCAATGAGATCAATTATCCCTGGTGATCCATGTATCGATGATAGGATACAACAGTACCTCAACAAACCCCAAGTTCAAGAAGCACTCCATGCAAACACCACTGATCTTCCTTACCCCTGGGGATTCTGTGGAGGGTCTCGCTTTCTTTTCCCGAACAGACTATATCAATTGACTTGCTTACAATCCATTCTTCTTCTAGCATGTGAATAGACATTTAAACATACTGTTTTTCTGGTGCAGGCCTGATTTTGACTATGAAGATGAAAATTTAGAAATCAATATCATACCTCTTCTGCTGAAACTTCTCAGAAACCGTATTCCAATTCTTCTGTACAAGTAAGTAAGCCAACTCTTTAATGGTCTCCTTCGAGCTTCATTAGTCTAATTGACTGAAAACTTGAGCTATTTTAACTGCAGTGGGGATCAAGATGCAAAAATCCCACTCACACAAACAAGGATAATTGCCAACATGCTTGCCAAAGAAATGAAATTTGTGCCATTTGGGAGTTATGCTCCCTGGTTTGACACGAAGCAGGTACATGCAATATTAAAGTATAGCTTAAGCATGACTACTCAATTCTGTTCCCTTTATTGGATTTCTAATTCTTATAGTCAATGATAAAATCAGATTGGGGGATGGACTCAATCATTCGGCCAAGCAAGGAGAGGCAAAAATGTGACTTTTTTAACATTTGCTACAGTTAGAGGTGCAGCACATGAAGTTCCATACACTTCTCCTTCACCAAGCCTCACTCTATTCCGGGCATTCATTAAGGGATCTCCTTTGCCTAGAACGATAGCAAGTTAATTTATTAGCAAACAGGACTCGGTTTCAGCTGTGTGATTTCAATAAAAATTGTCTTGTTTAGCAGTTGAATTTGTGTAACAAAAATCCCCATATCCTTAGTACTAATAATAATGCCTGGCATTAAAGCCTAAAAAGAATTCTTTGCATATTTCTCTAATTTGGTTCAATTTCATCCTTTTGTCATTGCATTACTGTCACCAACCCAGCATCCCGATAATATCCTAAAGGGGGACTTCTGCAAAGCTAGGCCTGGGCTTGAGTCAAAGAATCTAGAAGAGGGCCCAGGAAGAACAGCGTGAGTCAGGCAAGGAAAACATCTCAACGGTGGCTGTCGATTGCCCAAAAAGCGGCACCTTGACTGAGACACCTTTTTAGGATCAACTTAAGCTATAATTTTTCTCATTTCCATAGCAAATTCAAGAATAAAACGAACCGTCTAACACCAAATATTTTAAATTAGTGTTGAATTCTATCTAGAGAACAATCAACAACATAATATATTACACGATAGGATGTGACCTAAAAGTATTTTTTCCCCCTCAAAGTATAAGATCTTACATAGAAAAGATTTATTTAATTTGTTTTAAATTTCTTAGTAAGATTTGCAAATCCAATGGAGAAGTTCCAACTTCTCCAAGAAATGATGTAACCCATAATTTATTTAGGAAAATTAACTTCATTAAGTCAATAATATTATAATTAATCAATCTGCTTTAATTTTGTTGGCTTAAACCATGGTGATCTAACGAACTAATTGACCAAAAAACTTTTTTTTTTATTGCAATGACAAATAGACTTATCTTTATGCATAGAGACTTAGGTGGACCAGTGAACCAAAATCTTTGATTCCTTGTCTTATTTATGTCAGCCGATAGTTATGTTACATTAGTTTAATTTTGTTAGGAACTATCACACATTATCATAAAGGATTAACTTTTAATTTCAGATCTTAGTTACAAAATTATGGTTGAGTCCTTGAAGTAATAATAGAAACACAAGCAAAACAAATTGACATTGTTTTTAGCTTTTACCATAACTCTAAGCGGTCCGACTTTAGAAAATATTACTACACCATTCCTTTGAGGTACACTTTGAGTAGGTCGAGGATCTTTAAAATATCAAGCTTTTTTTAATCGGTTTCTATAAACAATTAGATTTAAAAATTCTACCATAAGATAGTTTTTTTTATACATTATTTTTATTTTATTTAAATAATGCATTAATTATAATTTTTTCTTAAAATATCATCTTAATTAATGTTATTAAACAATGATTAATTATTTCATATATTAAACAAAAATTCTCAATGACTAAAATTTAATTAGAATTTCAATTTAATCCTTCATAACTGCAAGAGTGAGATGACATTGAGAAATTTATTCTAAAAAATAAAGTAGGTAAAATCCCTACTTGGATTCTTAAAATATGAAAAGATAGAAAGGCTCGTTTAGATCTATAGCTTATAATATATTTTAACCACAAAAGTAAACTTTTGGAAGGTTACTACATCAAGAATTAGCTAAAACCTTATACTATATGAAAAATAAAGCTATCGACGACAGCGAAGATGATTCAAGATGTTCATCAAGTTGGTATATATTAAGACTCATAATTAATTTCTTTAATAATTAAAGCAAGTAAGAAAAAGAAAAATCCCAGTTCCAACGACTTAAAATCAGCATCCATTGACTTCATCTTTATGATAATAACAAGTTGATTTAGATAATTAGGAATCTTAATGAAGTCCCAAAGCAAAGCCTTTTGAGGTTCAATAATTAAATTTTCCATTTTGATAGATTTTAGTATTTTTTGTTTTTTTGCTATTTAAATTATTATAACATACTGACACCTTTAGAAAATCTGATGATGGTGTAAAAAATTTTTCCAACAAAAATATTTAATATGATGAGGCCAACGTTTGCTGGAAATAAGTTAAAAAAATAGTAAATAAGTTAAAGAGATTTTCGATATTAAAGACAAATCTCTTTAACTCGCCATTGACTTGAAAGAAAAAGAAAAATCTACGTTATGATATGCATCTCCACAGAACCTAAAATGAAAAGGTCCAACTTGCCATGCAATATGTTTTACTAATTGTTTTTTTCTTTAATTTCTTTAATTAATTTTTTGAGGAAGCCAGTTTTAATTTAATTTAATTTCTCATTAACTCAAATTTCCTTGATGAATATAATATTTTTTTCGTTATTTTCTAATCTCTTGCAAATAAAGCCTAATCAAACATATATCCATCTATATGTCTATATAGGTAATAAATTAAACATTAAATAAAAAAATCAAAATAATTGAGATAAATAATATTAATAAAATATGAATAATGTTAACAAGTGTTTTTAACATTAAAAATGAGATTTATAGTTAAGATAACTACGTGCGTGTAACCTAAGATCACAATAGCGAAGAATAAAATTAAAAAAAAAACCCTTAAAAAGCTCTAAAATAAAGCAAAAATTATGTGTTATTTTATTTTATTTTGTTTTATTAATCCTTTAATTTAACGCTTGCTGACTTTAATATTGAAAGTAAATCTATGATTCTTATCCATCCATGGTTTTTCTTTAATTGATTTCCTTCATATTTACTTCAATTTTTCCTTTTACAAATTGAAAATTTTGCAAGAAAAACTACAAATTTCTTGCAACACGTTGATGAACATAGCTCAATAATATATAAAATTCAAGGTTGACAAGCACTTGACTATAAACAATTATGGAGCTAATTCAACTTAATAATTCTCTTCATTCTCGTCCCTTTATCCAATTTTTTTATAGTTTTAATTTTCAGCAAATTTGATAAATAGAACTTTAATCTAAATGTTGACAGACATATATATACATATATATAATATTTTGAAAACGTAAGTTAACCCATTCTTAATGACTGTTTCAAAGTAGAACAGGAACTAAAACTTATCCCAAAAAAAAAAAAAAGAAAAAAATAGCATCCAAACGGCAGCAACCCTAACCCTAATGGCGCATTTTCTTTGGCAAGATAGAATGACGTGGCAATCTATGATTGGTTAATATCTAAAAAAATTTAGGGTTTGTCTGGGACACAAACATGGTCATCACCGTCAAAAAGACGGCCGCTGAATCCGGTGGTCGCATGACATCCTCTACACGCGCGTACGAATCTTCAATACGTGAATAATGGGTTTTAGTTTTTACACTTAAGACGTTGAAAATTGAGCCAATCTCTTGCACTTTTTTTTTTGGTTTTATTAAGACAATTTGGGAAAAAATATTGAAAATGAAAGGAGAATAATAGCTTCTTGGATTGAATAAGAGACAAGAGGCAAGCCAGCTAACTGTTTGACATTTCTCAATGAACAGAAAATTTAAAAGACAGAAAGATAAGAACTGTAGTTTGAATTATTATTATTATTTTTTATTATGATTTTTTTCTAAGTCAATTCTGGAACCTAAGGCTGTGTATCACCTTATATAAGATGCCATATTCTGACACTTTTGAGACTGAAAATTAGAGAAATCATTAATTTCAAGAATGGAGAATAATTTAGAGAAGTCTGCTCTTGGAGATGTTGTGTTTGAAGAGAAGAGAACCAAATCTACCAGTGCTGGTGAAGAAAGTCCTGGTTTTATACTAATCAACAAGGTGAGCTTGTAGCTATATATCTATATCTATATCTGTATGCTTATAAAATTTCTTTAATACATATATAAATCTGCCTTTTCTTATTTAAGAGAACTCTGGATACCCAATCTTTGAAATTCGATTAATCTATCAATCAAAGAACTTTGGGGTTTTTTAAGATGTCTCTAGCAATACTGGGGTTTGGATTGTTTTATTTATGCAAGGTAACAAAACTTCAACTTGGCAGCTTGAAGTTTAGTATATGTTCATAGTTTTGGCAGTACAAATCTAAAAATATTTTGAAACGACCAAGGGAAAATTCATTTATGGGGAATTAATTTCATTTAGTTTCTTGATTCTTAGATGGTTCGACCTATAACAAACTCAAATTCATGATCTGAAAGTGTAAGCTGATCTTATCATAGCATCTGAACTCATTATTCATGCAAGAGGATTTATTCTAATGTGTAGGGAAAAAATCAAAGGCATGCAAAACCAGAGGACGATACCTCAAGGCCTTCGCTTAGCGAAAAGGATATTTCAACCATCATCAAAGAGGTAAAAAGAACCTGAGAGCTTCATATAAAAAACAAAAAACCTACATCAGGATTGATTATTTTACTTACTTATATTATATATGCTCAGCCACTTCCAGCCTTGAAATTCATTCACGAAAGCAGGTAGCTAGGATCTTCATGCTTTATTCTTTTATTCCTATAGGAGATAGGACAACATATATATCAGAATTAACAATACTGCATCTCTGGTTGAATAAATTGCTTATTCCTAGTGGACATTAATGCATTACTAGGGTTGTTGAAACGAAACACTGATTATATTAATATATCATCTCAGCATCCATGAATCCTGCCAAGATTAAATAAAACTTCGGAAATTTCTCAATTTGCTGGCATACAGTGTTTGATCAGATGATTAAAACCCAAGCCATGTGTTAGAATTTGAGCAACAGGGCTATCGAGACTTTGAGCAACACCCCTTCTCTTAAATATAAGAGCACGAATCCAACTAGTCTTTTCCTTCTATTTATTTTGTCTTTTATTTTCTTAAAACCCTCTTTCCTTAAATTAAAATTAAAAATGAAAAGTAGAAAATCAATTTTGTTGTTCATATTTATTCCATGCAAAGAAATTATTTTTTTATTTGAATCCGAGCTTATTCTTGTTGTTTAAATTTATTTTATGCAAAGAAATAATTTATTTATTTGAATTTAGACTTATTTTAGTTGGAATATGCAATCCCTTAAAAGGGTGATATTAAAAAAAATTAAAATTCAAATGTCAGTATCTGAAATTTCGTCTCTATTATGTGACCTTCTTTGTAGTAAAAAATCATTTGTTATTCATATCCAAAATTAGATTGTTGCATTCAAACTTAATTTGGATGACAATTTTGTGATAGCTATTTATTTCAAGTTTATGTCCCCTTGAAAAACTATATTATGATTTAATTAATTCAGAAAGTACAATTTCTATACCCTGTAGGACCATGAAATTGAATCAGCTCAAGCCAAGATGGGAGAGGTTAAAGAAGAGAATGAAAGGTTAAAACTGTTGCTATCCCAAATTGTAAAGGATTACCAGTCCTTACAAATGCGTTTCCTTGACATTCTTCAGCAAGAAGAAGAGAACAAGTCCTCCTCCACCAAGACAGCTGCAAGCCTCCGAGAAAACGAAGAATATGATCTTATCTCCCTTAGCCTAGGGAGAAGTTCGGGTGATGATCAGCCTAAGAAAGAAGAGAAAAAGAGTAGCAACTTGATCAGTAATGGCAAAGAAGATGGTGAGAAACCGAATAATGATGAAGGACTTGAACTTGGCTTGGAATGCAAATTCGAGCCAGATGGTTCAACTGAACCTGAGATTGAGAAGAACCCAAGCTCTGAAAGTAGCTTACGAAAACAGGACGAAGAGGAACGAACTGAGGCATGTCCACCAAGTAAAATTCTCAAGACTACGAGAAGTGGAGATGAAGAAGATGTTTCAGAGCAAATCCCGTTGAAAAAAGCTAGGGTTTCTGTCAGAACAAGATGCGATACCTCAACGGTGCACTACGAAACTCTTTTGCTAACATTAAAAAATTCTTATAATTTTCAATAACCAAGGTATGTATTGATAAATTTAGGTTTTATACGTGTATGCAGATGAATGATGGATGTCAATGGAGAAAATACGGGCAGAAAATAGCCAAAGGAAATCCATGTCCCCGAGCATACTATCGTTGCACGTTGTCACCCACTTGTCCTGTGAGAAAACAGGTATATCAGCAATTGCCTGCCTTTGTTAAATGTGATGTCCGAATAATTACTACCATCATAATTTGATTAGAACACTTAGTTAGTGTTAAGAATAAACATGGAGTTTCCAAAATGCCATCATTTTTACGCATGAAAAAGAAACCACTAAACCTTTCTTTATATTACTGTTCATGACAGCTTAAACCAATTTCACTTTCAGATACATCAGCCTGAAAAAATTAATTTTTTTTTTCTTTTCAAATAATCAGATTTCTTACGATTATATATATATATATATATATATGTATATATATATTTGTCAAACGGTAGGTGCAAAGATGTGCTGAGAACATGTCCATCTTGATCACAACATATGAAGGGAACCATAACCATCCACTACCCCTAAGTGCAACAGCGATGGCTTCTACCACTTCTGCAGCTGCTTCCATACTACAATCTCAATCATCAAGCTCGAAACCGGGCCATGGGACCTCAGTTTCTGCACCCAGTACTTCCACGTCTTCTTCTGCTAACTATCTCCATGGATTAAACCTCAACTTTGCCCAAAATTCAAGGCCATATCATCATCAATACAATTTCCCTAACTCTTCAATCTCAACTACCAACTCTCACCCCACTATCACTCTTGATCTTACTTCTGCACCAGCCAACTCCTCAAATTTCAATAGATTTTCTAGTACTGTACCCAGATTCTCATCAACATGTCTCAATTTTTCATCTTCACCTTCTTCTTCTTCTTCTTTAGAAGTGCTCTCCAGCCCACAAACATCTTGGAAGAACACCAGCCACTTAGCCCTTGGGGCGGCATTTTCTAACCATAATAGTTTTATTGGGCCATTGAATTATCTAGGAAGGCAACCACCTCAAGAACACTCGTACAAATCTTGCGTGCAAATGATAAACCAGAGTACTCCTTGTCATCAGCAGTCTTTGTCAGAGAAAATAACAGCTGCAACCAAGGCGATTACATCAAATCCAAGCTTTTGTTCTGCCTTAGCTGCTGCTCTCACCTCCATTGTTGGAAATGGAGGTGGTGGTGTACCAAGAGACAATATTAGTGGAAATGACGAGAAGTGGGGTGAGACGTCACTTCCTCTTATAACAGCAGCCCACCCAGCCGTAGAGAATGAAGTAGGCCGCGCATCAAGCTACTTGGTAAAATCTTCATCCATGAATCTTCAGCAACAGCAAAAGCAAGGAAGCTTACTACTGTTCCCAACTTCCAATACTACTGCCTCAGATCCTCCTTCAGATAATGGCAAGCAGATTAAGTGATGCTCTTCACTTTCCACACGTACGGTTCCATATCTCACGATCCCTAGTCCCTACCTTCAACTTTCTACTCCAAAACCACACAATCAGCTCCCCATCAGGTTCCAATTAATTATATTTTTGCAGTTGATCAGGAGAAGATATTTATATTATCAACCTGGTTAGGTAATTGGGAGTGCCTCTGTTCAGTAATCACCTTTCATTGACGATCAACTTAATTTGTTTATTTAATGTTGGTTTGTAAGCTGTTTCCTTTTACCTTTTGTCCCTTTCAATATATTACCATTTGAGCAACTTGATTTGCATTAAGAAAATATTAACCAACGACAAGAATCACAATTCTCTCTGAATTGGAGGAAAAGAAATTTGGATTAGTCCAGGAACAACCTGCCAGATTCAAGCCCAGAAAATACTTGAAACAAGGGCCCCTTTTATTAAAACCCGAGGCCCGCTCATGTTTGCTCATCAGACCATTTCAAACGCCAGGTGGCAACCAAGATAGCACAATGTTATCAAATGGCTAAACGTGGCATTAACAAGTCCCACTCCGATGCATAAACCAATCACTTCAATAGTTATCACTCACAGATTGAAATCAGGTAACTGCGTTGCCCTGAAAAGTGAATCCCGATCCCAAATTTGCTGAGCAATTTTTTCTGCAGGTATACCATCTCAAATGCTTCCTTGGGATTTTCTTTTTTAATGTCAAAGACAAGACTAGATTTTATATGCTAACTATTTTCTTCTGTTATTATCTCTGTGCAAATTTCAGCTTATGTTTTACAGTTCCTCCTACATTAAGTTCTTCTTGCCCCTGTTAGATTTTTAAGGTATGAATGATTCTTGACCAGTCTTAAAGCTTCAAGAAGATATTAGCGTTCCAGGAGCAAATAAAATGAATGAATTTCGATGTTAATCAAACCATTTTGAGCAAGAAATTATTTAATTCAAATGATTGAGATGGCAGAGGATCGGGCAAAAATCATAAAGTCACAAGTAATTTTATTCTCTCATGCATGATTGGAGGAGAAAAAAAATTGTAGATACATGGATTCTAAAATATTAGATTGGTGGGCTGAACAGCATCAAAAATATGCTGCAAGATTAAAATGAGATAGGCTTTTTTTCACACTTTTTAAGTATGAATAAGTGGTTTAAACGTCTAGATCAAATATCCATCAAAAACAAAAAAAAAATGGCCAACCCTAGCGATGATAATTTTTTACCCCTTCCTTTGGAGGTACACGATCCAAGGTTCAAAATCTCCTCTCCTTTGAAAGAAAAACCTCAATCGCGTTTTCGAAAATTAGTCTACTTAGGAAAGACCGATGCTTTATTTGGATGGGTCCGAAGCGTCGTTTTTAGGCTTCAGCACAGTGGGGAATCCCTTCCCATTGGTCATGCAAATGAAGCCAAAGTTTTTTTCAAAACTTCCCCCAAGGATTTTTACCCAGTGAGATGCCTTTTGCCTTGAAAGTTGACATCCAATTTGGATCATAGATTTAAGTTAGTAACCAGCTTCTATAAAAAAAATGTAGATATATAGATGATAAACACCAATGAGGAGGCTTTGGGTAGTAAAAAAATAATATCAAAAGAAAATGCCCAAAACAGGTCTCTCCTATTATTTGACCTCATGAAAGAGTCTTACATAGTTAAATTCAATAAATATGACTTTGACTTATTACTAAAGGTACAAATTCGGATAGTTACCAACTTATGCTGCATATTGACTTTAGAGATGGCACAAGCACAAGAAGCCAAGGAAAGTTCAGCACTGTCAAGTTGTGATGCTTATTTTGAGAAAATAAAGTCCAGGAAGAAATTACCGCTACCATTGCAGGAGACTTTAACAGCTGCGTTTGCAAGGATTCCCGTTTCATCTTTCCCACAAGTTCCTGTGGGCAAAGGTGATTGCAAAAGCTTTATTGCGTCCACAACTTAAGCAATTTTATGTTCATGTACTTGGTATCAGTAACGGAAAATGCCTCAAATTTCTAATGCGCAATGACAATATTTTTTTCTAGTGATTGAAATTCAAGCAGACACAACAATTGCTGATGCCGTTAAGATTCTATCAGAATGCAACATTTTGTCTGCACCTGTGAGAAACCGTGATGCAGTCACTAGCTTGGACTGGAGACAGAGGTACTTAGGAATTATAGATTATTCAGTAATCGTTCTCTGGGTACTAGAGAGTGCAGAAATTGCTTCAGTTGCTATATCAGCCAGTGCAGCTACAGCTGCTGGCTTAGGTGCTGGAGCCGTTGGTGCCCTTGGAGCACTAGCAATAGGTGTGACTGGTCCAGCTGCAGTTGCTGGACTAACTATGGCTGCAGTAGGCGCTGCTGTGGCTGGTGGTGTGGCAACTGATCAAGTAGCAGGACAAGATGCCCCGTCAGCTGCTGACAACTTGGGCGAGGAGTTTTACAAAGTTATCCTTCAAGAAGAACCATTCAAGTCAACCACTGTAAGTTTTATGGTGCAATGATGATTATATATGGAAAGATTCGTGTTCAATTTACCATTATATATTCACTTTTACTGGCTCAGCAGGTCTAGTAGGCCTTACTTGGTTTTCTTTCTCTATGAATGATAATCTAACCCCAAATACCCCCTCACAAGATACTCTGCTTGGAAACCAGTGAAAAACAAATGAAAACCAGAATGATGATCTAGTCTTTCTTTTATGCCATCTTGAAAGGTACCCGGCGTATGATTTTATATTTTTCAGGTAAGGTCTATAGTCAAATCATACAGGTGGGCTCCTTTTATTCCAGTTGCAACAGACAGTTCCATGTTGAGTGTCCTACTACTACTCTCAAAATATAAGCTGAGAAATGTACCTGTAATTGAGCCAGGCAAGCCCGAAATCAAGAACTACATTACTCAATCTGCGGTTATTGGAGGTCTGGAAGGATGCAAAGGGAGGGACTGGTTTGATTGTATTTCTGCACGGCCTATTTCTGATCTGGGACTCCCTTTCATGTCTTCTGATGAGGTTAAAATTTATGGTCACTTCCAGATAACTAATAAATATTTTTCAAGCTACTTTCAACATTAAACTTCAATTATTTCCATGTCTTCTTTGTCAGGTTATTAGTATCCAAAGTGATGACCTGGTTCTTGAAGCATTCAAAAGAATGAGAGACAACCAAGTTGGTGGTCTTCCAGTTGTAGAGGGGCCAAGCAAAAAGATTGTTGGGAATGTAAGCATAAGAGACATCAGACACTTGCTGCTCAAACCTGAACTTTTCTCCAATTACAGGTATAGCGGGAGGCATGCAGCTTCAAACCTGCATAGCACTACCTCATATTGAAATGTGGATAATTTACTCACTATCGTACTAAAACTACTTTTTACCAACAATAAGTGATAATTAGCAAACTGATCCATAGACAAATTCAATGATTTATCTATTATAGTCCGTTAAAGGATTACATACGCTGGATTATTGAAGAAACGTGACTTAGATCACTTCACAAGAATCTTACCGAGTCTGCCTCTCCAAGAACTTATATCTAGTATTTTAGCAAACAATGTTCCATGCAAACCTTGGTGGTTTAACAATGCTTTTATCTTGATTTTTAATTTCAGGCAGCTTACCGTGAAGGATTTCATGAATACTGTTATCTCAACCGGCCAAGAATCTGGCAGACTCACCACACCAATAACATGCAAGGTAGATTCAACTCTTGGTAGTGTGATCCAGACTCTTGCCACCAAATCGGTGCACAGGATCTATGTAGTAGATGGGAATGAGAATGAAGTTACCGGTGTAATTACTCTTAGAGATGTGATCTCTTGCTTCATATTTGAGCCCCCAAACTATTTTGATAGCTACTTTGGGTTTTCAGTGAAGGAAATGTTGAATCAGTGAAGTGTCTGTTGTAATCACAACCCATGAAGATGCAGAGATGCAGCTGACTTTGATTCAGTTTACATTTCTTGCCACATTCTATATGCAGTTCCGCTTCATGTAATTTCAAATGAAATAAATCCAATGAAATTTACTGCTTTCCTTCATGCACTTGCAAGTGAGCAAAATCCAGGGAGTTCTGCAGCCGTGAATGACATACCTATTCAGTTTCCAGAGAGGCAAATGTTGAACGTTGAAACTTCTTTCCCAGTAACCTGGAATATACGAAGAAGATTCAGCAAAGTTTGAATATGGTTGAGCCAGAGCATTTTTCAGATGTTATAAGAATTTCCTTTTCATGTTACGGGTATTGAACTAAATCCGGGGAATTTTCTCAATCCTCTGTCATCTATCATTTGTCTTATTCGTTCCACATCTCCCCGCCTTCCTATTGCAGCGTATATATTGGACAGTACGACGAAAGTAGCTGGATTCTCTGGCTCTAACTCTGAAAGCTTCATAGCCATTTCTTCTCCTAGCTCATAATTTAAGTGACAACTACAAGCACCAAGCAGAGAAGCAAAAACTGTAGCAGGAGGGTCAGGCTGTTCTTGTATTAGTTCTTTGGCTTCCTCTAGATTGCCAAATCTACCCAAAAGATCAACTATGCAACCAAAATGCTCAAGATTTGGGCTCAAGTCATAATCTTTACCCATCATTTTGAAAACTTGCAATCCTCTGTCAATTTGACCAGTGTGACTACATGAAGATAGAACACCAATAAAAGTTGCTGAATTTGGTTTTACTTTTTCCTTCAGCATCAAGTCAAAAATTTCAAATGCCGATTCATTCTCTCCATTTCTTCCATAGCCGGAAATCATTGCATTCCAAAACGCAGGATCATCAGGCTTTGACTCAAACTGATTAAAAATTTTACGCGCAGAGGAGGAATACCCACAATTCATATACATGTCAATGAATGCAGTAGCCATGAACACATCGTTGCTAATACCACGTCTTATAGCAAGCCCATGAATCTCTTTTCCCTGCTTTAAAGCAGATAAAACTGAACAAGCTGGCAAAATACTGGTAATGCTTTTTAAACTCGGCTGTACGCCAGCAGACCGCATCTTTTCAAAATACTTAAAAGCATCAGAGCCTTTCCCTAACTGTGAAAACCCCCTTATCATCGAATTCCATGTCGCTGAATCAGGTTTCATTCCTTCAAATTCCAACTCCTCAAACAGTGCAACAGCTATCCCACTTTGATTGTTTAACATCAACCCTGCAATCATCGAGTTCCAAGTTATCAAGTTCCTGCTTCCATTCATCTCGTTGAAAACATCATAGCCCCATTGCCAAGCCCGACATTTTGAGTACATATCAATAAGTGCAGTTCCAACCATACTATCAAACTGTGTCTCAATTTTCTTAAGAACCCCATGAACCTGCCTGCCAAACTGTAGGTAGAAAAGACTGGCACATGCAGATATAACAGAAATGAATGTAACACTATTGGGTTGTCCTTCTTGACAACTCTCCATCAAGTCCTTAAACACTTGCAACACCATACGTGGAACCCCGTTTCGCAGAAGCCCTGAAAGAAGAGCATTATAGCTAACAACATTCTTATTAGTTATCTTTGCAAACATATTAATGGCTAAAACTATTTCTTCACAATTAGAATACATAGTTAGCAATGAAGTTGCCACGTAAACATCCAACTCAACTCCCAACTTAATAGCCAGAGAATGAACTTGCATGCCAAGATCAAGACTTTGACAAGCTGGCAAAACAATAGCTATAGTGAGTGAATTAGGCCTCGAAAATCCAAAACACATCTCTTTTTTAAACACTATCAGAGCTTCTTTACAATACCCATTTCTCCAAAACCCTAAAATTATTGTGTTCAACGTAGCCAAATTTCGGTCAGGCATTTCAGCAAACACCTTGAGAGCACATCCAAAGCAGTGCAATTTCATGTACATATCAGTGAGAGCTGTGGCGGCATAGATGTCATGGGAAAACCCGGTCATGATGAGATGCGCATGGAGGATTTGGCCTTGAATTGGTGCGTTAAGCTTGGCACAAGCTTTGAAGAGAGGAGGGAACGTGAATTTGTTGGGACGTAATGAAGCCGTGAGGTGTTCAATATATTGATGGAGCGCTTCCTTGTATAATCCATTTCTGACCAGTTTTATCATTTGGTGTTTCATGAGATTATACCAAAATCAGGAAAACAAAAGTTACATATAAAATTTGAAGTGAAGGATCAAAATATCAGATTTAAAATAAATAATCGCATTGGATCAACCGAATTAAAATGATTAACTGAAATAATTAAAATCGACGTAAATTCGATTGGTTTAATTATTAAAAAATAAATTAATTATATTATTAAATAAAATTATTTTATTATATAAAAATAAATGATATTATATATAAGTTTAAATAATTATTCCATTTGTTCTTATTTATTTGTCTATTATTCAATTTCATAGAATTTAAGGGAAAAAAGAAACACTGATTTTAGAGTATTTAACATTCAAATTTTAATTTATTAATAATCGATGAAATTAATAAATTAATTATTTTTTGCAGTAAATTAATATTGAAATCTAATAAACAATTAAATTAAAAAAATACACGTCGGAATATTTATGCAAGGCGTCGCAGTCGCTTAGGCTTAATTATCAAGCTGGCAGCCAGGGGTCCACGCAAACAAAATTTAAGGAAAAATACAAATTTATTGAATATTAGAATTACTAGTGGAAATAAAAAATAAAAATAAAATCTTCTCTTTTGGATCGGTCGTTTATAATTAATTGGAAAAGAGGAAATGTTTCTCCGATAAAATTGTCCTTTTGTTTCCTCAGCAACAGATCTTAGGGAGGAAGTTTTTTTTTTTTTTTCCCTTTTTCTTTTGGCTTTGGTTAACTCGTGATTCTGGAGCTTCTTTTGGAGATTCGTAATTAACTCGCCGCGTTTACTCAGAAAGTAAGAACCTTTTCTTTTTTTGTTTGTTCTTTGTTTTCGTCTTCTTGGATTAGGTTTTATTTTTGTTTGTTTCTTTATCTTTGCTTCGATTTGTGACCGGTAATCATATATCCAAGGGAAACTCTGGGTTTGATTGCTAGGGATGTTGAAGCTTTAGGTATTTGATCGTTATTATTGTAGTTATAGATCTTGGGTTATGTAAGATTTGGGGATTTAGGATTCATTTCTTTGGTGTTAATTATATTTGTGTTTTTACTGATTTTCTTGTTGATAGATTCCTGAGATTTTTTTTTTATTGCTAGATGTTCCCCACCTTTTTTTCTGATTATCCAAGAAATGAAGGACTGTAATCTTAGTTTTATTGTTTAATTGTTGTGATCTGTTGAATCAGTGTCCGCAACAAACGCAAATTTAAAAGAAAAAAAATCTGCTTTATGTCATCTTGGTCTTTCTCTACGTTGCTTTATGTGTAAGCAAATTATATTATCATGTCTTTCTAAATCATGAGTATGCCAATTGATGTTTCCCAACGATTAGAGCTTAAGATTCCAAGTTGGAAATTTACAGTTCGAATCAGGGGGATGTTGGTTATAGTTTATGGGGTGAGGAAGTGTTGCCTTCTGTTGTGTAGCTCATGATTATCAGGTCTGTGCATGCACCTCAAAGTAAAAGATTGAGGTTTGTATGTCAATCTGCATGAAAAGTTGTAGAACAGATGTTAGAAACTTGGTTTAGTTGTAGAACTATGGTTTTAATCTAACCTCTTTGATGTTTATGTTAGAGAACTCCGATTGCTTTATCATTCATTGTATGCATCTTTGTATTGATTTTAGGTTAGCCTTCTTTAAATTTGTAGGCGGTGAGGATGTCAACTCCAGCAAGGAAGAGACTGATGAGGGATTTTAAGAGGTTGCAACAAGATCCTCCGGCAGGAATTAGTGGTGCTCCCCAAGATAACAATATCATGCTCTGGAATGCTGTTATATTTGGGTATGTGACGAACTAAGATTTGAGTGTCTTTTTCCTAATTTTTTTCCTCTTTTTTTTTTTAGATAAAGATTCAAAAAAAATTGTGCTTATGTCTTTACTTGATGGATTTGCAGGCCTGATGACACCCCATGGGATGGAGGTAAAGAAAATTCTGGTGCATATTTTGGTTTGAAGTATCAAGTATTTTAGTTGATTTGTGGATGTTTTTGCTTGTCTCTTTTTAGAAGATTTCTATGCGCAGTAGATGTTGATATAACCTATCTAATTGGAGACAATTCCTTAGTAATTCTATGGTCCCATAATGATATTTATCAAATTCCCATCATTAATCAATTAAATGCTTTCTCTGAACCTATTTCTTTTTCTAGATTTTCTGAATGGTTTGTGAATGATGATTTTGTTTGGTGTAATGGGGTAAGTTTTGGCTTGAAAGCAGAACAGACCTTCTGTGAATTGTATGATCTGGCATTTCATGCAAAATGCTGAAGGATTGATTTGTTTGATAGGACTGGCATTGGTAATGGTCGCTTAGACTTATTTTTCATGTGAATAATGAAGCCGAAGATGTTAAACAATCTTGTCATGGACTAGAGCCCTGAGGAAATCTCTAAAATTCAATGACGCTAAGACTATTGTTAAGGATGTTTATGAGGGGATGGCCATTCAACACTGCATTTTAATCTTCTAACCAGTATGGAAAAGGATCATGCTTATTTCTTTAATGAATTTTAGTTTGAACTACTAGTATTTCAGGATCATTTAAGCTATATATTTTTCGGATATCTTTATCATAAATTGTTGGTATACTACTAACAACTATAAATTAATCTCTATTTTTGATATATTTGAGTCCTTCAGGTACGTTTAAACTAACACTTCAATTTATGGAGGATTATCCAAACAAGCCACCAACAGTTCGTTTTGTTTCTCGAATGTTCCATCCAAACAGTAAGCCTCTAGACAAATCCTACTCCTTAGCGACAGTCACATTTTCAGTTTACATTTTCATTTATTCTTGCGTGCCCTGCAGTTTTTGAATTTTTATTATATGCTTCAACTTTGACATATTTTGTGTAAGCTAAAATTATCCTTTCTTGCATGATTTGTCATATGTGTAATGTATAGGGTAAAACTATAGTGTTTATGTTTATGTCACCCATCATGCTGTGATCTTTTAATAGTTGGATGGTAATTGATAACTGTGATTTGTGATTGAGTAGACCCTTACTTCGAAAGTGGGTGCTCAAGGACTACATGTAGCATTTGCTTATGAATCTCCAAACATGAGCTAACGGTCAGGAAACCCTATGCCATCATTTGCTAGTTATTTGTGTCATAGTTGCCTCGCCATCTGCTAAGATATCCATGCATACAACTGAAGCTTTGTTCAGCTTCAGTTTTTGGTTCCTTCATTTGAAATTTATGTCATCTTTTATGAATAAGTTTTATCTGTGCTCTGTGATACATTTGTTAGGCAACAGTTTTAGCTGATCTTCTTCTGATCCCCATTTTTTCCTGCAATTTTTTTTTTTTTTTTTTTTCAGTTTATGCAGATGGAAGCATCTGTTTGGACATTCTACAAAATCAGTGGAGTCCAATTTATGATGTAGCAGCAATACTGACATCTATTCAGGTTCGTATAATTCTTCAGGCATTCATTTGAGGCTACCTAGTATCTAAGGACTATAGAATAAAATATAATTTAATTCCAATTCATGTGTGTCATAGTCTATGCTTCTAAAACTATCTGGCTCATATTGTAAACTTCCATATGAAAGTTGAGGAATCGGAAATGTTTGTTGCCTTTCAAAGCTCTACAGTCAGCCAGTGGCTGGTTGTTATTGATTGGAAGATCTTACGTTATGATAGTGACGCATATGTTTGTGTTAACCCAGAATCTGGAGCCTTAGATTCGGGTGGCAAGACAAATATCAGTTTGATCCTGTCAGTCATATTCATGTGAAGACCTTTCCTTTTAATATCTTTGCATAAATCATTTAAGAGACTGCATAGCTTTAGCCTGGGGGTTGGGTGTGTTTATTCGCACACACAAACACACACCGTGTAAAAATTGGGCCTTAGGCTAAAACAATTTGGATGTAACTCTTCCGATTCTCTAATTTGATGGTTGATACCTCAAATTAGAAGTCCTTGGTTCTAGCCGGAGTGGTTATCTTGTTATGGAACTTTGTTATTGATGCATTTAACGTGTATACCACTTATTTTGTTTTCTCTCTCTATCTCTGCCCGATTACTTTAAGCCATTATTATTTTTGTGTATGCAGTCATTGCTTTGTGATCCAAATCCGAATTCTCCCGCAAATTCTGAAGCTGCTCGAATGTTTAGTGAGAACAAGCGTGAATACAATAGGAGAGTACGAGAGATCGTTGAGCAGAGTTGGACTGCTGATTAGCTCATGTTTTGGTTCCATAGTAAGAACAAGCAAGAATACAATCGTTAAGAGTATGTGAGATTGTCAAGCGGAGTTGGACTGCTGGTTGATAGCGCACAGTTTGGTTCAATGGAACGTCCCGTCTAAATAACATTGACACTGGAAATGCATTGCAAACTATTTTGACTTTATTATGTTTTCTGTTTTGGTGCTCCCTTAATTGAAATGAATGATTGCTGTATCCTCTTGTGCTTCATTTGTTCAAAGTTGGTCTACATTTTTATTTTATTTTATTTTTTTGGGTGCAAAGAACATTAATGCTGAGGGTTGGATGACCCGTCAATGAGCATTTGAAATTTCGCTGCTCTGCCTCACTGTTGGGCCAGAATATTCAGGGAATTCGACCTAATTAAAGTTCGAAGATGCCCCCAACGATTGCCTTAAAACTGAAGTGTCTGATTGGGCTTTTGTTTATCACTGTAAATCATATGACCTCTCCTTAGACGCACCTTGATTGCTGGAGAGGAGTCACCATTGTTTACCTGCAACGTGTGCGTCAGTCCGACATGATTACTGTGTTGATTAAAATATCTTTTGTTTGTTCAATCTAACTTATCTGTGGGACAGCTGTCCACTGACTTACACTTTTTTCTTGATTGTACGTATAGATAATAAAAAAATTCCCTAATAAAGTTATTTTAAAAAAAAAGTATCAATCAAATCAAACTTAGATAACCACCATTCGTAGGTTTAAGAATTTTACTCCATGAAAATTAATCACATTAGTTATTATTAGTAACTACCCTTATCTGTCACCGCCAACCACAATTTTATTTTTATTTGATGCAAGTTAAGTTGCGAATTAACCCTTTCTTGCATTTTGAGGAATCTTAAGAACTTAGCACTCTTGTCAATGACCCCACTACTTGTCTTAAACGAGTTGATTTGAACAAAAGTACATGTAATTTAGTTTGTTTTGATGTTTCAAAAGAATCATTAGATTTTTTTAAAGGTATTATTAAAAAATAAATGTTAAATGATGATTAACAAGATTGGTTAAAGTGATATTTACTAAAAAAAATGTAATTAATATATATATTTTTAATAGATAATAACTGTTAGAAGAACCCAATGATGTCCAAAAGTACTTATAAACAGGATTTTTCTCATTAAATGTAACAAGTTTGCTAAATTCCTCTATTAAAATTACATAATAAATATTTAAATATTTCATTCACTAATAAATATATATTTGTTTAATATCTCTTTAAAAACATGACTAACCTTATTATATATATTATTTATTTATTTTAAGAAGTGTTGAATTTAAGTAGGTTATAAGTTAACAATGGAAGGAAAAAGACAAAAAAAAAAGTTAAATACAAAATTGAAGCAAATTGAGACTGACAGGTCACCAGCAAACAAATGCAAAGCAGGCTTACAGCCTTACATTACATATTTAAATCTCCCACACATCTTTTAGGGGGAGTTGAAAGGGGGCCCACTTGTAGGCCCAT